>WNWU01000047.1:334304-345737 GCA_012654045.1 Ptyas mucosa | reverse complement strand
TGCTATTGCTATTGCTATTGCTATTGCTATTGCTATTGCTATTGCTATTTTGGAAATTTTCCACAATACATAAATCAATTTCTAGAAAGAACAGTCAACCTGCATTTTCCAAATGCATTGGATGATGGTACCTGTAATTCTCAGCATAGGAAGGGATGATCTGGGGAGGAATATTATGATAGCTGCAATCCCTCATTACTGGAGGGAAGATTAACCATTCTATCATGACCTGGAGACCCTCTAGTGAGCTGTGCTCTCCCACCAGGACACCTCCACTTCTTTATCCCTACCTGGACTGGGCCATCTTCTCCTGGAAAAACCCAGTGCAGAAAATAACAAGAATGGGGCTGACACAACTGTGGGCATAGCTGAGACAAATAGTAGCTTGGTACAAGTAGAAGAAGGTTGCTGAAGGAGTGGCTGTCAGATTAACCAGCTGCAGCACATGATAGGGTGTCCAGCAAATGAAGAAGGCTGCAATGATTGTGAGCACCATGCGAGTCACCTTCTGACTGCGGGCGGATGCCTTCCGATGCACACGGTGCATAGCACGGAATAGATGCTGCAGAGTCAAAGAATACAACACTGTAATGACCAGCAAAGGCAGGAGGAATGCTATTAAGGATTGATAGAGGGTGTACCAGTATACGCTATGGGGACCTGGCAAGTCTATAAGGCAGATCTCCGTCCTGTTGTCCCAAAATATCCGGGTGTACAGCATAGCGGGAGTAGCCAGAATCAAGCTTCCAACCCATATGCCAACATTGATCATCGTTGTGCAACGCAAGGTTCGCCTCTGGGCAATGGTAGATGAGTACACCACTGCTACATATCTGGAGAAGAGACATGAAGGCTCATCAGTTATAGAAAACATGACTAAATATATATTAAAAACATACAGATTGGATAAGAAAACTCATCCTTTGTGATTACCTGCATGCCTACATGCATTTTCTACAGGGCAGTTAATGAGACCAATGTTGGAGATAGAAGACAATGTAAGCATTGAGAAACTGGTCTAGAGGCCTGCTTGAGTTACAGATTCAATCTTTGACATTTTCAAATAAAGCTGGGAAAATGCTTATATAAAACCCTGTATGGGATTCGTTGTCTACTTTCGAAATAAAGTTATAAATAAAAATTAAAAATCAGCCAAAACTTCCAAGAGAAAACTCTTCACTTTTGGTAATTTTGGTAATTTTACTCTTCACTTTGCAAAGACGATGGACCACGCACACGCAGATACAGTGGACACACCCTAAATCATTGAGCCTCAAACTACGGCCCACGGGTTGCATGTGGCCCGCCAAAGCCATTAATTCCGGCCCACGCAGGACCACGCAGGACCACATCACCCCACGTACCCTTCATACCTTCGCTAGCCCCACGGGCTGGAACTGAAAGGTAAGGCCAACAATTTTGACCTGCAGAAACATTCTGGAGGTAGATGAGGTGAAAAACGGGATGCACAGATGCCACAGGAGGCCAAAAAACAGGCAAAACCAGTCAGTTTTTGGCCAAAAAATGAGCTGTTTTTGGCCTGCAGAATGCTGCTGAAGGCGGAGGAGGTGAAAAACAGGGCGCACAGATGCTCCAGGAGGCCAAAAAACTGCTGAAAACGGCCTGTTTTTCACCTCCCCCACCTCCAGAAGATAGATAAAGACAGAGAGAAAGAGAGAGAAAGAGAGGGAGAGGCAGAGGCAGAAAGAGAGAGAGAGACAGAAAGAGAGAGAGAGACAGAGAGAGATTTCTCAAGCTCCTTGAGGCTGAGAAGAATTGCTGCAAAACTGAGTTTTCTGAAGTAGACCACTAGACTCCTAAACAACTGAAAAAATGATCTAATAAAAAGAAAAGTCAACCAAAAGAGCAACATGCAAACAAAAACAAATAAAACACCCCCAGGAGCAAAACAAATTAAAGTTTAATTTGTGTGCATTGTTTAATGGACTGTTAAATTGGCCACGCCCACCCAATCACATGACCTAGCCACACCCCACTCAGTCTGGCCCCCCCAACAGTCTGAGGGACTGTGAATTGGCCCCGTTTAAAAGTTTGAGACCCTGCCCTAAATCATCAATACATTTGCTTTATATTCTCTAGTGTCATTACAAATTTACCTCCCACCTTTTCCTCATTGGCTCAGTAATCATGTTGTCGCTACCTATCCAAAGTGTCTAAAATGAATACCTCTCCGCCCCCTGCCACTACTCTAATTCTATCACCCCCTGCTCTTATTTACAAATTACCTTTTATGGTCCTAGTTCCTAGGGGTTGTGTCTAGAGTAACTATCATATCAGCAAATTCTGGTTAAGGCCAGTTTCTAGCATAGCAGAGGCCTTCCTTCATACAATTCTTAAACTTCATCCTATCTCATGAGATTAGAAACATATAGAGTGTATATGGCCAGCATGTCTTTTTACAATTCTTTAAAAACAATATGCTGTTTCCCACACCTGGAAAGTTGGTAATAGTGCACACTGTGCACATTAATAGTACACAGATTAATCTGAGGTGATGGTCTCACTTAGCAGCCCCAACCCCCCCCCCTGCATCTTTCCCTCCTTCCTCTGACCTCCCTGCTCCTCTGGAAACTGCCAGAAACTTTCCCGTCAGCCCCCTTCCCCCAAACATATCACATTGAAGGTGCTAAAGCACTTCAAAAACCACAAAGTTGTGAAAATGTTATTTATGTTGTTGGTAAGACATGCCAGCATTCCCTTATTCCTCTGACCAGCAAGAACATTTCCCGTCTCCTTCACGTGGTTGCTGCCAAAGTGCAGAGGAAGATTAACTAATGCTCTGCAAGACTGACCTTCTGGAAGGACCTGATCCAAGACGTACAGGTAGTCCTCAACTTATAACTATTTGTTTAGGGACCATTCGAAGCTACAACAGCATTGAAAAAGTTAGTTACAACCATTTCCTTTTGACCATTGTAGCATTCTCATGTCACATGGTCAAAATTCAGGCACTTGGCTACTGGCATGTATTTATGATTGTTGTAGCGTTCCTGGGTCATGTGATTCCCATTTGTGACCTTCCCGGCCTGCTTCCAACAAGCAAAGTCAATGTGGGAAGCTGGATTCCTTAAACAACTGCATGATTCACTTAACAACTATGGTGAAAAGGTTGTAAAAACAGATGTGACCACCTTGCTTAGCAACATAAATTCTGGTCTCAATTGTAGTTGTAAGTTGAGGACTATCTGTAGTTGGTGGTAAGAGGCTGCTGGGTTACAAGCAGTACTCATTTTACAACCATTCGTTTAGTGAGCAAAGTTATAACAGCACTGAAAAAAGTGACTTATAACCATTCCTCACACTCAGGTGGCTGCTGACACCTGCTGTTCTACTTCTCTCAGGAAAAAGGTTTTAGCCCCACCCACCTCATCTTAGATCTAGATTAGCCCTTACCTGTCTATGCAGAGCAGAGTGATGATAGCCACACTGCTGAACTGGTTATTGAGATCAATAGTAGTTGCAGCCCAACACAGAAAGTCTCCAAATACCCAGCCTCGCTCCTGAAGAAGCTGATGGATGATGAGAGGCATGCCAAGCAGGAAGAGCAGATCAGCCGTGGCCAAGTTCAAAATGTAGATGTCCGATGCGACCTTCTGTTTGCAGCCCAGGACCACTGAGATCACCAGCCCATTGGCCAGGACACCCGACGCACAGATGAAGGCATAGATGATGGGAAGCACTAAGGAAACTGCTGGACCCGGAGAGTTGTCATCCGCTTGGGTGCCCTCTGAATATGGCTGCACCAGTTCACTGTCCTTCAGAGACTGGTTGACTACAAGTGGTGTAGGAGTTCCAGATGAAATGTTGAACCCAAGAAGAAAGTCACAGTTTCTGTTTAGCAAAACACCCATGGCAAGGGAGTTGGCAGTCAAGGTAACTTCAACCTGGCCACTTAAAGGAACATGGGGAGGAGATGTTTTTGGACCCCACAGACGACTTCATCTTTATTTAACTCTTACAAGTCATTCAGGCACAGCTTCTGAAGCAGCTGGGAGGAAGCTGTTTCAGGAAGTTGGGATGTTCATCCTGTACTTCTGTCCCAGATCAGTACCTAGAATTATTTGAGGAGGAACTGTCATGCTTCTTGTTTCAGTTCTTTTTCATGCTCGCATGTTCTCTCTTAGGAAGAAATCAAAGTCCCTGAGTTAGTTTCTTCCACATGAAATAAACAATAAAACATAAATGTATCAGACAAAAACTATTCTTGTATCAGAGAAGAGAAAGGAGAGGAGCTTAAGCAATTGGGCTAAATAGACAGTTCTGGAAATAAATTACTTTCCCAATTCCCAAAAGTTAACCAGCCTTTCCCAACCAAGTAACTTTCAGATGTGTGGGTTATAGCTATAATACCTTCCAGCCAGCAGAAGCAGCAACCATGTTGGCGGAGGGCAATGGAGGTTGTAGTCCAGCGGTGAAATGCACTTACCCTTGCTACCGGTTCGGGAATGTGAGCACCCACACCTCTTCTGTGCATGCACAGAGGGTCAAAAACGGGACGTAATGATGTCCTGGCAGGTGGGCGGAGGCTCCTGCCACCAGCGCTACCGGTTTGCGTGAGCCAGATAGTTCTGGCCAGATTTCACCACTGTTGTAGTCCCATGCATCTATAGGGGTATCTCCTAAGGACCAAGGGTACACTAAGTCCTTCTCAGGCTGCTATCCTTTTCTGGAAGCTAACATTCATCACCATCATCAACCTGCATTTGCACTCAACACTAAAGCTGCAATTGCTCCAGATGTCACCCATGGACAAGCCCCAGGCAAAATATAGCTTCAAGTTTCATACAATTGTGTAAATCCATATTTCTCATTTTTGGCAACACCCCCAGTTGATTGAATGACTATTCCCGAAGTACAGGTAGTCTTTGACTTACGACCACAATTGAGACCAAAATTTATGTTGCCAAGTGAGAAATTTGTCAAGAGAGTTTTGTCCCACTTCATGACTTTTCTTGCCGTAGTTGTTAAGTTAGTAGCACAGTTGTTAAGTGAATCTGGCTTCCGCATTGACTTTGCTTGTCAGAAGTTTGCAAAAGGGGATCACATGACCATGGCAACCGTCATAAATATGAACCAGTTATCAAGCTGCTGAATGTAAATCACATGACAATAAGGATGCTGCAATGGTCATAAGTATGAAAAATGGTCGTAAGTCACTTTTTTCAGTGCCATTATAACTGAATGGTCACTAAGCAAACTGTTGTAAATCGAGGACTATCTATACTTTGTTACTTTTTCTTGTTACATGTTTATTTGTTTAACAATACAGGTTTTTTTAAGGGTTTAACATTGTTATTTTACTTATTTAACATTTTTCGTTCAAAAAATATCTTATGAATCATCAATTTTAATTTTTAATATGGTAAATATTAATTAATCTAACCTATACAAACAAGCAAACTTTTTTAGGAGTTCCCACAAGTTTTAAAGGTTGGAAAAGGGTCTTTTGAGCAAAAAAGGATTAACACTAAACACTAGATGGTCTAAACACTAGCTGGTGTTTGCTTTACATCTCACCTGTCCTCTAACAACTCAACAGTTCTACATTTTCCCCACAACACCCCCTCCTCTCTTGAGATATGTTGGGTTGGCAAAGAAGGAGTGACCCAAACTCCCACTGGTGACTTCCGTGGTTGAGGAGGAGCTGAACCTGGGTCTCCCCGGTTCAGAGGCAAGCATCCCCACCCTGCTCCACGACCAAAAGCTCTTTTCTCCCCAGAAATCCCAGTCTGTTCAAAAGGCCCCCATTCTGCCTTGGGTTACCCCACCGCTGAAGTCTGAAAGCAGCCGCTGACGCCTGGGGATCACAGCCTGGAGAATCGCTACCGGATTTCTGCGTCCCGTAGACTAACCGGGCTCTCTTCCCCCACGGTCACACATACACACACACCACCACTATCTGGTGAAGGCAGCTACAACTGCCAGCAAGCGGTCACAAGCCCCTACCCCACTCCTGGCAGCGGTGCTTGGGCAGGGCAAGAGACGGACGCTAGGCAAGGCGGGTCCCCGCCATTCCCACCCATCGCTCCGCTTTCCTTTCGGAAGAAGCGCGCCCGGGAGAGGCGCCGACAAAGAAGACGCGCGTTCGCCCCCGCGAGGAATTATATCCCGCAATAGATGAGTCCGGCCTCCGAAATCTCCCGTCTTCTCTTGCCTTCCCTTCCCGGCCTCATCGCAGAAAATTTGCCGCCGGCTCTTTGCCGCGCTGTCACAAGAGCCGCTGTTGCTGCAGACACGTGTGCGCGCGACTGAGCGTGGGAAGGCGCAACCTTCTGCAGGTTCTCCTGGGCGCCCCATCATTCGCGCTCGCGGAGTTTTGCTGCCCCCCTTCTTCTTTGGCTGGCTTTGTTTTAATCATCATCCGGTCCCCAAGAACAGGCTAAAACCAGGCCGCCGTCTCTCTGCCCACCCTCTCGGCTTCGTTTGACAAAGAATTGCGCGCTGTCCACCTTTGTCTGAAACGTCTGCCTTCTAACACGCGGATGCACACAGGAGGAAAGGGGAGGGGAGGGGGCCGCCTCGCCGCGCATCCACGCCGAATCCCGCACCGATAACTCGGCGGATCCCGCAGCCGGGGGGCTATGTGCGCGATCCTGAGCGGCCACTAGGGGGCATCAAAGAGAATTCTTCATTTTGCAGCCCTCTAAAACTTGAAGCTTTGCTGGCTGTGGAATTCTGGGAGTTGAAGTCCGCCAGGCTTAAATTTGCCAAGGTTGGAGATCCTTGCTCTAAAGGTGCCTTGGAGTTCTGCAGGCCAAACGTAGAAACCTCTGGGATGGGAGAGGAAGGGAGGATGGATGGTCAGCTCAGGCTCCCCTGCCCTCCATTCCTGCTGCTTCTTTGACCATACATTCTTCTTAGGGTAGCAAGGAAGACCAGCTGTGTTATCATCAGAATGGGATCAGCCAGAATGCCAAACCGTGGCTTAATTAACCAAGGCTAAATGATCTACAGGACTGAGTTCAGCAATCCAGCTGAGTGAACAAAACCCACTTGATAGACTGCAACAGTCAGATTCACACAGCACACAAAGATCCAACCATGCACACCTAAAATGGTATTGATGTGAAGGATGAACCCACCTCAATCCCAGCCACCTTTCTCAATTTAGGTCTTTCCAAGTGATTGACATGGTCTATTCAAAATTTTCAACCAGCTTTGCTCCTGACACATGAAAATCTCTTGTATTTGGAACTTGAGGGTAAAGATATGCAATAGTCTCTATCAGGATATGGAGGGGAAATTCAACACTATTTATAAACTAATGCAAGATGGACACAAAATTCTGTGTTTTCAAACTGTGGGGGAGATTGTGTAGTAACTGTATAATCTTAAAATCTAGACATAATGATCAGGGGTGGTTTCTAAACGGCTTTACTACCGGTTCTCTTTGTGCGCGCGCTTTGCGCGCGATCGCCGTGTGCATGCTCACTTTGCTCGCCTGCACACCAAACATGCACTTTGCGCAAGCGCTTTGCGAATCTGCCCAACTGAGGTGCGGCAATCCGCTCTGCCGCACCTCTCATCTGGGCGAAAAAAGAAGACATATAAGATCGGCATAACGCCGGGGCGGGCAGGAGGGCCCAGCTCCCGAAGACAGAGAACTGGTTCGGTGATGTCATATCGTCACCGCTACCGGCTCTCGAGAACCAGTGCGAACCGGGAGCAACCCACCACTGGTAATGATCCTTCAGGGGTGGACTTTGAATGTCTATGTTTGTTAGTTGCCTTCTCTTCTATTTCTGGCTCTATATTCTTGGTATCTTAAAGCAGAACAGCCTACTGTATTTGCATAATTCAGCCTTCCATCCTTTCTAAGGTGGGTAAAATGAGGACCCGGATTGTGGGGGCAATAAGCTGACTTTGTATAAATATACAAAAGTATGAAGGCTATTGCTTAACGCACTGTAAGCCGCCCTGAGTCTCCGGAGAAGGGCGGCATATAAATCAAATAAATAAATAAATAAATAAATAAATAAATAATTGGACGAAATGTAGATGATCTTCCAAAATAGTCTTCAAAACTTATGCTATGCATAAGGAAAGTAGAAGTTGGAACACGTTATTACCCTATCCCTCTAAAAAAATAACTAGTCCAACGGAAGAGAATATTTATAGCTCAGGGTTGAACTGTGGGGTTCTTGGCACTGATGATCTTATCTAGTTTGGTAATGAAGTGAGTCAAGTGGTGCAAGAAACCACCAAGAACCCCACAGTAACTACTCCAGAACAATTAGAGGTGAAACAATAGGAGGAACACAGAGCTCTGTTTATCTTAAGGTCAAATTGGATGACATTTGAGGGCCATGTTATAAAACATACTGGGAATGACAGGACTAACATTAAATTGGGTTTTATTTCTGTGAAGTTAAGATAAAATTAGCTTATACAATGACTAAGGCGGTTTCCTAATGCAGCAGTGTATATAAAGTACAGCCTTATTAATTGCTGATAGCAAAACACCCACGCTCCGCCTGTAAATTAAAGACTGTTCTTTTCCACCTAATATTTTCTGGAGGATTTTCCTAATAGCCTTGTCAGTACCAGAGAGCATCCACGGCTTAATGCATTCTTTATTCACCCTCTAACTGCACATACACATACTGTATATGCACACAGGAAATGAGACAAAGTGATGGGTTTATCTGAAACAGCTGCCAATGTGAATCATGTTTCCAATCTCCTCACCTGCCAGAACTGCAGCAATTGCTTGTAATCATGGTTTGCTAAACCCCTAGTTGACTAGCAAGGGAGGAAGACATCCTCCAAACCCCTGGTATTTTGTGATATATAGGTTCCCTGTGCTTGGTGGTGGTGGTGGTGGGGGGCTAGGGCTGGAGAGAACAAAGAATCATAGGGTTGGAAGGGACCTCTGAGGTCTTCTAATCCAGCCCTTGCTCAAGGAAGGAGACCTTATTTCATACTGGTCAAATGGTTATTTAGTCTATTTTGAAACCTCCAGTGATGGAACACCCGCAATTCTGGGAGGCAAGCTTTTCCACTGATTTTCTCTGTCAGAAAATTTCTCCTTAATCTTAGGTTGGATCTCTCTTTAATAATCTTCCACCAGTTGCTTCTTGTCCTGTCCTCAGGTACTTTGGAGAATAGGTCAATCTCTTCTTCTCTGTGACAGACCCTCAAGTACTGAAAGAGAGTTATCATTCCCCCCCCCTATCAAAGCTCTTTGATAGACTAGACACACCCAGTTCCCTCAATCGTTCATCATATCTGTATCACCCCACAAACCTAACTTTGGTGCCTTAAAGGCCCCCCTCGCTTTTAAGGATTGCTTGCAGAAGATCTGCAATTGAGTTGCACAGATATTGGCTTTTCTGTGGAACATCTGTTTTGATGCCAGCTGATGAAAAAAGCAGTGTTTGATCCAGGTCTCAGCAATGTGCAAGGACTCTAATATGAAAACCTATATTGTTAACAACAGGAAGGCTAAAACAAGAAGGACCCCATTTTTAACCGAACATAAAAATCTCACTCACACAAGTGGGGTTTTCACTTTTTTTTTATTTCACCAATGCCCCTTTGCTGTTCCTCTCACTTTTTGACCTTGCCCTGTGCTGCCACAGCTTCCATGGCCTTCCTCACGGTTTCTTCATCACCCAAGAACTGCATGGGCTTGGTAGGCTTCAGGTTGTCATCCAATTCATACACAATGGGAATCCCAGTTGGAAGATTGAGTTCCATGATGGCAGCATCAGACATCCCTGTGCAGAGACAATGGAGCCAGGTCAGATAATGATCCACAGAAGTCTTCTACACCGAAGTCAACAATAAAACAAAGCCAACTAAGTACAGATAGTCCTCAATTTACGACAATTGAGCCCAAAATTTCTGTTGCTGAGCAATACAGTTAAGTGAATTTTGCCCCTTTCTTGACTCAGTTTTTAAGTGAATCACTGCAGTACTCAAAGTTAGTAATATGGTTATTAAGTGAATCCAGCTTCCCCATTGACTTTGCTCATCAGGAGGTCACAAAAGGGGATCACATGACTCCGGGACACTACAACTGTCATAAGTGTGAGTCAGTTGTCATGCATCCCAATTTTGATCACATGATCATGGAGGTGCTGCAACGTCATAGTGTGAAAACCAGTCATAAATCATTTTTTTCAGTGCCATTGTAACTTCAAACGGTCACTAAATGAATTGTAAGTCAAAAACTGCCTGTAACTTTCTTCTTTCCATTTTAAAGCTATAGGTTAAGAAGGGTTGGTTGTAGGGAAGAAAAAGTTTATTTTCTGTGAACCCAATATAGGAAATTTTTGTTTCTCTAGACATGGCTTTTTCTCTCAAGAAATCCAGATTGGTGTTTGGGGGAAAAAATTCTCACAATAAAAAAACTTACAGTGGGCAACAGGACCAGACCAAACTGTAAAAGTAAAAAAAAATGCTGTACTTAATTGAACCACAGTTCACAGTATTTATCAAGATGATAAATGTCTTAATTCATGCAATAATTCATTTGAAGAGAGTTTGGTCCTAGGGTCCTTGTTACCTCTGCAAATGTCAAGATAAACAAGCATTTGTCTAATCTATCCTGTTATTATCTAAAACTAAACAACATCAGAGTCAGCCAGGCTTCCCAAGAGATAAAAATGCCATTTATTCATGTGGTTGGATGGATGAAGAGCAATTCTTTTCATAGTCACCATCTTTCCTCTTCCACCAGCTTTTTCGTACACTTTCATTGAATTCCTCATCACCAGGACAATTAGTTAAATTGCTAAATGTTACATTAGCCAGTGTCTAAACAGATTGCATCTTCATGTAGCTTGCTTTTAACTCCATCCCTTTCCATCACTTTGAGATTATAAACCATGGAAAGCAATTCATCTGAGAAGCAATTAAAAAAGGACTCAACAAGGACTACAGTCTATGAACCAAAGGCGGCCAAAACCAGGCCAGAAGGTTCAGAGAGGGATGAGAGAAGCTTTCGGAGCAACTAGTAATTGGCTGAGGTCACCACCCCAGAAGCAGCAAGGAAAACCAAGCAGCCTCTTGTAGTTTTTGTTGGAACTATTGCCCAGATAGAAGCAAAGGTGATAGATACATCTGTATTCCCTAGCTACTATCTAGCAGTGTTCTGGTGCTGGAGAAGACTCTTGAGAATCCTTTCGATTGCAAGGAGAGCAAATCATTCAATCCTAAAGAAAATCAACCCTGACTGTTCTTTGGAAGGATAGATACTGAAGCTGAAGCTCAAATACTTTAGTCACCTAATGAGAAAAGAGAAGTACATTGGAAAAGACCCTGATGTTGAGAAAGATGGAAGTCAAAAGGAAAAGGGGACAGCAAAGTATGGGATGGTTAGATAGTGTCATTAACACAATGAGCATGAATTTGGGCAAACTCTGGGAGATAGTGGAGGACCGGGGGGGGGGGGGGGGGGGGGGGGGG
>WNWU01000047.1:323263-334204 GCA_012654045.1 Ptyas mucosa | reverse complement strand
GGGGGGGGGCTTGGCGTGCTATGGTCCATGGGGTCATGAAGAGTCAGACATGACTTAGCAACTGAACAACAGCAACTAATGGTGGTCAGGATTTCTGCAATCTAGATATGAGAATCCTTATGAAGCATCTCAGCAGTTACCAGTGAAGGATTTTAGCAGAACTTTGGAAAGAAGCAGAGCACTTGTTTGAGTCAAAGCAAATGATGTCTCACCTCCCTCCTTATTTGTGAGAAGTACCTTTGCAACATTCACAACTTTGGGGGATGTTAGGGAAACACGTTCTTGGGGCAGAAGTAGGGGAGACAGAAATGCTATTAGCGAGAGCCAAGGATGAGATGGAAGACACAAAAACCTCCCAGCTGCCCTTTTAACTTTTGTAATGTGACACCAGACTGGAAATAGCAACACAACCTTCAGTGGGCAGTATGTCAGATTGTATTCAATTCATTTCAAACCACAGCTCAGGCTTGGTAGCAGCTTTTCCAGGACCATTGCTATAGAAAGAGGGTTGATAGATGGAAGAGGGAGGAAGGGAGGGAGGGAGGAAGGGTTTGAATGCTAGAGAGGATAAAAAACAATCTTTCCACTGTACCTTGTGATTAAGTTTAGTAATTGGCCTTATTCATCATGATAACCATTTTAAGGACAGACAGCAACTACTAGGTGAGAACTCCATGCCAGATGTGCTTGTTGGCTCTCATGATGTACTAATGGTGTACAACCATCATTCTGTTAAGCTGGTTAATACTATGTTGCAGCAAAATACAGAAGATACTGCAGAAAGCTTAAGATGATCCAAGAAGGCAGACACAAGTTGTCAAAGTTCAAGGAACCTAAGTACATATCTGAGAAGCCACAAATCTGATGCTCTGCCCATCTAAAGGTCATCTGTAAGTGATATACTCCTTTATGAAGGCCAGGACTCAGCTGTCCTTTGGTGCCCTGGCCTTACAGCAACTCTCTTAGCAAACCTGGTTGGTCTGTCCAGGCAACCAAAATTTTATATACTATAAGTAAGTGCTGAGACCTAATCTATACGGCTCCATATGAGGTCCATGTATCTGAGCACTTTTTTTTTGTCTTTTCAGTAACTCCCTGATTCAGTTCAGATTCAGAAGAGCGTGGGATAGATTCATCTTCACTAATCATGCTAAATCATGCTTTGCTTAACAAACGACAGTTATCTGGATCTGCACGCTCATTAAACCATCAACCTACCAATCCCATAATGGCTCAACAGTGACTTGGTTGATCTGGAGGCTTTAATAAAAGAGCTTGAGGTGAAATCAAAAGGTGCTTTTTCCTAATCAAAATACTTAATTTTTTTTAAAAAATGAATGGAATTGGCTTGATGGCTTCTATTTGTCCTCCCCCATCCAAACAAAGACATTGCATGAGGCACGCGGGAAGGGAAAAAGGATATGGATATTATGATTATGCACAGAGCTCGGTGATGCATGGTGGTCCTTACCTTCCAAGTGCTTGACAATGCCCCGGAGGCTGTTGCCATGGGCAGCAATGAGTACCCGGCTGCCCTTTTTGATCTTGGGTGCAATCTCATCATTCCAGAATGGCAAGGCCCGGGCAATGGTATCTTTCAAGCTCTCACAGGCTGGCAGTTCCCCAGGCTTCAGTCCTGCGTACCTTCGTTCCTGTGTGGTTCAAAAGACAGAGGACGTTAGAGCTGAGAAGGGGAGGTTAGAAAGCTTTGGGTCAATTTTGGAGATTGGGAATGACTTCTTGGGAGGAAGAGAGGGATGAGGAGTAAAGCAGAAATACATTGATTCTATTCTTTATTCTTGATCCTTCACTTCGTCCAGAGTTTGATGTATGTTTTTAAATTTATATTGTATGGAAGAAAGTTGGAAGTATTCTTTTTCTGCTATTCTTACTTTTTCATTCGTCTTCTTGCATCTTCTGCTTTTGTTGATCTTTTCTTTTTGTTTTTATTTATCTTTTTATTTGTTTTTTGTTTTATATATATATATATATATATATATATATATATATATATATATATAAAAATATATTGGTTTTCGTGGGTGGGTGGGTGTGTATCGAATATATATATTAAAAAACAACCAAAAACAAATTAAAAGATAAATGAGCAAGGAAAGTGTGTGTGTGTCTCTATGTATGAAAACCAATATATATAAAGCGGCAAAGATGTTTCCCTGTCAGTTGTGTCTATCTATATGATTTTTATCAATATATATATAGAGGGCGTGATGGCTCAGTGATTAAGAAGCTGAGCTTGTCAGTTGGAAAGCTGAGAGCCTGAGTTTTAGACCCAAGCGCTGCGTGATGGGGTGAGCTCCTATGCTTGCCCCAGCTCCTGTCCACCTAGCAATTCTAAAGCATGAACATGTAAGTAGATAAATAGGTACCAATTCGGTGGGAAAGTAACAGCATTCCATGTTTCACGATGTCATGCTGGCTATATGATCATGGAAGTTTCTTCAGACAACACTGGCTCCCTTGGCTAAAAAACGGAGATGAACATCGCGCTCTAGTGTCTCAGTGGGCAAAATGTGCATTACAGCCTTCCTTAACTAGATCATCCCAGCCAGTCATGTATCAGGTTGGGGAACTCCAATGTACTTCAAGTCCTGGTCTGTCCATCTTAGTCTGGTACTTGAAACTATGTCATATAGTAGGTATTTTTTAGATATTGCTGAAAAATAGCGCAATGAAATAGCAGCAGAAATAGAAAAAGGAAACTGCTATACTTTCTGATTCTTAATGAGTAGGGAGTATGATTTTTCCCCCAATATGTGGAATGCATCTTTGGAAGGCGGGGGAAACACATTTGCGCTTGTGTAGGTGTTTTGATGAGCTAAGGGGTAGCTAAATGTTGATGAATACCAGAAAAAGCAAACTATTTCTGTGACATTTTAGAATAATGTATTCTGGAGCATCAGAGAAACTGCTTAATATCCTCCCCTTTTATTATGACTAATAGCATTTGAATAATTTCCACACAATTATTGTGTGGAAAATTGTTAGTCTTTTGTGGCAAACACAATAAATATTCTTTAAGGATTAATTGCCTGATGTTTAAAATGTAATAGCTTAAAATTAACAAATGCCTCCATCTATCTGCTTTTTCCATTTTGTTTGCAATTACCTCTCAAGTTGGAGGCAAGGGCTATCAGGTTTTGCAAAGTAGCCTCTAAAGAGCTAATTAAGTAGCATCCTTAACTGCCTGTAGACTAACTTTACACCTTTCATTAAATTACACCATGGTTTAATTGTGTTATGGCTTAGAAAACATGGTTGATGGCTTAGAGTGATGAGTGAACCCAGAACAATGTGGCTCACTCAACTAACCACTGCAAATTATGCTAAAGTGTAGGGAAAATATATCTTAGTGCAGTGTTGGTGAACCTTTTTGGCCACAAGTGCCGAAATGGGAGCGTGCGTGAGCATGCACACACACATGCCGGAAACCAGAAGAGCAGCCACCCAGTGTGCATGCATGCACAGGGAAGATGATCTTCCAGTTTCTGATTAGTTGGTCTGCACGTATGCATGCACACAGAAACCAGAAGACCAGGTAGCCGGTGTGCATATCTTCCCAGCGTGCATGTGCATGCTGGGCAGCTGCTCTTCTGGTTTCTGGCACTTCCGCACACGTGAAGACCAGCTGGCCGGCGCACCAGAACCTGGAAGAACAATGGGCGACGGCTCACGTGCCTGGAGAGATGGCTCTGTGTGCCGCTTCCGGCACGCGTGCCATAGGTTCGCCATCACAATCTTAGTGCAATGAGGAAAACCTTTAGTGTTGGCCTGTAGATTCCCATCTCCTTTAGCTAGTCAAAATGTCAGGCAAAGACTGGATTGGAAATCATTTCCTCATGATATAGGACTCTTTCTCAAAATTATTGCAGATTTTTTTTTCAACGAGTTCGATACAATTCCCAGTGGCCTCAGTTCAGTTTTAAAAAGGTGGCTGTAGAGCTGTGGGATGTAAAAACCCTTACCTTTACATAGAACTAACAATTGCTTAGAAGGGACACGGTGGCTTAGTGGCTAAGATGCTGAGCTTGTCAATCAAAAGGTGTGGCAGTTCAGTGGTTCGAATCCCTAGTGCCACGTAACGAGGTGAGCTCCCGTTACTTGTCCCAGCTTTTGCCAACCTAGCAGTTCGAAAGCACGTAAAAAGTGCAAGTGGAAAAATAGGGACCACCTTTGGTGGGGAGGTAACAGCGTTCCGTGCGCCTTTGGCATTTAGTCATGGCGGCCATATGACCACGGAAGATGTCTTTGGACAGCACTGGGTCTTCGGCTTTGAAACGGAGATGAGCACCGCCCCCCAGAGTCGGGAGCAACTAGCACATATGTGCAAGCTGAACCTTCACCTTTACTTAACAATTGCTTAAGGTACTGTATTAAGAAAGTACTGTTGGGAAAGAGACTGGGAGTGGGGTAAGAGGTAGAGGACAAGGAAATAGATAAGAGGGGGAATGGGACAGGGAGGAAGAGAAGGGGAGAAGAAGGACATAATAGATCCCATATTCAGGCTTCCTACTTCTTCATTCCTAATTAAAAAATATCAGGAAATGCTGACTTCTTTGCTGGAGAGATCATCAGACAATCATCTCATCCTGCACTGATGAGGAATCTGAATTATTTATTCTGAACAGTGTCTCCAAGCAAGCCATGATTTATTGACTAAACCTCACCCAGCTTAACATCTCCACCAAACCAAAACCCATCCAAGCATATTATAGGTCAGAGGATTATGCGAAATCTTAGACTTTTTAATTTTTAAGATAGAGTTCCTTCGCAGAGCCCCCTGTGTTCCTTGCACAGTATTCTACCCAGATGGAAGATCTTTACTGCAGGGACATAAGGAGGTTTTCCTTTAAATATGTTGTAACAGACGATCGATTAGCTTTTTGCTACTCATATTTCGAACATTCCTCCAAAAAAACACAAGGCAGCAAATCAGCTCTTCCGTCCTTTTTATATATCTTATTCTCACATCCTTGTTGAGAGATAGATGAAGGAAGGAAGAAAGACTGAGAGCCAAGGTCACCTTTGACTCCCAAGCTTCCTACAAATGAGATACAGGTAGTCCTCAACTTATAACACTTCATTTAGTGACCGTTCAAAGCTACAACAACACTGAAAAAAGTGACTCATGACCACTTATGTCCTTTGTAGCAGCCCCATGATCACAGGATCAAAATTCAGATGCTTGACAACTGGCTCATATTTATGACCATTCCTATGTCCCAAGGTCATGTGATCCCTTTTTGCAACCTTTTGCCAAGCAAAGTCAATGGGGTACCCAAATTCACTTAACATGTAGGTTACTAATTTATCAACTCCAATGATTCACTCAATAACTGAGGCAAGAAAGGTCGTAAAATGAGGCAAAATTCAGCCTTACAAATGTCTTACTTAACAAAAGACATTCTGGGCTCAATTGTGGTCGTAAGTCAAGGACTACCTATAGTTGAATCCACATTTCCGCATGCTTATTGACTGCCCCAATGCCCACCACATGTTAGTCCTCTATCAAACATTGTGCTGCCACTGACCTTGCTGATGACTTTATAAAAAGGGTGGCTTTCATCCATGGGGGGAGGTGGAATGTCATAAGATCGCCTCCAGATTTTGACTTGCTCCTCCCCATGCTTGGCTGCGGTCTCAGCCTTGTTGAGGCCCGTCAGACCCCCATAGTGGCGTTCATTCAGGCGCCAGGTGCGTACCACAGGCACCCACATCTGGTCACAGCCGTCCATGATGTACCAGAGGGTGCGGATGGCTCTCTTCAGTACCGAAGTGTAGAAACAATCAAACTCATAGCCTGCTTCCTTGATGGCTTGGGCTCCACGCTTGGCCTCCTCCTTCCCCTTTTCACTCAGTTCAGCATCAAACCAGCCGCAGAAGCGGTTCTCCTGGTTCCAGGTACTCTCGCCATGGCGCACAATCACAAGCCGGTGGGTTGGCATTGTTCTGGAGGAAACAAACACTGTCGGCCTCAACAAGGAGCCAGAAAACACCGAGTTTGGCTGCTGCCCGGAACTACCCACACGGAGAATGACAGTTTTGATGCTATTTATACAGGTCTTCTGCTCTGCCCTGCCCATCTCTCCCCTCCTGACCAAGCAGCTCCATCTTCGGAGCCACTCATGCTGACGGAAGAGCCGCTCTCCCATTCTGGCTAAAGCTTCCTGATTAAAAATAGCAAGAAGATAACTTCTTCTCCCGAGTAGGCCAGAAATAGCAGAAGACTTGGCAGGGCTGAGAAGTTTCTGATCAGAGGCCTCTGGCTACAAATGAAAGGGAGGAACGGGATGGTGAGAACTTCTCCACCACCAGCAGCTCTGTGAGCAATTGGGAACTGCCAGGAATCTCCCCTTTCTTAACTGCCACTTATCACCCAGGCTTAGGAGCAAAGCAGAAAGGCTCCTCCGGGAGTAACAGAGAGTTTATGTCTTGTTTCTTCACGTTTCACTTCTCATCCAAAAAGCTCAATTCTCAAAAGAAGAACTGAACTCATAAACAAAACTGAAGAAGTTTCCTAGATGAGAAGCAAAACATTTTCAAGGAAAAAGACCAAGAAAGTCCAGTTGCCTTTTGGAAAAGCCTTTTGGGAAGCCCTTTTTTTCCTTCCACATTAGGAAGGATCCATGGCCCAAATAGTTTCAAGAATGTTAGGCAGAAAATCAAAGGCAGGAAGTTATTAAAACTCTTAGCTGCTCTTCTTCTTTCTTATTGCTCCAGCTTTTGCTTACTTCACCCTCTAAAATATTCAGGGAGCAGGCTGGCGTAGAAAAGACCATGGCATTGGCTCCTCAAACCCATTCAACTCAAAACTAGGACTGGTAAATCAGCTGGCTCCACACAATACAGAAAACCTTGATATGATCTGTGAATATTGCTGTGCATATTTAAGGTTGGATCTTATTAAAAATGCATCAGGGTCTGAGCTAAAAACTAAAGATACAAGAGCAGCAAGATTTTAATTCCCCCCCTTCTGTATAACTGGCACTTCTGCTCTGTGTAAATGCAACACAGAAAGGCCACTGAGCACTGCAGCACTGGGAAGTGAAAAGGGTGGTGTAACTTGGCTTCTCTAGTGAGTTAAATCACCATTAGAGAAAGAAAAACAAAAGCTGCAGTAACCATAAAAATCTAGAATGCCCCCATTTGGACCACCAGGTGGCACTGTGAGTAACAGTCAGAAGGTTTTATTGAATTAGTCCTCTAAATGTGCTGAACTTCTGTTTTCTTTGCCAGAAAAAAAAGGTGTCTGGGAATTATGGGAACTGAGATCCAACCCATGGAAAAAGCATCAGGTTTGAGGAAAGCTACTTTCTTGGAGGCCAGGAAAGGGCATGGACAATACTGTAATCTTGAGAGGAGAAATATCTGGTTAGGGGAACCTAAGTACAGTAATGTAAGACTTCAGACTTACTCCTTTTTCTGCAGCTTCCTCTTTGGATACAGTATTAGCTACGCCTCTTTCCACAAAAAAATAAATAAATCACATGCTTCTTACCTGCTCAAATCCAGAATCTATGGCTAACTTTTTTTGAACCAATCACATCACAACATGCAAATACCAATCAAACCAGGTCATAAACATTTCCAAGGGAGGGAGTTGCTTCATTATGGACCAAAGCCAAGAGCTGCAGGTATTTTCTGGGGCTCCAGAAATTGAAGCCCTTTGAGGTAGGATAGGCCAGGAAACAGACCCCAGAAGGACTATTGGAATTCTATTGCAGCGATAGTCTGATCAAGATAATTAAATCTTGAAAGCCTGATAGCTTACCTAATTTTCTTTCCATTCTTACACCAAGGAAAATCAAGGCAGAGCTATCTTGAGTTACTTTCTCACTGCTCCTCTCTTTCAGGGTTAAGCTGATGTACATGTATGTGCCCTTGCGTTCTTCAATATTTCATCAGTGTTCCTCTACAATACCAAAATAGCAAGAGCAGTTAAGGAACATGCCCATCCCTATGAAGTCCTTAAATGCCTAGGGACTGGTTTATCTCAAACTGAACCTGGCTTACACCTAAGACAAGCCTTAGGGATCCTGCTCCATGCTACCTTAGCCACTGAAGAGAAAAGTGGATAAGATCTCTTTCAAATCAATGGGATTTAAAATTGATTACCAACTGGCCAGCTTCCGGTGGCGCCACGCTGCATTGAAGACGCTCGGTCTCGAGCACCCGTTCCTTTGATCCGTAAAAGCCGCCAGAACAGCTGACAAGCGCTGACTGGTGGCTTGGAAAATCTCTCCCCGGGCAAAGGGGAGAGGGAAGAGCAGGCAGGGGCAGGTAGAGCTCCCCAAGTGCCCCAGAGAAAATTCTGGAGTGCGAAGGGTGAGAGCTCCCTAGAAACCTGCCAAGCAGCTCCGGATCTAGGATGACTCTGCAGTAGCAGAGCAAAACGCCGCAACCACATCTGCTTTTTTGGTTCGATCTGGATATTTTAAACTGTAGCAGATAGGACAAGCCAGGAGAGACGAGACTGCAAGTATTCTGTACTTAACTCCAAATGTGTATTGCCTCCTTCGGAAGTATTAATTAACAGCGGAAACAAAATGGCGATTGAGGCTTGAATGGGTGTGGAAAGTGAAAGTTAAGAAAAGTCTGGTTAAGCCTCTATTCTTTGTGGGAAAGTGACTTTGTAATTGCAAGAAAGTAACGTTAATGCAAGAAGGAGGATTTTTAAGTATTAAAGTAAGAGAAATAGAAATAGGAAACAAGATTTTTTGATTTCTTGGAAACTTTTTTTTTCTTTTTTTGGGGGGGGGCTGCTGACAGGCAAAGAGGGAGGGGGAAATTAACCCACTCTGGAAGATGGCTTCAAAACCTGTAAAAACTGTCCCTACTAAAGGGTCTGGAAGTGCTGGTAGCTCTCCAGCTCACACATCAATATTGCAAGTTCTTATTCCCCCAACAGAACCACAGATTTTAACATTAGAAATGTTACAACAAGTTTTAAAAATTACACAGGATAAACTTATTACTGTGATTGATGAGAAGATTCAATCGGTCTCAGATGAGATTTCAATTAGGAATCGGGAAATTAGGGAAGATATACTTTTGGCATTTCAAGGTTTGGCAGGCCGTATTGAAACTTTGGATGATAAGGTTGAAGAGATAAAACAGTCTAATGAAATTCTGGACAATAAACTGGGCGTGGCCCAGGAAAAAATTGAAAGGGCCAAAGCTGATGTTACAATGATTCAATACAGAGACATGGAATTTGCTTTGAGAATAAGAGGGGTGAAAAAGAATAAACAAGAGAATTTGAAAGAGATGATGGTAGAGGCACTGGCGTTGGGGGAACAGAAAGTTGAAATTGGCTGGCAGATTGACAAAATATATAGAATCAATTCATGGGTGGCTAGACAGAAAAATCTACCAAGGGACACTGTAATATATTTTACTACAAGGAGACTTTGTAATGAGATCTTACAGGCTACTTTTAAAAATAAGCTCCAAGTTGAAGGCCAAGAGGTTATGACAATGAAAGAAATCCCCCAAAAAGTGCTGAGAGCCAGAAGGGAGTATTCCTTTCTGGTGGATGAATTGAGAAGTCGCCAGATACAATACAGATGGGAAGCGCCAGCTGGTATAGTGGTGAATTACTCAGGAGAAAGATATCGGCTTAATACTATATGGAAAGCAAGAGATTTTTATGCTAAGGTTTTAAAGGCTGGACCACCAAAATCACCAGAAGTTAAAAGTAAGAAGGAAGTAATGGGAGAAAGAAAAGGAGAAAGAGAAGAATTACTGGCTATAGCCCAGGGGGGACTGTCGACTAGTCAAGAAGACCTCCTTCAAATACAGTTAATTGACATAACAGAAGTACCAAAGGATCAAACACAGACCAGAGCTGCTACAGCCAAACGCAAGGAAGATTTAAGACTGCAACAATTACAGATGGCAACTCAAGAAACTACTAAAAAAGAAGCTGTGGGAGGAGCCAGACCTAAAGGTCAAATGAAGCAAGACCACCAGGAAATGCTCCAAAAGCTTCGGAGGTTTAAAGATGGGAACTAGGTTCCTGACCTGGAATGTCAATGGTTTGAATTCATCGCAGAAAAGAAGGAAAATATTTCATTATCTTAAACAATTTAAAAATGATGTAATTTGTCTACAAGAGACTCATATTAGAATACAAGATCAAAAATATTTAATAAATACAAGATTAGGTGCACACTACGTTGCAGCAGCACCAGAGAAGAAAAATGGCATAGTTATATATTTGAAAAAAGACTTAATTGCAAACTTAATTGAAGCAGACGACCAAGGAAGATTTTTAGCAATTGAACTTATAGTAAAAGGAGAAAAATTACTTTTAATTGGAATTTATGCACCGAATCAACAACAGCAAGATTTTTATAAACTTTTACATTCAAAGTTGATACAATGGAATTACAAATCATGTATTTTACTTGGGGACTGGAATGGAGTTCTAGATATTAAAAAAAACAAGAAAGGTTCTAAACAAAATCTTTTAACGAGAGCAAGATTGCCAAAATCTTTTTTCGAGATGATGGAAGATTGGGAGCTGAAAGATATTTGGCGTGAAAGAAACCCAACAGAAAAAGATTTTACTTTTTTTTCAGACAGACACCAATCCTTTTCAAGGATTGATTTTATTTTAACTACCGTATATACTCGAGTATAAGCCGACCCGAATATAAGCCGAGGCCCCCAATTTTACCACAAAAAAATGGGAAAACTTATTGACTCGAGTATAAGCCGGGGTGGGAAATGCAGCGGCTACTGGTAAATTTCAAAATAAAAAAAGACTGGTCAAAAGTGCGAGGACCTGTCAGAAATCACTTTTTTCAGCCCTCTGGGTAGTCCTTTTATGCATATGGACTACTCAGAGGGCTGAAAAAGTAATTTTTGACTGGTCCTCGCACTTGTGACCAGTCCTCGAACTTACGACTGTCCTCACAT
>WNWU01000047.1:292010-323253 GCA_012654045.1 Ptyas mucosa | reverse complement strand
CGCACTTGTGACCAGTCCTCGAACTTACGACTGTCCTCACATTTTACATTTTTGCCCTATCTTATCACCATTTCTCTCTTCCCCTCTCTTTCTCATTCTTTCTCTCTCCCACTCTTTCTCTCTCTCTCTCCCCCACTCTCTCTCTCATTCTCTTTCTCCCCCCCCCTTTCTCAAAGAGAGAGGTGGTAGGTTTGAGGAGAAAGATTGCTGTACAATAAAAAAGATGAAAGGGAAGAAAACCAACCCCAAACAAATATAAAGATATCAAGATAAAGAATGAATTGTTAAACTTTAAAGAATAAAAGAGAACAAATATGAATAAATAGCAATAATTAGAAACACACATACAAACATACAATGTATTTTCTTTGAGCAGAATATTTGGCCGGTTCACAAATTTAAACAGTGTTTAGTCATTTCACTTAAATTTACAATTTCTATATTTCCTTTTTGCCATATTTATTCCTCACCTATTTTTTTAAAAAACCAATATTACCCTTCATCCTCATCTCTAATCTTAATCAAATTCAATTTTCCCCTTCTATTCTATATTATACCCCTTCCCATTGTCATCTATTTTTATATCCAACCTCACATTGGTTAATTATGTAATATTACAGTTGTTCAATACAAATTCAACATTTTAATATAAGTCAATTAGTTATATAACTATCTTTTTTGTATATTAATCAATATGAACATGAATATTTCAATTATTTCCATGCAATCCAATTTCTTACAAATCAATTACTGGTAATTATATTTACCAATAATAATAAACCAAATAATTTCCCCCATATATTCTTCCAAACCACAACGTAACCATTTCTGCTTTCAACACAATATACAATTAATAGTATCTTAATTATTGCAATTCCCTAGTTAAATAGAGCTTTTTTTTCTTTTGTGTTTTAAAATCTTGAACTCTCCTCTTTTGCCATCTGCCATAAATTTCCCATTGTTTGCACATACCTTTTTTGATGAGGAAAAAGAAAAGAAATCTGCCTTTCCAACGTGGCAAGCAAACAGCAAAGGCAACAACCTGCTTTAGTTTCAGTTTCGTTTTCAGCTTGAATTGCACAAGGGGAAAAAAAAAAGTTCTCCAGCAGGACTCTTTGCAGCTAGAAAAAGACTCCTGCCCAAAACAGCTGAGAGCAAATCAGCTGAGAGTTGGGAAGCTGTTCAAATCAACTTATGGTAATTAACCTATACTGAAGCTGAAAGGGGCTGTTTTTTCTATTTTTGCAGACACGAGTCTACTCATTTGTTTTCTTTTAAAAAGGCATTTTTTTCGTGACTCGAATATAAGCCGAGGGGGGCTTTTTCAGCCCAAAAAACGTGCTGAAAAACTTGGCTTATATTCGAGTATATACGGTCCTAATGATCTTTCTTCTAGGGTGAAGAATATGAAGATTTGTTCAAGAACACTAACAGATCACAGTCCAGTTTGGGTGGAATTGGAGTATGGAGGGGGACCCAAGAGGTCTTGGAGGTTAAATGAAAATTTGTTTAGATATGAGGAAAAGTGTAAGAGGTTTATGAAAGAATTTTTTGTTATAAACATGCAAAAGGGTACCCCTATGGAAACGGTGTGGGATGCGAGTAAGGCATATATGCGAGGTATTTTGATCTATTTGAATAATACATTTAGAAAGACGCAAGGGGAAAAAAGAAAGCTATTGGAAGATGAAATAAAGAAAAAAGAACAAGCTTTGATAACAAATCCGACAGACAAAAAAATCAAAAAGGTAATTAATTTACTGAAAGGGCAATTTAACATGTTGATGGCAGATCAAGTTGCAACTAGTTTACAATATGCTAAACATAACACTTTTTGTAATGCCAATAAACCTGGAAGGTGGTTAGCCTATCTGTTACGAAAAAAAAACAGAATTCGAGAATAATAGAGAAAATAAAATATAAAGGGAAAGAGGTTTATCAGCAAGAGTTGATTAAGAAGTCCTTTTTAGAGTTTTATTCAAGATTGTACATTGCTGATAAAATGGAAGATGTAGATATAGATAGATATTTACAAAGAGAGAATATTCATACAATAACACAAGATCAGAGGGACAGTTTAAATCAATTGATAACCTCAGAGGAGATTTTGTTTGCAATTAAACAACTGAAAGTCGGTAAAGCTCCTGGGACGGATGGGCTGACAGCTGTTTATTATAAAAATTTACAGGAGGAAATGGTTGAACCACTGAAGGAATTATATAATAATATACAACAGGGAGGTGGGATACCTCTATCTTGGAAGACAGCTTTTATTTCTTTAATTCCAAAAGAAGGTCAAGATCATACAGATCCAAAAAATTACAGACCTATATCACTTTTAAATACAGATTATAAGATTTTTGCTAAAGTCTTAGCAAATAGATTAATGATAGTCATGCAACAAGTGATACATCATGATCAAACAGGTTTCATAAGCGGCAGACAAATGAAAAGTAATGTAAGACACATTGTTAACATATTAGAATATTTGGGGAGGAACAACCAAGTCTCTGCAGTGCTAATATTCCTTGATGCAGAGAAAGCGTTTGATCGTTTGAATTGGCAACTTTTATTGAAATTAATGGAAGGATGCAATTTGGAGAACATTGTATACAATCTATTAAGGCAATATATCAGGAACAAACAGCGCAAATAATAATTAATGGAGGCCTAACTGACAATTTTAAAATAGAAAAAGGTACAAGGCAAGGTTGCCCTTTGTCTCCATTGTTATTTATTTTGTCATTGGAAATATTGCTGAGTAAAATACGGGGGTCGGATAAGATAATGGGAATTAAAATTAGACAGTATGAGTATAAATTACGGGCATTTGCAGATGACTTGGTTGTTACCCTAACCCAACCAGTACAGTCAGTTATGGCTTTGATGGATATAATTAAGGTATATGGACAAGTATCTGGTTTTAAAATAAATGCAGCCAAAACAAAGATAGTAGCTAAAAATATGATGAGAAATCAAAAGAATGAGATGGAAAGGGAAACAGGATTTGAAGTAGTAAAGAAGGTTAAGTATTTAGGGGTCAATATCCTAAATACAAATATGAAATTATATCAGTACAATTATGAACCATTGTGGCAAAAAATACAGATAGAGATGGAAAGTTGGAAAAAAATACAATTATCTTTGCTGGGAAGGATAGCTGCAGTAAAGATGAATGTTCTACCAAGGTTTTTATTTCTTTTTCAGATGGTACCTATACTTAAAAAAGATAAAAATTTGAAGGAATGGCAAAAGGATATAAATACTTTTGTTTGGGCAGGAAAGAAGCCACGAGTAAAGCAGAAAATAATGCAAGATTTTCGAGAAAGAGGAGGCCTTAAAATGCCTAATCTAGGATTGTATTACGAAGCAGCTGCCCTCTCGGCAGTTAGTGATTGGGTAGTGATTTAACAGATGAAAGGATATTAAATATAGAGGGATATGGTCTGGTCTATGGCTGGCATGCCTATTCATTGTATGACAAAAAAGTAGACAGCATTTTTAAAAGCCATATATTAAGAAATGCTTTATTGCATGTCTGGAAAAAATATCAATATAAATTAAATGATAAATTACCAATTTGGACAGTACCCAGATACGCGATAGAGAACATAAGTGTACAGCAAAAACAAGATGAGACTACGTACAAGGAACTTTTGTATAAGGAAGGAAATAGATTTCAATTAAAATCTATTCAACAATTAAAAGAAGAAAGAGTAGTTAAAACATGGTTCCAGTATAGTCAGCTACAGGCCAGATGGAGAACAGATCAAAAAGTTGGTATTTCGCAACAGGATGAGAATTTGATTAAACAAATAAGAGATAAGAGCCAAATGCACATAAAAAGGTTGTATAATGCCCTAGTGGAAATAGATTCAGAAACAGAGTTAAGGTTAAGTTTAGTTAAGGACTGTATGATAAAATGGTCACAAAATATAGGATAAGTAATAATGATGGAAACGTGGGAAAACATATGGGTTAGAAATGTAAGATTTACACAAGCTCAAAACCTAAGAGATAATTTTTATAAAATGTTATTAAGGTGGCATCTAGACCCAAAAAAATTAGCTTGTATGTATCCAAATTTACAATCTAGATGCTGGAGATGTGACTGTCAGGATGCTATGTATTATCATATATGGTGGACGTGTAAGAAAATTAAGGCTTTTTGGATTAAAATATGGTGGATTATTCAGAATATTTTAAAGAAAAAGATTAAATTTACGCTACAGTTCTTTTTGTTGGGAATAGTTACGGATTGTACGGTAATAGAAACTAAGTTGATTTTAAATTTAATAACAGCAGCTAGGTTATTAATGGCACAGTATTGGAAGAAGGAAGACCTACCCACCATTGAGGAATGGACATTAAAAGTAGTGCACCTGGCGGAAATGGCAAAAATCTCTGCATATTTGAAAGACCATTCAAATGAAAGATACTTATCGGAATGGAGAAGATGGATTGATTATATTCAAAATAAGTATCGGACTAAGAAGCTTCAAATAGCTTATGAATGAAATATGTAAACTAATTTATAGTTTATAGTGTATGTTTATAGTGTTTTGAGTTATAGGAGTTAAAGATCTAGGGATAACTGGAACTTAACATAATGTTAGCATATTTTAGTTTTTTGTTTGGGAAATGCTGTACCCTGTGCTTGTTCTAGGAAGTCGGGGTGGTGGTGGTGGTAAGGGGGAGAGGGAATGGGAGGGGGGATGGATAAGAGGGTGGGATTGGGTGTGGGAGTGGGTGAGGGAGGGGGTTGGGGGGGAGAAAATGTTTGTATCTTTTTTAAAACTTTTAATAAAAAAAAAGATTACCAACTGAACTTCCATTCAGTGCCTTCACAGGATTATGTCAGCTGTAGTATCTTCATCCGCCAGCATTCTGTTATTTTCATTTCCTGGTGGCAATATATATATATTTCTTTGTACCTTCTAATATTGTTTGCACTGGATTTCAAAGCAAACATTTAGAACTTGATTGTCATATTTCTGTTGCGATTCTATGTTTACTGTTAGCATTTCATTGTTTGTACTGGTTTAAGTATACCATGTTGGAATCTTTTGAGGTTTAAGAGCAGGTAAAAACATGCATTTCAGAAAGAATCCTGCCTGCCAGGTAATCTTCCAGCAAGCCCCCTCTCAGCCTTCCACAAGCTCTTCTACCCATGCGTCTTCAGAATACAGTAAGGAATTAAATCAGGTGCTCAGCATGGCCAGTGGTTAACACTGAGTGGAGCAGAAGCTAAAATATTGGGCCTTGTTCCCTCAAAGGGATTTTGCAAAGTGGCACAACATGCTATGGATTTAATAAAGGCAACATCTGCGCAAGTCTTTCAAGTCATTTTTTGAAACAAGCAAATTTATTGCAGGTGAGATTGTGTCACACAGAATGCTAAACAACAGTGTATTTAAATGGTTTTGCATTTGGTGAACCCAGCCCGTTTTAAACCCAAATTAGGTCCACTTATCCATCTAGATCAGCTTTCCTCAACCTGATACTCTCTGAATGTATTGTAACTCCAACTCCCAGAATTCCCAGCCAGTTAGTATGAGAAGCCAGAAACGCACCTCAGTCTTCCAGTCTGACAATTCCATTTCCTTATGAATACCACATAGTTCAGTTTTAACAACTAGCATACAACTTTCCTTCTCAGTGGGCTGTTTTGTAATTCTCAGCCCAATGAGATTTGGGGATTTGATTTTAGGTAGCAATCTTTTGGGATTGAGGAAATTGATGGAAGAAAAATCCGGTCCGGTTCCAAGCCGGGAGAAAGACTGGAAATAAAATGTGAGGCTGATTGGAAAGAAGGACTCTATTTATTGATGAGCAGAACCAACTACAGCATGCAGTTCTGGGACAGCTGATAAATTGGTTGAATGAGCGGATGGCTTTTTATAGGTTTCTGTGACTTCGAAGTTTGAACTGTTCTTGTACAATGAACGGGCTTTTGTGTCAATGGTGGTGGGTTAATCCTATTATGTCCTAAAGTTCATGTCCTGTTCTTAGAATTTGTGTGAGGAATCTAAATTTTAATCCCAGTCTGGGGGAGCTGTGGCTGAAGGTGTTTGTTTGTGAATAGACTGCCTGGATTTCTTAATGGGCATAAAATATCCATCTCTAAAAATTTCAGGCAGCTGCTGGCGGCTGTTTTGGTATGTGGGAAATTGGGGATGCCTTCTGCCTTTAAGATCATGTTTCTGCATTTCTCCTTTAGGGAAATATAATATTCTGCCTCTTAATATTACTCAAAGTATTTCATTCTGGGGGGCGGGAGGGGGCTTCCCACAAAACCTTGAAACTACCTTGTTCCTTAGCAGAACCCAGAAAAATCGCATAATTAGTACCTTACCAGGGCGGGACTGATCCAGTTTCGGCTGGCCGATTGCAAGTTCTCCAATAACCTTGAGAGCGGGAAGAGGGAAGAGATTTTTTTTTTCAAACCGCGAGTCGAATGGTAGGTATTTCCTTGTCCACAAACGCAGGGAAAGATGTCCTTTTTGGTACCAAACTCGCAAGCGCCATCCTTGGTTTCCCAAGGCCGCTAGGGGGCGCGCTGGGAGCGAAGCCATTGCGGGCGAGCGCTGCGGCGGCGAGAGCCTGTGGGACTGAAGGCTGGGCGGGAACGAAGCCTGGCTCGGAAAAGGCGGAAAGGGCGCTGTAGATTTCCACTGCCCCACATGGGGCTGGGTTCTTTTCCGCGGCCGGCTCGGCCTCGCCCGCCCACAGGGTCGAGTGAGTCAGCAGGGAGCCGGCTCCGTCTTCTCTCCCTAAGGGCTTTGCTCGGTTTCTGTAAGAAAGGGCGGCTGCCGTGGCCGCAGATGGGAGCGCTGAGGGCTTTTCGCCGCGCTGCACAGCTCGCCCGCTTTTGCAAGCGTCCTGCTCGGCTAGCCTGGCGGTCACGCCCTGGCACGAAAGCGAGGCAGGGCCCGAAAGCCGCCATTTGGGGCTCCGACCAGGGCTGCGGAGAGGCGGGCGACGCACATCCCTGCCTCCCCCCCGCCTTTCCGGGCTCCGCTTGTGTTGCATTGCGGCGGTTTCAGCCGCGCGGGCGCAAAACTGCGGGGCTACTCCCGAGCAAGAGGGGGAAAGGCCCAAACACGCTTTGTTGCAGCAAGAGCATTCAAGGGATCCCGCTGGGATGGGCTCCCTACGGGGACCGACCGGCCTGCGGGAACTCCTAAAATGCCTTAGCAGATCCCTTTCCCTTTACAACGCGGAAAACTCTTCTTCCCGGGGGGGGGGGGAGGGCAGGAGAGGGTGGATGGGGTCATTTGTGGTCTAATCTGACGTTTCCATTTCATCACATTGAGGCTGGTATGTTGGGACTACAATTCCTCTCTGCCTGGCCATGCTAGCTGGGGATGATTGCTCCTTCCGATTTATGAGTAGGCAATTTGAAATGTGGGGTGATGCGGCTGGCAAGCAATTCTCTGACCTTCAGTATCAAAGATCCTGGACCACCTCTGATGGACAAATTGGAGGAAAACCAGGACATTCTGCTAGGCTGCGTTGATTTCCTCCCCCCTTACAGTAACAGTTGCTTTCTCCTGGAAGGCATAAATGCCCCTCCTCCCTGTGTTCCACTCTAGCAGTAGCCAAGATAAGCATAGGAATTGAACTAGGTCTTGCTGCAGAACTAACTCTTATCACATGCTGCTGCCAATATAGCTGTGATAACGTTGTAATGTGGAGCGTTCAATCTTCTGTAGGGATCTTCAAGTTATGGTCTGATCCTGCAGACCTTCGTAAGTGCTTTAAATGCAAAATCCTTCCAAACATTTTGACAATTCTGTGTTTTCACCCCTCTTATTTTTATTTATTTGTTATTTATTTATCACCTGTCTCACATGGAGCTACTGTAGGCAGCTTACAAAGTAGAATAAAATAATGAAGTAGAACATGAGAATACATCAACATAACAAAAAAATAATTACACATCTGAAAGAGGACCGGTGGCTGCACTGTTTTGGATTGACAGATTTAAGCCTGAAAGAACCGACTTGCAGGAGGATGGAATGAAGAAACCTCAGATTGAAAGAAAGGATGCCTACCTCATGCCAATTCTTTTCTTGCTGAAGAAAATTAAGGCTGTATCTGTCTAGGAGAGGGAGACAACTTTTGAGAACTCATGAATTTAGCAGTAGCAAAAGCACTTAAGACTTATATACTGCTTCACAGTGCTTTACAGCCCTAACCGGTTTAGTCAACCTATTGCCCCCAACAATTTGGGTCTTCATTTTACCTACCTTGGAAGGATGGAAGTCCGAATCAACCTTGAGCTGGTTAGACTGGAACGGCTGAACTGCTGGCAGGTGGCAATCAGAAATAGCCTGCAGTACTATAATTGTAACCACTGCGCTACCATGGCTCCTATTTAAGGGGTATACAGTATATGTTCAAGCATTTTTAACATAGGGCCTGTTACTTGGCTTTTCTATTAGTTGATTAATCATTAGAGAGAGGCCTCGCAATCTGGGTGTCCTGGATGCACGGCTGTCTTTAGAAGAGCATATGATGGCCGTGGCCAGGGGGCCTTTTATCAGGTCCGCCTGATTCGCCAGTTTCAGCCCTTTCTGGATCGGGACGCCCTGCACATGGTCACTCATGCCCTTGTCACCTCCTGGTTGGACTATTGTAATGCTCTCTACATGGGGTCCCCTTGAAGAGCACTGGGAGGCTCCAACTGGTCCAGAATGCGGCCCCGCAGGTGGTTATGGACGCAACACGATGTGCCCACGTGACACCCCTCCTGCACGAGCTGCACTGGCTCCCAGTGGTCTTCCGGGTGCGATTCAAGGTGTGGGTCACCACCTTTAAAGCGCTCCATGGCATAGGACCCGGGTACCTTCGAGACTGCCTTCTGCCACCAATAGCCTCCCACCGGCCAGTTTGCTCCCACAGAGAGGGGCTCCTCAGGGTGCCATCAGCCAAGTTATGTCGGCTGACGACACCCAGGGGGAGGGCCTTCTCTCTGGGAGCCCCAGCCCTGTGGAATGAACTGCCCCCGGAAATGCGTAAGATCTCCAACCTCTGGGTGTTTCTCTGTGCCCTTAAGACCCTGTTGTTCTGTAAGGCTGGGCTATCAACGTAATTTTAATTGGGTGTTTTAAATTTTGGGGTTTTAAAGTGAGCCAAAATTATTTAAAAATTTTAAATTATTTTAATTGATGTCTGTCTTGTGCTTTTAATAGGCTGTACACCGCCCTGAGTCCTTCGGGAGAAGGGCGGTATAGAAATAAAATTATTATTATTATTACTGTTTGAAGTTATTTTATGGATGATTTAATGTTTTGTTTTTTAATTTTAGAATTGTATGCTGCCCAGTCACTTGGTTAGAAATTGAGTAATTCTGAATGGTATTTGAGGCTGAAATAACTTCACAGGAATTTTTCTCATGAACAGTATTAAGAGTTGAAGGTTCATATGCAGCTTGTTCTCTAAAATAGCCTGAATGGTAACTTTGCACTTTAACTTCGGTTTTGTTTGTTTAGATAAGGTGGGGATGGGAAATATTTTTTTTTTCAAATTGCAAATCAAATGGTAGGCATCTCCTCAAATGCAGGGAAAGATGTCATTTTTGGTACCAAATTTGCAAGTACTGGCCTTTTCAAAGTCCTATAGCCCATGAGCAACTAAAGAAGAGTTGTGTGAATGTGTCAGGTTCCTAAAGTTAACATTTCTTGATCTTGCTTTGTAATACTTAGTAAATTACAAACCTTATCTAATGGCATTTGCTATTAGAAGGCAGGCCAGTTTGAAGTCTAAACAGTTTAAATGAATCTCACATTATTTCTTTTATATGGGAAGATCTCAAATCTTCTGAGCTTGCAATCATGATCAGGAAAGAAATACTGAACACCTTATAAGCAGGGGTATGAAACTCAGTCGTCGTGTGACATAGTGACTTTTTTCCTTCGCTAAAATGGGGTGGATATGGCCAGCATGTGATGCATCTGGCCCACAGGCCTAGAATTTGACACCTCTGCCTTATAACTATTGCAAGACTAAAAGAAATGAACCTCAACCTTGCATTTTTTCAATGAAAAACCCTGAGGTTGGCACACCTAAGCATTAATCACTAGCAAATCACTCTGCCTATTGAGGGTATTGCCAATATCCTGCAATATTAGCAAGAATGGAAAATGTGAAATGCACTTATTTGCAAATTATAGATTGAAGGATTTTTTTTAACTCAGACACTGGAAAAAATGGTTATGTGTAAGATCCTTAACTTTGGACATTTACTGGGAACGCATCTGGACTTTGCACTATTCTTAGGACTGCACTGCTGGATATGTTGCCCTATCAAACTTTATCCTTCACACTAAACTCTTTGCAAACCCGGTGTAGCAAAATTGGATTCCACCCAATAAATTTAACAAGGCATTGACAGGACCAAGAGAATCTCAATGGAATACAGCCAATTAACCAATCCTGTTATGCTGAGTGTTATGAAACCAGGTTTTAGAAGGCAAATGCCAAAGCAATCCAGATTTTAATCCAGTGTACATTTTCTTTTTTGACCTCTAGTTGTTACTCCTGGCACCACTGTATAGTCCTTGTAAGACAGATCTTCTGATGACAGGCAATTGGTAGCATTAACCTAAATGGGAGCCATTATTACATAGAGCTTGCCCTAAGTTAAAAGCATACTAGGTAAAGGAATCCCTTTTATGCTTCTTAGACAACTTAAAATGGATCTCTGCAGGAATGTCATGCTTGTGCAGTCAACCAGGAAAATTGTAGACTAAATGTGGGAATATGGCAAATATGCAAGTACTGCAGTACTGACCTCTCCTGTAGGAAGGTAGCCTCATAGTTACCATAGAATGACAAAATGAGGCATTTAGAAATATTTCAACCAAGGAAAAAAGCCAGCAGTGTGTGCACCCACAATCTCAATAAAAATCAAAATCATTTGAAGCCAATCACTTGCTAAACTACTGGTCTGCTTTTGAGATCCAGCAAGAAATCCATTAATGGATTCTTTATGAGGAAAAGCTTGAGCACATTTGCTCTAGTAAGTTTGTTTCTCATTTGTTTGTTCAATACATCAAACTTTGGGACAGTACCGTCTCAACCTTAATTCTTTTGTTTCTAAGCTATGCAGCTTAACCAGCCTAATTACATAAATGCAGCAGCCTATTTCAAAATGCCTGTCCCAACTGTGAATTGGAATCTCCCACAGCCTGTATCTTAAATCAGTTCAAATAATTTTCACTTATTTGTGTATCAGCAGAGCAAGAATTTGCTTTAGTAAATTGACACTGAGCACTCTATAGCCATGCCCTCCAGAACACCAGGAATAAAACTGTTTTTATTTCCTACTGCCCAATCTGTAGTCTATCCCCAACATCTGTAATATTTGTTATGCTCTCAGCATAATTCATCAGTTTTGCTACAATGAGCTTTTGCCTGCAGGAAGAAAACACAAAATCAGCACCTGGTTTAACTTGTTTTATTTCACTTTGAAAACAAATTTGTCTTCAGTCCAGCTGGACTTGTGAGGGAGCAGAAATTGAAACCCAATAGAAACGCAGCAGTAAGTCAGGAGCATAAAGATTCAGAGGGGACTAACCCCAGCTACAGAAGGAATGGTCGATTTGTTAAGACAACAAGAATGTTATTTCATATCTCCACAATCAGAGATGATGATCTTCTTGCTTGGTTTGCCATTCTTTGAGCCAAAGCTCTCTATTTTCCTCACAACGTCCATTCCCTCTCTGACTTGGCCAAAGACCACGTGTTTCCCATCCAACCTAAGGAAGTAGAGATGAATACTACGGTGAATACAACCTGCAATTCCACAAACGAATATCCCGTCAGCATTCAGGGCATGGCAAAAGCTATTTTAGCAGGAATTACACCGATGGTTACTTGTGCAACTTCAGACAAGGCTCTCTATTCCAGGACGATTGCTTAAACAAGTCAAGTGAACCAATTCACTCTCAAGCCAAGGCTTACTTACCATTCAGTTTTCTCGGTGCAGATGAAGAACTGAGACCCATTTGTATTGGGACCAGCATTCGCCATAGATAAAATGCCAGAGCCTGTGTGCTTGAGTATGAAGTTCTCATCGGCAAACTTCTCACCATAAATAGATTTACCGCCTGTTCCATTATGGCGGGTAAAGTCACCACCCTGCAAAAACACATTCCAAGTACAGCTGAAACATCAGTTTAACCAGGCTTTCCCCATCATGTTTTTCATCACCTCCAGCCAAGATGGCTAGGTGAAAATCCATCTGAGAGACTTTAAAACACAGTGGACCACTTACTATCACATTAATGTACAATGGTTCTTTTAGTAATTGCAGTAATTCCAAGGCTTCTCAAGCAACTAAGAACATACACTGGTAACACATGCTACTAAATGGATTTGACTATATACCTGACACATGAATCCAGGAATGACTCTGTGAAAGCATGATCCCTTGTAACCGAAACCTTTCTCCCCAGTGCTCAACACACGGAAATTTTCTAAAAAGAGATTTCGGAATTTGTTTAGATCTTTGACAATGTATAAATTCAAATGAACATGCCAATAAATGTTTCTAATTTTACTAACCTGCTGTCTTTGGAACCATGTCTGAAAACAGCTGTAGAAAAAAAGTGAGACAATAATTAATGCAATTCATTGTTACACTAAAATGCACATATTTCTCCAATTAATGTAAAAAGTATTCTCTCCATTAACTAATCTTAAATACTTTGCACTAAGGAACTATGACCAATAGTACAAAAGTATATAATATTGGCACAATTCATTTAGAGATTGAGAAATACCGGCAAATGGTTTACTGGCCTACCACCAGGAAACAGGCTGGTGAGTAGAAAATGTGTGCTTTCAAAAGTGCAAATACAGGGGAAATCCAAATTATATCCAATCGTTTCTTGGATCTACCAGACCTCAGGAAATGATACCAAGAGGAAACTATACTTGTGGAATTCTAATTACATTGTCAACCCTAGTAATATAGACCCTTGCTCAGATAAGCAAATTTTCCAAAGCACTGCAATTTAGCAATTTGTATTGAGAAACCTAACACTCTAAATATTTGGAGGTCATAAGTTTTCAGCATGCAAGAATTTTATTCTGAGCAATCAGTTTGAAAGTTCTCCTAACAGAGGGCAAGTTTAAGTTACATGTAGCTGCATTCACAATGGTTTTTCCTTTACAAGTTACCTAGAATTTCTTTCTTCATTTATGGCTTTTTAACCATACAAATATAACAGGAACCCAAACAGGAACCAAGAACTGCTCCAGGAATTGACTGCGGCTTTTCCCCGTAACAAGGAAGCAAGCCTTCCAAGCCATAGAAATTAACTAAAGCTCACCCTTCTCTATTCATCTAGATATAGAATTCTATACAGAGATGGGTTACAGTATATGAACTACCTTCTGCTAGCTTTTATTTTTGTGGCGTCTCAAAAAGTCGTGACCCGGCTCGATATATCTCTGCCAGTGTCTAGATTTACACTATAGCGCTTTTGGGACGCCCTCCTTGCTCGTTTTGTCCGGGCAGAGTGAAGGAGCAAGCATCCCATGGGAGGGAAGTGCTTCTCCCCCACCCTGCAATAGGAAAAAAAGCGATTGAGAGGCGAAAGGAGCCATTCTCTCTTCCCGCATCGTGGGCACTCCCTTCCCCCGCAGCATGGGAGGGTGGGGACAAGCGCAGCTGGAGCCGTGGAGGAGCAGAAAAGGAAATCTCAAACATGAGGATCGCGCGGCTCCAGGAAAAGTCCCGCCGAGCCTCCATTTCCGAAGCACGGGAGGGAAGCAAGAGGAAGGCGGCGGCGGCGGCAAGCGGGCGGCGGCCACGTGGAGGCGGCAGCGGCGAGGACGTGCGCGCTCCCGCGCCCTGGCTCCCGCGCCCTCCCTCCTCCTACACCACCCAGGTGCGCGCGCAGCCCCTCCGGCGAGGCGGCTGCCTTTCTTCCCCCTCCGCCCGGCGCCTGTTTCTGCTTCCTCTCCTCCCGCTGCATTCAGCGAAATCCCAAAATGGCCCCCGCGCTCCCACCCAGACAGGAAATGGCGGCGCGTCCGCCTCAGACCGTGCTTTTCCCACCAAGACGGTCTTTTTCTGTTTCCCGCCTCCGTACCTCGAAGGTGATGCGCCCAAGGGGCTGTCCGTCGGCGGAAACATCGAAAAACACGAAAGGGTTAGGCATAGCTGGGGGAAACGCACCGCGTGAACGAAATGTAAGGGTTGTTTTCTTTAAAAAAAAGCGCGGCACCAGCCACAGACAAGGACCAGCAACCACAGCTCCAGACCAGCGAACGCGGCGCAGCGGGAAAGAAAGCGCCTGTTCCCAGCCCTTATATAGACGACGCCCCACCCCCCCTTGTCCAGACTTTCCCTCACGCGACCTTCCGCCAATCACTGTAAGGGCAGATTGGCGAAATGAAAGGAGCGCCGGCTAATCAGGGCGCTCCTTGACGGGCAAAGGCGGGTTCGGCGCGTCCAGCGCCTCAATGTAGGGGCGTGGCTTTAACGAGAGGCGGGAACCGAAGAAAGGTAGGCATGTGGCGCATGCGCGGTACTAGACTGCGTTGAGTAAAGGGGAAGGATGGCTGGAAGGAGGGGCCGTAGCTGTTGGGTGGGGGGATTGCTCTTTAAAATTATTTTCTGAAGGAATTGCTTATTTGCCATTAATTTTATTACTTTTTTTTAAATTGAGCGCACATCCATTGGCTGAGAGAGAAATTGTCTGGAGGGGGGTTGGCACACGAATTGCAACCCAAATGGGGAGTTGCCCTGAAGGGGACGAGACAGGCATGAAAAGCAAATCTTTTAATTAGGAGACCAGGGCGAGGAACACACGAGCATTTGGGATCGGCAACCAGGCCTTGGAAAGCAGCCTGTGCCCCGAATCCAGGCCAAGAAAGCTGATTTGCTGCTGATTTTATTTGACGCCGCCCCTTTTTCTTCAAGTGATTCAAAAGGCTTTTTTTTTAATCCCACAAACTACCCTGCGGAGTAGGATTCAACCGAGGAACTAGCCCCAATTGTAACCAAGCTCTTGGTGCAAAATTAATTATTAGTGCGAATTAGCTGAGTCAGGATTTGATTCAGATTGACTGCTATGACATACTGACACCCTCTGGCTCTGAGTCCATTGAGGTTGGGTAATGTTTCTCCTTAATAAAATAATAATTAAAATTCCCATTCTCCAGTAGAGAAAGATTACATAGTGCCACCTCTATGGTCTATAAAGTAGATTAAGCCACAAAGTTGCCAAATCTGTTCACAACGAATGGCTGTTTTACAGCATCATTCTGGCTGATCTAGGATTTTTCTCCCTAATTGTAATATTTAAACTTTGCATAGTGATCTAATAATCAATTCAGAGCAAGCTGCTCAAAAAAAATTAAGTGCCTCATTAGTTGAATTGGTCATAATTTGCAGTATATCAAAATGATCTGGAATCAGTGTCTTACTGTTTTTTTTCTCCCCCTTCAGTATGTACCAGATCTATATCCTGATACATAGTGTTAGATGTAGTTTGAGTTTTATTAATAGTAACTGGCATGTGGGTTAACAGCAATAGATAAACCAGTAGCTATGTGTCCTTCATTGGTTCCAAATTACAAAAAGCTTCCAAATTTATTCTGCCACCTCTGTAAAGCCTATTTTGTGTAAAAGATAACATATTGGGAATCACAGTTCAGAGTCCTTCAGCCTGTTCCAGTAAAAGGAAGCACAGAATTCACGCTGCTTCTTTGGAGTGAATTTAGACACAGCTTTCAAATGTGTGACCAGCTAAAGCTTCAGTTATGAGACAGGCATGTGCTTGAGGAAGGCTCAGCAGGCACAGACCCCAAAGAATCTAATGAGAACCTAGTGGCTGAAATTTCCAAATCTGTTCCAAGTCCAGTTTATGAGCGTTCTGCTATATAGGTAGTCCTCAATTTATGACCAGAATTGGGACCAGAATTTCTGTTGCTAAGTAAAATGGTTAAAGGAGATACACCGGATTTTATGACTCCCCCCCCCATGGTTGTTAAGCAAATCACTGCAGCTGTTAAGCAAATCCAGCTTCCCCATTGACTTTGCTTGTTGGAACCCAGCTGGGAAGGTCACATAATAATCTGATGACTTCACAATGCTGTAACCATCATAGATACATGTGGGTTTCTAAGCGCCTGAATGTTGAACATGGGACCATGAGGATACTGTGACAGTGCAAGGATTGGTCATAAATCACTTTTTTCAATATCCTTTAACTTCAAATAGTCACTACATGATTGTTTGTAAATCGAGGACTATTTGTATACTCCTAACAAATATCCTTCAAATATCAGACCATTAAGATGGATTCAGATGGGTAGGTGGTTTAGATAAAAACTAAAGCCTTTTAGCTTCATTTGCTGTCCATTATGTGGTTCTGGCAGTTTTGAAATCAACATTTTTGGCCTCAAAACATTTTTCACTTAAAAAAAAAATTAGAAGCACTCCCTTCTAAAGGAAGCTTTCTCAATGTAAGTAAACATTTGGAGAAAAGCCTTAAGCAATTGGCTGCTTAAACTGCAAAAGTGGAATAAAGGGTGCTTTTGTGATCCTTGACGTAGTCTAGCATCAGTATCAACCTGAAACTGATAAAAATGCCTTCTTATACCTTGAAACACACCGAGTTAACTTCAGCAACCATGCCTGATGTTCCTTCAATTCCACAAGCTGTCAGAAGCTAAATACATATTGGGAAACTTTGTGGAGTTGGTTGGAAACTCTTTAAGATTAATAATTCCATCACCTGTAGAGAAACACCATTTTGAAAAAAATCTGATACCTTTGGGAACGGAAATTCTGTTCATCTTGCTTTTTTAGTAACCCTATCCTAGGTGCACTTGGACAGTCTCCTGGATGGTTGTGAAGTGGACTTTGGTCTTTTTCTTGCCTGTCTCCCCACCCTACTCTATGACTTCATTGCTCTTTTAGTTCCAGGTCTAGCAGGTCAAGTATCCTTAATTCCCCATCTCCTTGCATTTTTAGATAAATAAGGCAGAAAATAATGTTTATATGGTTGCAAAAGTGCTGACTTTCCTCCAATATAGAAACATAGTGACTGGCTCCCTTATTTCAAATTGTAAACACTGTTATATCCCAAAATTAGGATTAGGATTTTCCATACCCATGAAATAATTTCAATTTATCCTTACTCTTTAAAAACTAAAGGATCAAGACATGCCATAATGGAATGGATTCGTTATTTCAAGCAAGAGCATATCTAAAATTCTGACATTTGACAAGGAAACATCAATCAAATAAACAACACTACTACTTAGGTTGATTTATCTTTTCTCATGTCAGAAATCAGGGGGAAGGGGGAAAATATTTGTTTGGGTTTTTTTTATAAAATAATTTTTATTAAACAGTTTGTCTTTAAAAACAACACAAAAACAATCACGTAAATAAAAACAAAACATCAAAATGTAACGTATTGAACATTACATAACATTAATGGTAATTTTACAGCATTTCGTATCAACTTACGTACTTCGCTTTTGTAGTTCTCTATTCTATCATTTCTATTTACTACTCAATAGTAGAATAATCACATTACTCCAATACACACACACACACACACACACACACACACACACACACACATACATTATAATATTCATTTGTTCTTATCTACACATTTATATTCATTTATATTTACCCCTCTTTATTTAATGCTGTTCGGGTTACTTTAAGTTTTATTAATATTAAGTTAAACATTTCTTGTTCTGAGTTCTATTTTCAAGCCAACTGTACATTTTATTCCATATTTCATAGTAGTTCGAATCCTCTCTCTTTCAACTCCATAGTCATTTTATCCATCTCTGTGCATTCTAGAATTTTCCTTATTACAGTTTCGTCTGATGATATATTTTTTTGTTTCCAATTTTTTGCAAATGTGATTCTTGCTGCAGTAAGTATGTGCAATATAATTTATTGAAGGTTTTTATTCATTTTCAGGTCCAGTATTCCTAATAAAAACAATTCAGGTTTCATATCTATTTTTTGCTTTCTAATTTCTTCCAACCATTTTTGAATTTGACACCAATACTTCCTTGTGATGGGGCACGTCCACCACATATGGTAGAATGTTCTGGATTTATAATTACATCTCCAACAGTTAGGTGATAACTTGGGATACATCTTGGCCAATCTCACTGGTGGCAAGTGCCACCTATAAAACATTTTATAGAGGTTTTCTTTGTAGGTAAGTGTTGTTGTGAGTTTGTAGTTTCTTTCCCATAGTTTGTCCCACTGTTCTAATTCTATGCTGTGGCCGAAATTCCTTCCCCAACTAATCATCGTTTCTTTTACAATTTCCTCCTCCATTTTATGTCTTAGTAGAAATTTATATAATTTTGTAATAATTTTTCCTTGTTCCCAATAAAATTTTATCCAACTCCAATTGTTTTTCATATATGCCAAATTGTTCTTGATCTTTTTTTAATCTTGTTTTGATTTGTAGGTAGGGCTACCATTCTATGTTTATTCTTTGTGTTTTCAATGTTTGCACTGATTTTAATTCTCCTTTCTCATCTAAAATTTCTGAGTATCTTACCATTTTACTGAGATCTATTGTATTTGGGTGTGTCATTGCCTCCATTGTCGATAGCCAATTTGGGATTTTCATATAGTAGTGTTTTTTAATCTTTAAGAGGAAAATATTTGATTTATCTGCTGCACCAGGATACCTTGCCATGCTCCAGGAGTGAAGCAAATGCTTACGGTTAACTTGTTACTGATCAAGTGGCATGTAGTCTTACATTCATGGGCACTTGAAAAAGGATCAAGATGCTAAGGGAAAGTGCTTTGGAAACCCAAGGCATTTGTACCTTAGCTAAATACATTTTCTTATCACAATGATCTTAACTTGTGTGTGCCCAGCCCTCCTAAATATCCAAGAGAAAAGGTCAAGATAAATGAGGCCTGTTGCTCCTATATACCAGCTCCTATACTTAGTAGCCGTGTACATAAGCAATCATCACAAAGAGAGTGAGATGGATCAAAGCCTAAACACTAAACATCAACTTCCCTTCTAAAAATTGGGCCTTCACAAATGCCCAATAATACTGATCCTAAATCCTGGCCCTGGAAGCTGCCTTGTCACATTTGCTAAAGTGCTTCACTTTTGTTCTTCCAGTACAATAATTTATCCCATTGACTGTTAATTTATTCAAGTTATAAGAAAACAAGATATTGGGTAAGGTCTTGTATTTTTTTACATGCATGTATGGTCTTGCCAACTCAATGACAACTGTTTTTATTTAGCAACGACATGATAAAAGATTGTACATGCTTTGGCTGCTGAATGTGTGTGCCTTGCCTCCTTTTCATTGTGAATCCCTAAGGATCACTTATTTGCATGAATTTTTATATCATGTGTCCATTTATCATAACTTGAGGGTAGTCGTAGCATGTGGTATAAGCAGATCTAAGTAAGATGTACCAATGCCTGTCTCACTTTCTGTATTATTCTTTGATTTCTGTTTCCATATTGTTGCTATTTGCTTTAGAACAGGGGTCACCAACCTTTTGGACCTCAGGGACCACTAAATTCATAATTTTAAATCCTGCGGACCACTAATAGGATCTGCCTAATGACTGGCTGGCTGGGCGTGGCTAGGTGGTCATGTGACTGGGTGGGCGTGGCCAACTCGATTCACTCATGTCGAGGGGTACCTTGCCAGTGTCTACTCTCCCCTCCCAGCCACTCCTCGCCAACCCGCCTGGGCTCCTTAGGGCTCCAACAGGAAACAGTTGTTGGAGCTAAGCAGCCACCACCAGAAAGAGTTGGCAAAACAGCTCAGTTCACATTGGATCTGACCGAGGAAGTGGCTCAGTAGAAGCACCTCACTGAGGACTACGAGCATAGGCTTTCCAAGCAAAGGGAAAACCTGCAGGAGTGCAAGGCCAGGTACTGGCGCCTGGAGGCTCAGCGGGCTAAGATGGTCAGCCAGTTCCAGGCCATGATGCAGTCCCACTGGAACAAGGTCCTCTAGCTCTTCACCACCAGTGGCACTTCCCTCCAGCTTTTACCCAAAGCCCCGTACCAAAAGGCTGAAGCAGACCCCAAGTCGGAATTTCTGTTCCCCTCCGACCCATACAAAAAGACCCCAAAGGGGGAGACACTTTTCAGCAACAAAACATTCATTGCACGTATCCATCCCAGGGGCTGTAGTTTGAGAACCCCTGATTTAGTGCAATATAAAAAATGCAAATGATTTTTCTGCGGACCACCAAAATTTTCTCGCAGACCACCAGTGGTCCACAGACCACCAGTTGGTGACCACTGCTTTAGAATGAGACTTTTTCAATCAAAATGTAAGAATCAGAATCGACCTGGAAGGAACTTTGGAGGTCTTCTAGTGCTCAAGCAGATCATGTACCATTTCAGACAAATGACTGTCCAGTCTCTTCTTAGAAACCTCCAGTTATGAAACACGATGTCTGAAAACAAGCTGTTCTATTGGTTACCGGTAATTGTCCTCACCGTTAGGAAGTTTCTCCTCAATTCCAGGTTGCTTCTCTCCTTGATTAGTTTCCATCCATTGTTTCCTATCCTGCCCTCTGGTGCTTTGGAAAATAAATTGACCCTCTCTTCTTTGTGGCAGCCTCTCAAATATTGGGATACTGCTATCATGTCCCCCCTGGGCCTTCTTTTCTCTAGACTAGCCAAACCCAAATCCTCCAACCGTTCTTCATATATTTTAGTCTCCAGGCCTTTAATCATCTTAGTTGCTCTTCTTTGAAAACTTTGATTTCAAAGAAGAGCAACCACGCTTTTAAATCAAGGCTGCACAGTTTTAAGATCCCCTCTACTAAGGAGGTCCAACTAGTGGGGACCAAGAAGAAGGGCCTTTTCCTTGTGGACCACCATCCTACAGAGATAAGATTGAGCCCCCACCTTGATATTCTCTCAAAAGGCCCTGAAGGTGCTACAATGCCTATCAAATGGTTTGATTATTCTCACCATGGGGATTAGTGTTTATTGAAACTTCCTATTTTGGGTTTTACTTCCGACATAGTTGGGTGGCCACATCAGTTTTCTTAATAAATAAAGTTGTTGCTATCAGATGTGTGGGCCCACAAGTCTTAGAATTCCCATCCAACTTGTGGTTTTCCAATTATGTGAATGGCCCCAGACCAGAGAAGACTGAACTAGGGAAAGAGAATGACATCAACGTGATAGTTGGTGGAATAAGCTTTGTGAGAAGTTAAAAAGATTTGGACTTAGCAAAAAAAGACCAAATTTAGAAAGAGGAAAGATTACTAGGGTTAGCGCAGAGATCCCCATATTTTTGGGATGCTGAGCATATTTAGAATATGTCCAAGGGATTATTACAAAATAGAGACCAATAGTGGTCAGTTGTAGCACTTCCCTTACCAGATGGGTAAGATTGCTTCAAATCACTGTCTGCACTACTAGATTCAAAAGGGCAAAACTATCTGGAGCACACACAAGTGTTCATAAAGCACCGACCAGGAATGCCTCAAAGCAGCTGGGTTGTGAGGAGAGGGCATCTTTTGTCCTTGCTCAGCAGAACACTACATTTTGAGAGCACTGAGGGCAGTACAGTGGCGATGTTTGGTCATCAAACTAAGCTGTGCTCTGTTCTGTTCTGACTTGACCTATTAAGGATGCAACCCATGCTACTTGTATTTGTGTTCCTCCTACAGATTTGAAGAAAATATAATGATTATGGCCAGGGAAGCTTCTGTCTGCCTACAAAGCATTTTCAATCTCTAGCACAAACAGCATCAGCATTAATCTTCTTCATGTGCAAGCCCATGGCTACAAAACAAGGGCATTCATTGGTTGGCCCTGCTCCGGACAGTTCTGTATTTAATTAGCTAAAGTGGTAAGATGTGTGAGAAATGTTAAAAGCTTTGTCAGCAGCCCGAGGACCTCCTGGGATGGCTGGTAGAAGCTAGCTGGCAGGTGGTGCTTCCTGTGGGTATCTTTATGGCTTTCCTTGGATTACACAAAATGGTGGTTTCAATAGGCACGTTATACGGAAAGGCTTCTTACAAGCAAATGATGATTAGAATCTGCTCGAGGGACTCAATGTGCCGTTTAAATTCCATTTGGTCTTTTAAACCCTATGACAGGGTATCAAACTCGTGATGACACATTGTCATATGGCGTGAAGGTGAAGGTTCCCCTCGCACATATGTGCTAGTCGTTCCTGACTCTAGGGGGCGGTGCTCATCTCCATTTCAAAGCCGAAGAGCCAGCGCTGTCCGAAGACATCTCTGTGGTCATGTGGCCGGCATGACTAAATACCAAAGGTGCACGGAACCCTGTTACCTTCCCACCAAAGGTGGTCCCTATTTTTCTACTTGCATTTTTTATGTGCTTTTGAACTGCTATAGCTACTTATCAGAAGCCTGGAATGTACAGGTAGTCCTCGATCTTGTTTAATGACCATTCAAAGTTACAACACCACTGAAAAAGGTGATTTATGACGATTTTTCACTTACAACTATGGCAGTATCCCCATGGTCATATGATCAAAAATTCAGATGCTTGGCCACTAGCTCATATTTAAGGAGGTGGCAGTGTCTTGGGGTCATTTGATCATCTTTTGTGTCCTTCTGACAAGCAAAGTCAATGGGGAAGCTAGATTCACTTAATATCCGTGTTACTAACTTAACAACAGCAATGATTCACTTAACAACTGTGGCAAGAAAGATTGTAAAATGGGGCAAAACTTACATAACAGCTGTTTCATTTAACAACAGAAATATTGGGCTCAATAGTGGTCATAAGTCCAGAACTACTTTTACAGGATATTCCTCCTAGGTAGCTTTTTATTGTTGCCGCTCCCTTAACTAAGTATATCTACCACACTTGCAACTTGAGAAACTATTTCATTAGTGCATACACTTGCTATACGTACAAAAGCCCTCACATTCAGTTCTCTGCAGTTAAAAAGAATGATTTGCTATTGAATGGAATCAACGTTTGTCCAACAGAGCCTTCTCAAGTACAGCAAGTGCCAAATGATGGAGAACAAAATGATAACGCTGCAATGCAACCTCTCATCATCGGCTGACGTGACAAAAAGCAGTTTTCTCTGTAAGATTGTACTATCCTTAAGACTGGAAGGTGCAATATATTATTTATATCAACTCATTTCTTTTTCAGCTGAAAATGGTTGCAGAAACAATCTTCAGATATATGTGTAAACCCACTTAGTAGAAAACTACCCCGAAAAGCCAGGCGAGAAACAGATTTGGTGCTCTTGCAACAGAATTAAACAGTTGCAATATATAAGAGGGATCAGGTTGAGGGAATAAACCAAGAAAGTTAAACCAATCAAAAAATTGAACTCAGAAAAAGGAAAATTATCAGTCCTGTCCCCCCAGTGAAAAATATTTATAGTTTTTGCTTTGGAAGCCAACACCACAGTTGAGCACAGTTAAATCCCTCCCTGGGGCAATCCGCCCCCACCCCATTCCCAGGTAGGATTGCAATTCTGACTGGCAGGAAACGCAGCCTGGTGCATCTCGACTGCCTCTAGAGATGCTCCAAATAGCCTCCAAGGAGGTTGCACCAATAATGAAGCAAAAGCAGTGCTGGTATGCTTGTTATGCTCATGTCTGACACTGAAAAGCCGCAAGTTCTTCCAGCAAGATGGATTTCTTGGAGAGATTCTAGAATAATCCTTGGGGATTAGACCTTGAGGCCCCACCTGCTGCCTCATCTTCCCCGCTTCCTTTGCTGTCCTGTACCTGTCACTGGAAGCTGAACAAGAGCCATCTGTTCCCGGGGGAGCCTTTGGCGCGGCTGTCAGACACGCTCAGCCACCCTGCTATGCAAAGCACAAGCTCCTGATTTAATTCACCCAACAGCTGCCAAGATTGCATTATGTTTCTTAGTTGCAGACCCAGGAAGTACTTCAACTTGATCTCCAGAGAATACTTTTCAAGTGGGGCTATGTGGCTTAGGACCTGGCTATTTACGGGACCTCCTACTACCACAAACAGCCTCCCACCGGCCGGTACGCTCTCAGAGGGGCTCCTCCGGGTGCTGTCAGCCAAACAATGTCGACTGGCAGCCCCCAGGAGGAGGGCCTTCTCTGTGGAGGCACCTACTATCTGGAACGAGCTCCCCCCGGAGATACGGAGGGTCCCGGATCTGCGTACTTTCCGCCGTGCTGTTAAGACCCTCCTATTCCAGCAAGCCGGTCTGGCCTAACTTTCTCCCCTTTTCTTTCTTTCTTTTAAAGATCTTTTAAATTTTCTAAAGTGAAATTTTAATTCGTTTTAAATTATTGGGATTTTTAACTGTCGTGGGCTAAATTGTTTAATTTGGTTTTAATTATGTTTTAACTTTTGTATTTATGTATTTTATCTTGTGCCTGTTCACCGCCCTGAGTCCTTCGGGAGTAGGGCGATATACAAATCTAATGAAATGAAATGAAATGAAATGAAATGTGAAAATTTCAGGAGCGTTCAACCTTCTGTGGCTAAAATGGATTCCTTAAAGCTTTCAGAATGAATTTGAGCTCAGTCCAATCTTCGAAACACTTCAGAACACAGGAGGACTATCCAGAAAAATGTCCATATCCTAAATCAGAGTCTTGAAATATCTAATTGAGTTCCCACGTTGTGCTAAACTTTAACGTGATTTGATTTAGCATGCAGTGTGAAAAACAGTCATTTTGGTTTCTAAATCATGCTTTAGCACTTAGTATGATGTGCAAATCCTGTCAACTACTGTTTTTACATTAAACTGCCTTACATAAACAACGGATAGAGTGGAATGTCTGAACTCAGCCATTGTCCCAAAGAATATTGGGGAATGGCAGGATTTATATTCCTTGCAGACAGCTGGTCATTTGCATCCTTTTAGAGGGTTGTTGAAGCACTTGGAGGTTGATCTGTGTCCTCAGGGTCACCCGAGTAGTGCTCCTGGTTCCTGTAGTCTACAGGTTTTTTCCTCTGGAAATCCATTCCTACTCCCACACCTGTCAGAGCTGAAGGACGTTCTTGGATGAACGTCTTCAAAGAAAAAACAAGAAAGTCCAGTTGCCTCCTGAAAAAGCACCTTTGGGATAACCATGACCTGGATGACTGAGAATCTCTACAGAACTCAGCCATTATTTGGGCAATTAATCTTTTTAGATCAGACTTGTCATTAATTTGAATCTGCAGCACCTCAGTTTTTCAGGGCTGGGAAGGTCAGAAAACTGAAGTATTTGCATACTTGCAGGACACCATTGTTCAAATAACTCCGTCAGGGATAATATGCTCCATGTCCAGTGGCAGCTACCAGGATGGCAAATTAGAATAAGGAAATAGGAGACAAATAGGGGCTTGTGGGACAGCACACCTGGGTTGAAGAAATTGAACCTAATTTTCCCACCTGAAGGCAGGAAAAGCAATGGATGGAAACTAATCAAGGAGAGAACCAACTTAGAATTAAGGAGAAAATATCAAAGAGAGCTCCGACCTACCGGTAGAACTAAGGAAAAATTTCTTGACAAAACAATCAGTGGAACAGCTTTCCTCCAGAAGTTGTAGGTGCTCCATTACTGGAGGTTTTCAAGGATAGCCATTTATCTGAAATGGTATAGGGTCTCCTGCTTGAGTTGGGGGTTGGACTAGATTTCCAAGGTGCCTTCCAACACTGTTATTGTTTTTTTGTTCCTGTGCCTGTTGCCCAATAAGGTAGCACAAATAACAATTTATTCTACATTAATCATTCTGTATTAAGTAACTGTCTAAAACACCAAAGATTTCAGAAGAAAGTTGCAGCATCAACAAGCTTATAATGGACTGTGGTTTGGTCTGTTACATTGTCCTCTCCAGGAATGTAATTGCTATGCATGGTTATCTTCAGATGTGCTGAATTATGACTCCCATTGGCCATACATGGAGATTCTGAGAATTGTTGCTCAGCACATTCAGAATACAATTGTGAGGATGGAGGCAGAGTTGAGGGAGGTTGGTTTATGATTTTATTTCTGCCAGTGAAATCCATTGGAGGGAATAGCAGGGAGAGGGAGATGCTCACCCATTCATTAACCTATGTTATTCCTTGTCAAAAGTTTCTGGATGCTGAGAATATGAGAAAATAGTTCTTTATCATGGGATTTGTTTACATGCCCTATGGGGCGTGCATGTGTCATATTCTTGTGTGTCTATGTCAACCAGGTAATAAATGAGCCCAATCATCTCTTTCCAGAGAAAGAATAAATAAGAATTAAAATCAATGGTAATAAGTAATGGATTATTTTGTGGGTAAAAATGGACCAGTTTCTTTCAGTTTCACTCCTCCTCTCCCAAGTCTTCATTTCATTATGGCCAGCTTCAAAATCAAAGATCAGTTGTGTTCTTCACCTGGAATAACCTTGAGTTAAACTGAGTTTCAGTTATTTATTGTAATCTAGTGAGAAAAGAATTGACAACGTGCAGCAACATTTATGCAGATGTTTTTCTGACAATTCAGAGCTGCAAAAGAAAAAGATGTATGGCGCTCTTAGGATAAAATTAAGCTCAGACTTGCTGGTGTTAGTGATAAAAGCAAGCACTCCTTCATTAGAAACCTAAAATATGTTTATTGGGACGTCCCCTGTGGTGATAGTGATGGTCAGTAGAACAAATACCTGGCAATGCAGAAAGAAGAAAGAAAAAAAAGCCTTATTCTGAATAATGTAATCTAGTACATTATTAATTGGTGAAAACTGGTAGGCCTACATAATTGAAGGCATGCGATTCCTAGCAATGATCTTACCTGGATATTGAACTCATGAGCTATGAGTTATCAGTCAAAATGCCCTCTTCTTACTTTCACTAATGGTCTGTACATCAAGAAAGAAAAAGTGCCAAATAGGGTATTTCTCTGGGCATACGCTGGTAATTAGGGACATCTGAAGGGCCTAGAGAGGACATTCAGAATCCTCAAGACTACCTAATTCTCCTCCAGTCACTCCTGATCAACCACCTGGAAATTGGTAGGGGAATACTTATCATCCTCAGCACTAATTTTCTACATACCACAAGAGGGAGGCTCAATCGAGATACCAATTTATTTCCAAGACTTGCTATTTTTTTTTAAAGGTGGCATCTTGTCTGTCTCCCTTTCCCAGTAATCTGCAGAAGTTCAGCATACAGGACCCAACATCATTAACATCCCCAGGCAAAATAATCTGGAAGAATGATGTGCTTGCTGACAATTATACGTTCTACTGTGCTTCCTATATTTTATTAATACTATGTTATATAGATTCTGTTCTGTCTTACACTTCCTTTTGGAAATTTAATTTTAAGCAATCAAGTTCTCTTTAGCCCTTAATGATTTCTCCACTTTGTTCTAAAAGCCTTCCTTGAGCTTTGCAGTAGGGTGCTTTGTAAGCAAGAACTGCTTTTAGCTCAGTTTTATTCCTTCCCAAAATTTGTCTTGGGGTACAAAACAAGTGCCTTTCGAACCTCCCTTGTTGGTTAATCCTCCAGGAAAAATTTCATACTGCGTTCCCTTCCCAAAGTTTTGATTTTTGAAATTTCCTCCATTTCCTGGAGACCATCTGGGATTCAGGAATTCCGGTCATCTATTGCCTGCTTTCCCTATCTCCCTTTTACTAAGAAATAGCCTTGAGTACATTTAACCCTGGACTTTCTCCTAGATTACTAGGAACCTGCAGTCTACCAGACAGGTTGTAATTCCATCTATCCCAACTACTGCCTATAAAAAGTGGCAGAGACATTCTGAAATGTCAGTCAAATATATTTCGCAACCTAATCTGCTGAACTGGAGATGGGGGATCGAACCTTGATACGGTGCTGTACCAGTGACCCTTCTCCTGTTATGCAGGGCACCTTCAGACTCTTCTATGTCCGACACCAGGGCGACTTCAAAATGTCAGACAGCTGAACTCTGGGACTCAGTCTTGGAATGAGATTCAACTTGCTAAAAGCTCTTCTCACCACGGTGGGTTTTTTGGAATTGTTTTAACCATTTAGTTGTGTACGACTCTTGGTGACTTTATAGGCAAGTGTTCTCCATGCTACCTTGTGAAGCACAGAATCTTTCAGTTGTTGGATGTTCATCTTTGTATCAGATTTGATGTTATCAAGACAGTAAGTTCTTTGCTTGACCCTTCTTTTTCCACCAACCATTCCTAGCATCATTGCCTTCTTCAATGAATTTGCACGTATGACATGGCCAAAGTAACTCAGACATATCCTTATGATTTTAGCTTAGAATGATGTGTCTGGTTTTATACAATTTAACACCTCTGTTAATTACTCTGGCCATCCATGGTATATACAATAATTTATACCAGCACCACAATTCAAAGGCGTCAATTCTTCTTCATTCAGTCATTCTTAACTTTTTGGACTACTTCAAAGGAAACCTGTAAGGTAGATTTCCTAGACTTGAAAGGGACAGAAACATGCATGCCCACAGGAAGGCTAGATCCAGTTTCAGTCATACCTGAAATTAATAGTAGTTTAGTTAGACATGACCAAAATTTCAGCAATTTTAATAGTTGTCTCTAGCTACATCAAGATCCAGCTCACTGGGCACTGCCATTATAATCACTGGCCCAGTGCCATCAACATGCTTCCCGAGGTTGCAAAAATCTCTAATTGCAGCAGACTTTAGAAATTATTCTGGGGCCATCAAAACTTGGGCTACATATCACTGATTGATGGACTTTCTTTAGTACAAAGGAGGCACTGCTACTTGTGAGATGTTCCCTTCTCTCTTTTTTTGAGAAGTATTGTAACTTTCCATTCTCCTTGGCATACCAGGACAACTAACACTGCAGTAATTTATTTCCTTGATGTGCACAAAGTAATACAACTAAACATAGAGGCTTAACGTGGACATGCATGACAATCCCAGCACCCTGTCTGGCTCGGAGATGTTCGCACCATTGATAGGATAGTAGCTGATTTGGGGTGCTTCATATGGAGTGATTCTAATGATGGTAATAGGAGCATGTGGCAGAGTTTCCTTTCCTTCAAACACTCAGATTTGAATGAAAATGGACCAAGGTTTACTGAATTCTAGCACAAAGACCTAGAAGAGATAAGATTTATGTTTTTACTGGAGGACATATTTATACCAAGTTCTCTTAAAAGAGGAGAAACATTGATCCGCTTTAGAGAGGAGAGATTTTTTAAATAGCTATTTATAGGTTTTTCTTTTCGGCACCCTTTCAGCCTCCACCATCTTTTTAACCTTTTAGCATGGCCCCAAAATGTTTCTCCCCTTCCAAAGTTGAATTCTCTACAGTGCTTGTATTTAATTGCCCTCAAGGTTATTTTGCCTCTTGTGACAACAGACCATCTCCAACCAGGTAAATAATTATAGTATGCCCTAATTAAAATTGTGCTCCTAGTCATTCCTTGACATAGCTGCCAATTTCAATATTTTTTGGCATTGGGTTGGTCATCGACTTGTCTCTTCAGGAAATGAGATTCTACAGAAGCAGAGGAGAAAATAACTCACCATGTGACCTGCTCTTTCCCCCCACTTTTACCCCTTGAGGCTGCAAGCAATCAAACCTGAAAGTCAATGGCCCACAAAAGGTATTTGGTGAGCCCCACCAAAAAGAATCCTTTAATATATAGCAATAATGAAACAAGATACACGAAAGTCAACAGAGCTGTCAGCACTTGGGACACAGGGACTCCCTGGCTCAGGAAACCTGGCCACAAACAATGGCTTGATTTTTCACAGACAGACTACATTTGGGATCCTTTCACCACCATCCCAAATGCAACCCTTAACCAAAGTAGGTTCCTGGGCAGGATGGAAGGGAACGGAAGGCCAACACACACACATATTTTAAAACTTAAGTTTTTGGATTTGTCTCATTGCGACTTAACTTTCGGGGCTCAGGATTAAAATGGGTAAAATCTCGGCATCCAGACTCTCCTTTGGCAGAATCCCCACAGGTCAAATGCAAGGGACAGGCCCCGGCTATGGCTAAAAGCATCACATCTCTGGATGGTGCACTCTGTCCCATGTGGAATGGTCTATATTACAGTCTAGGAAGCTTATGCACATTTATACAGAGGACCTTTGCCCCACGCCTGGGAAGCCCCATGAGACTATACAACAAGTGTGATGCGTTTTTAAAACATTTTCTTTCCCATCCCTCCCACTTTCGTTTCCTCCCACCCTCGCTTCTTTTTTTTTGTTTTTGTTTCTTTTAGTGTTTCTACATTATGTACATTGTTGTGCTTGTAGATAGATCCATCAACTGACGGAGGCAATCTGTCAGGCTGTATCTGAAGAACGTTTGGTTCTTTCAGTCAGAGATGCGTTTCTTCACTTTTGCAGTCAGCAGAAAGTCACAGGGGAAGATTTCCTAGCTGGAATTTGCCTGGGGTCCTTCTGCAGGGAACAGCCTCTTTTTGAAGAGAGAGACAGCGGGCAGGTTGCTCATCTGAATTTGAGGATGCTCTCACCATGATGCTGGAAACCGCTAGGTGAACTGCTGCTCTGTCCATATCAAGGCTGTAGAGGGTGGACAGGAAGAACTACTGTAGCTCATGGGGAGGAGGGCTCCAGATCCAGGGACAGATAAGAGCAGGCAAGCTTTATCTGCTTTCTCTAGATGTAGTGGAGCTCTGATGTTCCTTGGAATTTGTTCTTTAAAATCCATGAGGATAGTGGATGAAGTGTGAGGTGTCAGTTTCATTCCATAGGTTCAGATGATCAGGCAGACGTACTCATCTCAAGATATCAAGAATGATGTACATGATGGGAGTTGTCAGTTCTACTAACATTTCCAAAGGCTAACCAAATGCATTTCTTCCTGCCCTGGCTGCAGGTTTGTGGGAGATATCTTGGGAATATTATTAGAAGCAAGACAATGCCCTGTACCTGATCTGGCCTGAGCAACATGATAAAAAGCCGTTTTTCAGGAACAGTCCCCATCAACAGCAGCAGCAGCACCATCTCTCCTGGGCTGGAAGGATTTCTCAAAACAAGTAAACCAAGCATTCCTAGTCTCCCATGGGAGCCCTTTTATAGACAAGAGGCAATCCTAGGAAAAGGAGATGGCTGCCTGGCCAAATTCCCTCGCACTGATTCACTAGCAGGGCTTCATGGTTACCACTGGGATACAAGGCAAGGTCTCTCTCTTGATGACAGCCTGGGAAGCTACGGGATGAATTTTAAGTGAGAGAGTGTGTGTGTGTGTGTGTGTGTGTGTGTGTGTGAGAGAGAGAGAGAGAGAGAGAGAGAGAGAGAGAGAGAGAGAGAGA
>WNWU01000047.1:223217-292000 GCA_012654045.1 Ptyas mucosa | reverse complement strand
GAGAGAGAGAGAGAGAGAGAGAGAGAGAGAGAGAGAGAGAGAGAGAAAGAGAGAGAGAGAGAGAGAGAAGACATGGTAGGTGGAGCATGATGCCTCGGTTTCATCTGGGGTGGCTTCAATTGTTCTCAAACAAAGAGAGCAGATCATCGTTGCTATTATTGGGAAGGTCGGGGGGCCCCAGGTAGGACAGCAGCTCATCTGGATTTGTCAGCTCAGGAAGAAGCTGAGGACAAGACAGAGATAATCAGGGTTATTTGCTAGCTCTGTAGTGGTACAACATCACAAACGTGACCAGGGTGCAGGTTCAAAAACATATACAATCAAGAAAAATGATATGGGGGGAAAAGGACATGAAAATCTCAGGCAAGAGGCCTGGAGAAAGATGGAGACCATCCCCACAGTAGAAATCTGAGGGTGTCGCCTTCAAACTGCCAGGTTGAGATCTCTTTCCTTTGCACTTCACCTTTTCTTAATGGAGACCTGTAATTCTGGGGCTGAGCCCTCAGCGCCAGTATAATCAATATTTAAATCAAACTGTTGTTTTTCTGCCTTGACTGTCTGATACGGGTCTGTCTGCCATCAATAAGTGACAAAGGCAATACACTGAACTAGCCAACATGTGGGATGGGACCTCCCTGTGCTGGAGTTATGCTGAATTATAAGGCAGGCAATAACTACTCTGTAGCCTTGTAGCTTCCTGACTAATGTACCACTGCCATGCACTAAAATAATAATAATGTGCAGGAATGCCCTCTTCCAAAGATTACACCCAGTTCTCCCTTTTCTGACAAAAGGTGAAGACAATGGCCTTCCGTTGGACTATTAATAGTATTACCATACCACTATGTTTCTCATCTGGTGACCTTGCTGCAAGCCTTGTGCGAATTACTATCTTTTCAATTCTCGTATGTCTGATTTTATTATTTGACTTGCATTTTAAATTGTATGCAATTATATTAAAAGCCTATGGCAGAAAGAAAGGCATAAATATTGATTGACTTTTTAAATAAGCCATGGCCTAACCATGGCAATGTTGCCCCGAGTCTGCAGGGAAATGTCTTTGCACTACCCGCAAGATAGGGTGGGCAAACAAGCCCTTTCTGCTTCCCAAACTACCTCTTAAAATGAATAGAACTGAATTTTTCAAAGCTTTATTTTGTATATGGGTGTGGCTCTAGGTGCTTAAACAGATCTTGTAGAGACTTAAGTGTGTATCTCATTCCTTAGTCTGCTCCTCCATGTGGATCCCAAAGGTGCTTTTTCAAGAGGCAATTGGACTTGTTTTTCTTTGAAGACCTTTTGCTTCTCATCCAAGAAGCTTCTTCAGCTCTCACAGAATGGTGGGGAATGGAAAGAGAAAAAGAATGCAAAAGACCAGCTGTCTGCAAGAAATATAAATTCAGAGCTGAAGAAGCTTCTTCAAAGAAAAACAAGAAAGTTCCGTTGCCTCTTGAAAAAGTACTTTGGGGACAAACATGACCTGGATGACTGAGAATCTCTGTAGACATGTCCCCCAGCTGGGCCAACTTTTGTAGAAGCTTCTAAGGTACCTATTTTGACTCCGAGCTTTCCTGATAAGCCACTAGGATTTGCATAGCCCCATTCAACAACGAGGGAGCAGGGGAGAATATGCTGGCAAGGCAGACACTAGTTTGGGTTCCTTCCCTCCACTTTATGTGCCTCTTGGAGACCTTCTGATGTCCAGCTGCCTTAAGGTACATCACACCAGTTGTGTTCCTACACATGGGCACAGCTGAGGGGAAAGGGAATTTGGGTCTTCAGGCATATCCAGAAAGAGAGCGGGGAAGGTGAGCTTGGGACGGACAACCCCATGCTACTTACGTCAAGGGAAGGTTCAGGCCCATCCACAGGTCCAGGTGGCGCTCCCATCCCAGGACCAGGATTGAAAGGGAGCTCCCCACCGTGTGCAGGGCCTCCGGTGCCTGACTGTCCTGGTGCTTGGCGTGATGGTGGGGGAGGAAGAGGGGGATTCCGATGGTGGAGCTGTGGCTGCTGCTGCTGCTGCTGTTGTGGTGGTGGCTGCTGGCCCGGCTGATTGCTGAGGTTGGGGTTGTTTAGGCCCTGCTGCACGGGATTGTGTGAAGAAGGATCCATCCTGCTTGATGGAGGCATCTGCAATTGCATAAGAAGAAAGCAAAACTGCTGAGAAACAGGACGGCAGGCAGAGCTGCAATCCCGGGAGAGCTTCACCATCCCACAATTCAGACCCTTTCTCTGGTGCAGGCCACTTCATCCCCCAATATTCTCCCATCCCAATCTGTGCACCGCCCCAGGAGACTGCACTCCCATGTAGTGCTAAGTCATATCTTTTGTTGACTTGGCTGGGTCTGTACACCAGCCTCAATGATCAACAACAGTGGATTTTCTCCAGGCGGCTTACAGTTACATAAAACATAAAAAGTTAAAAACAAACATTAAAACCAAGAGGACACAAGAGGAGGGCAGGGGCAGAATGGGGGGGGGGGAGGTGGGATCTCTTATTACTCAAATCAACCACGCCCATTGTGCTGGGCCCCAACCCTCCTGTCTGTCCATAAGGGGCTCAAGACCTGGGCCTGGCAGTTGGCCAGGGGCCCAGTGGGGGCCCAGCGCAATGGGGTGGTTGGTTGAGTAATAAGAGATCCCACCCCCCCCCCCCCCCTCTGCCCCTGCCCTCCTCTTGTGTCCTCTTGGTTTTAATGTTTGTTTTTAACTTTTTATGTTTTAGTTTATGTTACATAAAAGAACCTAGAGTTACCCTGTGATAAGATGAGGAATAAATAAATAAATGAATGAATGAATAAATAAATAAATAAATAAATCTCTCATCACACAAGCCAAATACAGGTAGTTCTCAACTTACAACAATTCGCTTAATGACCATTTGAAGATACAACGGGACTGAAAAAGTGGCTTAAGACCATTTTTCACCATTGCAGCATCCCCATAGTTATGTGATTTACATTCAGATGCTTGGCAACTGGTTCATATTTATGACAGTTGCAATATCCTGGGGTCATGTGATCCCCTTTTATGACCTGACAAGCAAAGTCAGAGGGAAAACCAGATTTACTCAACAACCGTGTTACTAATTTAACAACTGCAGTTATTCACTTAGCAACTGTGGCAAGGAAAGTCATAAAATGTGGCAAAACTCATTTAACAAATTTCTCACTTAGCAACATAGTCTGGGCTCAATTGTGATCAAAAGTTGAGGACTACCTCTACACATTTTGGCTTGGAGCAAAATAAGCATCCAGCTGTAGACATGTCTCATGTTAGCAATAAGGATGGAGGCGTATCAACCCTCCTGGTCATCCAGACAGAAAACATGACCAAATGAACTAATTCTACTTTAATGTAAGACTACAGCAACAGAATCCAGCAAGTCTGAAGGTACAAATTTTCCACCCCTCACTTTAAACTGTTTGATCCACTGAATGGATCTTTCTTAAGTTTGTTCCCCTGACCACTAATCCACTGGGTGTTCCTTCCTCTCTTATTTGTTTCCTAGGCAGCATCTCTTCCCATTGTCCCTTGATGTCACCCTGCATTCCATCCCATCCCATTGTGCAAGTCATCTAAACTTCCATCAAACTGACTTCAGGATGTTGGGCATCATTCCTGCACTGCAGAGATTTATTTCCGGTTCTGTTGCAGTGCCTTATTCTGACTGGGATATGCTTTAATCCATTACCTTAACAAGGTGCAGACTCACAGAAACACACACACAGACACACACACATATCTAGGAAATGTTTGCCTAGCACTTCTTCCAGCATCAAACAGCTTCAGTACTTCTGTCACCTGAAAGAGGAACTGTCTGATTCCTCACGGTCTCTGGCAGAGGCGCAAAATACATTTTTTAGCAGAAAGCACCTTCCCCTGAAGATAATCTGATGAGGACCCCCTGTTGATGAAGCAAATAGTCCCCTTCTTTTCTTCCCTTCCTGGCTCAGTGGGCTGCCTGAAATTAAATTCCTTTCAAAATTACATGAAGTAGGCTGAAGTCCCTCAAACCTGCTATTCTTAAGGGAATGTTTTTAGCATGAGGCTTCTTTTATGCATTGAATCACTTGGAACTTTGGGTGATTTTTCTTTTGAAGGGGGGGGGGTATTATTGGTTTGTTTCGTTATTCATTTCTCCATCCTGGAATTCCACGCAGAGGAAATCTGGTGACACAATGAGCAGAACTGGCCAAGAAAGACCGTTTGTGCCATGCAAAATGTGGCTCTCCCACAGTTCTGCATGACGGGATTGGGAACTGGCTGCTTAGCAAGAGCGGAAGTCACGCATCACAACAGCCGATGTGCCAATTCTTCAAGTGGTGCTGAGATCCAGTCACGCCCAGCATCCCTGTAGTCTTGAGTCTGGATTATTTATTTATTTATTTGTTTATTTTATAAAATTTGTATGCCGCCCTATCTCCAAGGACTCAGGGCGGCTCACAACGACAATTGACCAAGCGACTGTTAAAAACAACAAATATACACAAAAATATCAAGAAAGTTTTTTTAAAAAACATTTAAAATATATTACCCCATCAGTCCAGGCTGGGGGACATAAATAGCCAGGTTTTCAATTCACGGCGGAAGGTGCAAAGGTCAGGGGCCAACTGGAGCCCCAAGGGAAATTGATTCCAAAGAGTGGGGGCACTCACAGAGAAGGCTCTACCCCTGGGGGTCGCCAGCCAACCTTGTCTAACCGACGGCACCCTGAGTAGGCCCTCTCTGTGAGAGCGCACCGGGTGATGGGAAGTTGACGCTGATTGCAGGTGGTCTGACACATAGCCTGGGCCTAAGCCATGAAGGGCTTTATAGGTTAACACCAGCACTTTGAATCTCACCCAGGGGGCAACCGGCAACCAATGCAAGCCGCACAGGAGTGGTGTAATATGGGAGTATCGGGTCCCTCCCGCAACAACCCACGCAGCCGCATTCAGTACCAGCTGAAGCCTCCGGGTGGTCTTCACGGGCAGCCCCAGGTAGAGAGCATTGCAGTAATCGATCCGGGAGGTGACTAGCGCATGAGTGACTGTATGTAGGGCATCTCGGTCCACATCTCGGCGCAACTGGCACACCAGGCGAACCTGAGCAAACGTTCCCCTGGTCACGGCCATGATATGGCCCTCCAGACTCAGCCATAAATCCAAGAGGACGCCCAAGTTGCGCGCCCTGTCTACGGAAGGCAACACCTCGCCCCCAATAGACAGCGTTGGAACCTCTTGCTCGGCCGGTATCCACAGCCACTCGGTCTTGGCCAGGTTAAATCGAAGCCTGTTATTCTCAGCCTTAGCTGAGAGTTTTGTTACCCAGCTGATAACTCAGTTGGCGCACCCTGCCGGGGGTAAAGCCTAAACCCAATAAATCTTGAAGTTCTTTGTTGGATCCTGGGCTTGAGGGGGGCAGAAAAGACAAGGCTGCAGCTTAATTTTGCAGGCCAATGTTCATAGACTGGAGAGTGGTCCAGCTTACAGAATAACACAGGTGGAAGAGACTTTGGAGGTCTTCTAGTCACCCTCCTGCTTAAGCAGGAGATCCTATACCATTTCAGAGAAATGATTGTCTGTGAAATCAACAGCTGTTTTCTCAGGACTGGGATTCCCCAGGCGTTGGATTACAATTCCCATGAATGGCCGTGCTTGGGGATAAGACGGGTGGGACAAACCGACATATATTTCAAGGATCTGAGATTGAGGATGGATATTCTGCAGAGTGAAGACTATGGAAGAAGCTTAAAACTAAAAGGAGATGCTCTTCCTTTCTACAAAAATGGATCGGAATAGGTAAGGCATTGCATTTTCTTTCTTTCTCTCTTTTTTTAAGTGTCTCGCATAGCAGAGTAAGCTGTCTGATCATCCCTGCCTTGCTGACTCCCGAGAGAACTCTTTCTGTTGATGTTCTCTTGAGTATTTTCCTCATATGGCTGGGGGAAAAATTGTATTGTCATAGGGGAGAAACGTGCCATTTGTTCAGCTGCCTTTACAAGGCCTCCTGGTGGATGGTGCAGAAAATCACCCAAAGAATCCTGTCCTGTTTCTGTGTTCACATGCTGCCGATAAATGCATGATGGGAGTTTTATGAAAATTGCTGCTTCGTAGCCAAAAGCTATAGAAATGGGAGGGCTTGCTAAGTAACTGATCGTGATGTTGCTTGTGAGTTTTTTATGAAAAGTTTTTTAATGGGTCAGGAGAAAACCTCCACAGGCATCATTTGCTGCCAAACTTCCCAGATTTAAGAAACTGCCAGTAAGGATATACAACGTAAATTCTGGAAGCTCCCTGCCTGGGAATCTATCAAAATCCAACGCCAGGACTGTTACCTATCATGAAGAGGAAACGGGAGCGGAATTTATGTACCTGTTCAAGAAGACTAAGAGGAACTGACCATTACAGAGTGAAGATCCCAGGATCCCCATACCCCATTTACAATTATCACTTCCCAATATTTTCCAGGAGGAACGTCTCACTGACCTGTCCAGGAATGGAAGGAACAGTTGGCTTTTCAGGAGTCAGCAGGCTGCCTGGAATGTCAGACTGGTAGGAGATGGGAGGAGGCCCAGGGTTGAATTCATTTAACGTTGGGGTGCCAGGGTTCACAGTGGGGAATGAATCTGGATAAGTTCCAGAAAAGGTTGAATCTGAAACAACAAAAAGTAGTAGTCAGGGGGAAAAGTTATCTTTCAGAAAAGGCATGTACATATACAAATGTTGTGAATGAAGGTTAGTTCTAACCCCATGTTACGTAATCTGGGGAGGTAAATAGGGCGAGCAAGTCATTGTATCAATAGAATTCATAGAAATCCCCTGCAATGGTTAAGCAGTAATTATGTGCGTATCTTGTTTCTTGATGACACAAAACTTGTGCCTTTTAATGGTGCTTATGCACCATACACAAGGTAGATCCATGAGATCCCAGTGAGGTCTAAAAGAAGGCACTCTCTCTCTCTCTTGGAGGAGAAGACTATATCCCTCTCTAGAGCCATGGTGGTGCAGTAGTTAAGAGTCCAGTATTGCAAGCAAACTCTGCCACAGCCAGTTCGATCCTGACCAGCTCAAGGTTGACTCAGCCTTCCAATCTTCCAAGGTCGATAAAATGAGGACCCAGATTGTTGGGGGCAATATGCTGACTCTATAAACAGCTTATAGAAGGCTATAAAAGCACTTTGAAATGGTATATAAGTCTAAGTGCTATTGCTGTCCCTCAAGATCTGGGCCTTTCCCCCTCTCCACCCACCCTAGGACTCAGAGGCTGACTCACTTTGGCTGGTATAATCATTGGTGCCACCACCAGCAGAAGAGGACTGTAAAGATCCAAATGGCGAGGGACCCGGTCCCAAGGCTGCAATCATCTCCATGACACTGGGCATCACCATGTGGGTGGGACTCATGGTGCGGCAACGCTTCAGCACGGGTCCATCTTGTTCCTCCTTGATGTGGATGTCAGGTTTGATTGGGACTGGCTTCCAGCTGCATGTTGGGTCGATGGTGATCTCTTCATATTCGGAGCTGGGTAAATAGGACATTTGCACATGACACTCAACCCTGGCCCCCACGCATGGTGGATTTATACAACCACACAATTATTCCCGTCATAAAACATGTTGGGTTGAGCAGGGGGTTGGGCTCAATGGCTCACATGGCCTCTTCCAACCCTAGAATTTTAGGTCTCTACACAGGACTTCTCGATCATGAGCTGGTAACCTTGAACCGCCCACAAGACACACCAGGTGTGATCTTTTATTATTTCAGCTATGAGGTCATTGTCTAGCCCATGAGGAGGAAAAGGAAAAATAGAAAAGAAAAACAAATAAACAATCCCAAAGGGTTCTAAAACAGAAAATCTCTAAATGGCTTTAAGGTGATGGTTAACTGCTGCAAACTAGTGGTAGAAATGCCTCACAAAGATTTGGGGGTTGATGCTGAGGGGCTTCCAGCTTACATTTCTGGGGCTACGTGGATGGTTGCCTCTGTTCTTAGCAAAGTTGTTTTGCTCACCAAGAGACATTATTTCATTTGGAAAAACACACAAGAGAATACCGTACCCTGCTTGTTCTATTCTTCATTGAAAAAGAATGCTTGTAAGCTGATTGCATTATTAGGCAAAGAATAGCTTATAGGAGTGCTACTGTTACTCCACCCATGGAACAAGCTCTAGTGTTATTTCACGGGGTTATCAGATGGAGGTCCTTGGAGAAGCATTTCTTCGACCAACACTGTTATAAGAAACACAAGCCTGACAATATTATGGGAATTCAAATGATGAACTGTGACTCTAGAGGAAATAAAACAAGAGAGCCAGCAGCATGGAGTAATATTGTGCTGCATTTTGCTTTAATGGAAAGATCTGGTTTCTCTTCGAGCTTAGCCTCCCTCCTTGAGTCCTTCACAGTAGTCCAGATATGATGCAACCCATTGTGTGGATAAGTACAGGTAGTCCTCAACTCGCAACAGTTCGTTTAGCGCCCATTTAAAATTATGACACTGGAAAAAGTGACTTATTGTCGCAGCATCCTCATAGTCACGTGATTAAAATTTGGGCAGTTGCAACTGGCATGTATTTAAGGTGGTTGCCATGCCAAGGTCATGTAATCACCATTCATCACCTTCCCAGATGGCCTTTTACAAGCAAAATCAATGGGGGAAGCTAGATTTGCTTTAACAACCACATGATTTGCTAACAACTGTGGTGATTTGCTTAGCAACCACGGCAAAAAAAAAAAAGATTGTAAAATCAGGCACGATTCATGTAACAACTGCCTTGTTTCGCAATGGAAATTCTAGTTCCCACTGTGGTTGTAAGTCCAAGACTACCTGTATTACCAAGGTAGTTCAGCACTGATCACAGCTGATGTGCTAAGTAGCGCTCAAGCTCCTGAATGAAAAGGAGATTATCCCTCAGTTAAATAATTGTGCAATTGGCTGCTTGCCAATCACAGTCCAGGCACATGTGGTAAAAAAGGAGCTTTCCTAGGCTACAGTCTTCAGAAGGACAACCACTTACTAAACCTATGAGTTAGGGTGAGTGGGTGATAGCCCTTGCCTGCCCCCTGGCGGCCATAAAACAGCATCACCACACCTGGCCAATCTCATTTCTTTTTATACAAGAGTGAAAAAACCAGCAAATCCAAGAAACTTACTTTTGAATGTAAATCAGGATTCCCAACATGTACTGGTCCACTTCAAGCCCTTCCAACAAGGCTGTTTTACTGAATGAAAGAAGAAGAAATAAGGGGGGTGGGGTGGGGGTAACCATATGCAATGCTCTGACAGGCTGCAGCAGCAAAATTTCAAACCATAAGGTTTTATAGAGAAGGGAGGTGGGGTGGGGTGCAACTTTTGGCTGTCTTAAGTTTTTAAAGGTAAAAACAGAACAATAACTGAGTATATAGTCAGCCAGACACCTGATTATAATCTTAAAAGGGGCAAGGATGTAGGGACAAACCCTATCCCCTCTGGACCTTGTTGGGAGGTTGAGCCCAGCCGAAGAATTAATGCTGGGCCTTGGTGCTGCTGTCAGTCAACTGCCAACCTTTAAGAGCTCTGTTTTGTGAGCAGCTCTTGACTTCAGCCCAGTAGCCCTGTGACAGCTGTGCCACTGAAGAGGAATGGAAGGAGAACTATTGCTTTTAGATCTTGCTTAAGAACTGTCCAGCCCAGGCTGGCCACAATAAACAGCTACAGAAATTAATCCACAGCATTTTTCCCAGCCTTGAGAACTTTAAGATGTGTGGACTTCAACTCCCAGAATTCCCCAGCCGGCACTGAAGTCCACACATCTTAAAGTTCCCAAGGCTGGGAGAAATTGGTCCAGAGGTTTTCTCTTGTATGCTGTTTTCCTAACGAAGGTCCTTTCTTGGATTTAATATCCCAGATGTCTTTGTTTTTGCCACAGCCTCCTCAAACATAGATGCTTACTTGCAAACAGGACATCTCCACGTCCCCCTTTCACAATTTAGCTGCAGATAGGATTCCAAGTCAAAGCACTGCACAGAGAAAGAAAACAGGACTCAACTGAGCAAAAGGCATTAGAAAACAACTCCAAAGGCTTTGGGGACAAGGGCAACTGTCCAATTTCAGGATGATACCTGTACTGGATCCCTTGACTGCTTTCCCTTCCACAAGAATAAATGGTTGGGGTTTTCTCCCTCTCTTCCTTCAACAGCCCACCTCCTTTTGTCAGCAGTTCATCGTTCTTGCTGCAGGACTCTGTTCCTACCTTCTCTGTTAGCTAGAGGGCAGGAAGGCATGGGAGATGATCAGAGACTCACCTGTATGTGCCTGCAGTCATGACCCCTGGCGGGAAGCTGGATTCTCCGAAAAGTAATGGGGCACTTCAGAGACACCTTAATGGCTGTCTGCTCCACACCGTCTTCGCCATTTGGACCCGGAGTCCCAGGGATTGTGCCGCTGCTGAAGTTCCGTTTAACTAAGGTTGGAAAGGGGAAAATGATGTGTCAATGCAGACTCAATGGACCAAGGGCAGATTTGAAAGACCACTGGGTCTTTTTCTGCTGTCAGTTTTCTGTTTCTATCTTTCTACGCAATTCAGTGGGCTAGGAGCGGTAAAGGCCAGCAGGGTTGGGAAAGGGTTAAGATCAGGACAGAGGAGGCCTTTTCTTATTCCTTTACCACTTTGGCTTTTCCTGTCTCTATCAAATTGTTCATAGTCTAACCTAACACGTAATATTCCAACCTCAGCTAACAATAATAAGAGCTTCCCTGGCCCATTTGATAACTTGGCCCTCCTTACAGATAGTCTTTGACTTATAGACATTTGTTTGAAGTTAGGAAGTGCTGAAAAAAAGCGATTTATGACTGGTCCTCACACTTACAATCGTCATAGTGTACTGCGATCACATTATCAAAATTTGGACACTTGGCTCCCAGTAAGTATTTACTATGGCTGCAGCATCCCAGGGTCATGATAGCCATTTGCGACTTCCCCAGACAAGCAAAGTCAATGGGGGAAGTCAGATTTGCTTAGCAGCTTGGTTAATCCTGGGAGTTGAAGTCTACAAGTTTAAAGTTGCCAGGTTGGACACCCCTGCTCTACACTCTTTGGTTTGGTCTTCAGAACAGCCTTTTCCAATCTTGTGTATTCAGAATAGTTTGATTCTCAACGGGCCTACTCCAATGACTTACAGGAAGCATGGAAATTTTTCCCCTTCTCCTCCTGAGTGATGCATTTGTGAAGCATCTGCTCTGTTGCCATGCATCTCTGATCCCAGCCTAATGGAACTCTGCAGAAATTCTGCTGGTTGCTTTTACTCTCCTGAAGAACCAGACCAGACAGTTCTGTCTCTTTGGCCAGACTTTATAGGGGGGGAAGGATGCCAAAGAGCAGATATACTCACTTTTGGTGATGCAGTGCTCGGCCGGCAGCAGTCGCTTCTTGATTAAACCTTGCAAAACGGACCGTACCGAAGGCCTGTGCACCAATTGCAGGACAAAAAGGTGGGACTAAAATGAAGAAAGAGAAGTCACCAGGGCTAAACACACTCACAATTTGCATTACATGACAAAGTAGTGTCAGATCTGCCATCTTCAGCATGTCTTGATTCCCGCCATAAAACCGAGGGATGACAGGGTGAAAGGAACCAGGGGTGTCAATCTGGAATGAACTGGCTGATCAAGGATGGAGCTATGAGAGTGGAATGCGAAACTCAACCAAAGAGGTGCCAAACCCCTAAGCTGCTTCCAAAAATTGGAGGAATATGATTGGACATTGATTGGCTGGTCAAGGGAGGAGGGCCAGGGAGATGGGAAAACTGTGGGCTTTGAATGGGAATATTCAGATCCTTCCTTCCTTCCTTCCTTCCTACTTACTTATTTATTTATTTATTTATTTATTTGGCTTATATGCCGCCCTATCTCACAATGGACTCAGGGCACCTTACAACAATAAAACAAAGCCACAATATAAAATAAAGTCTAAAAATTTAAAAATTTAAAATTGATCCTTAAAACCCCGTTATCAGTCCAGGTCTAGGGATTTAAAAAGCCAAGTTTTTAATTCACGGCGGAAGGTGCGAAGGTCAGGCGCTAATCGGAGTTCCAAGGGAAGTTGATTCCAGAGGGTGGGGGCACCCACCGAGAAGGCTCTACCCCTGGAGGTCGCCAGCCGCCACTGTCTAGCTGACGGCACCCTGAGTAGGCCCTCTCTATGGGTGTGAACCGGGCGATGGGATATCGTTGCTGGCTGTAAGTGGTCCGCCAAATATCCTGGTCCTAAGCCATATAGGGCTTTATAGGTCATCACCAGCACCTTGAATCTCACCCGGAGGGCAACCGGTAACCAATGCAAACCGCGCAGGAGAGGTGTAACATGGGAATATCAGGATTTTCCCATCACAACCCGTGCGGCTGCATTTTGCACCAGCTGAAGCCTTCGAGTGGTCCTCAAGGGCAGCCCCATGTAGAGAGTGTTGCAGTAGTCAATCCGTGAGGTGACCAGCTTAGTTTATGCTGTAGCTGCTTGACTACACTGAACCTTTCACTTCAACAAAATGGAGTTCAAAGGTCTTTCTTTCCTAAATGTCCAAGTTGGGACACACAGACAAAAAGGGCCTTCTGAACCCAAAGAAGTGAGTATTTGAACCCAAGGACCAATCAATGAAAATAGTATGAAAAACTGCTCGACAAGGAAATGGTATCATATGTAGCACCCAACCCACTTATGAATTTGCTGCTGCAAGGAATGACAAAGATAACGCAGTTGGCTTAAAACAGAGGAAACGCCCCCTTTATCCTGGACTTTCTGCATCTGTATGGATTTAGTGGCAGAATTCATCCAGCCAAGAGTAGGCCAAGACCGTCTTCCCCAATCTGGTGCCCTTTGAGTATGCTGGGACTGCAGTCCTGTAGAATTCTTCATCCTAAAGGAATTTGGGAGTAGCCGTCTCCACCTACTCAACAGACCTCAAGTTGGAAAAAGCTGATACAGGAATTTGGGGAATTAGGACAAATGGCAATGGTGGACTAGATGGCCATCTGTTATGAAGCAGTCTGGAGTATCAATACCCTTCACAGCAAAACAGAGGCTCAGAGAAGCTGCTATCTTCATTCTACAGACCATTCCCAAACAAACAGAAGTTAACTTACACAGCAGCAAGCTGTGACTGTGATCTGGATGGTGTTCCTGCCGGGCTGGCACACCTGCTTTAGGTAGAGGGGTTTGTGTGAAGTCTTGTTGTCTCCCCGCTCGATGGTCAGAGGGGTGGCATTCACGCTGACCTGGACGGAGGCTGGCCAGTTGGTGTTCATTTGTCGGTCCTCATGATGGTAGCATTTAAACTGCAGCTCTAAATCAGGCCTGAGAAGCAGAGAGGAACCACAAAATGCCTTTCTAAAGAAAATACTCATGGTGCCTTGGAGAAGGCAGGGAGACCATGGGATAAGAACTTTGCAATGGGAGAAAACTCTGCTATGGTCTCTTGTCCCATCTCTTTTGGTCATGAACCTGTGGTCCTCAATTCCTGCTGCGAATTGTGTTGCTGGGGTGCAATTCCCAACAGCCCTAGAGAACACTGCCAAAAGCAATGGGTGCTGAGAACTGTAGCGGCTCAACAGCTGGAGGACCACAGTTCCTCATCTCTATTGTTGAGTTCTCCCTGGGAATGCATGGCAATTGCTGAGAATTCTGGGAGTTGAAGTCCTCTCACCTTTAATTTACCAACGGTGGGAAACACTCTCCTAAAGAGACAGGGAAACGTTTCCCCCCCAGCTAAGGGAAGTTCCTTCTTCATTGGTTAAGATTTATGAAATTGTTTATTCACACAGCAAAAGAATACCTACAAATGCCATGGGGAGAAGGGCCAGAATTTTTTTGGTGAAATCTTTGGAAAGTCTCTCTCAAACAGACCTGTCAACTAGTTATCTGAAATAATTATTGTACTAAAATCAGTAGGATAATATCCAAACACCTTCCTTAATGATAACTGAAACAGAGTCACTTGGTAGAGAGATGGACCGGACATAAATTTAACAAATAAACTGAAATGAAGCAGTTAACAACTAGTTGATAGCTACTACTGTTTTCCCTTTGATTCTCTACTGTTTTCCCTCCACTGTTTCTCCGCTGTCAAAGCAAATCCTTGAATAACCTCACTTGTATTATTGCTTTTTTTCTCCAGAATATTTTCATCTTTTCCCAGAACTTTCACCTATCTACAAAAGAGCCTCTCACAGTGTTCAAGTGAGTGCCAGGTATAGTCCAGAGACTCAGAATAAACCTGTTGCTGCTTTTTGCAAAAACAGCCAATTAAAATGTTCCACCTAAAGGTGAACTGGATGATTCTCAGAGTTCTTCTGTGCTATTTCAGAAAGAAGATATGGACCAAGGCTGTAGAAACAACAGGGCGGAAATGTGCTATTATACAGAAAGGTGGACTTGAAATCATAAATAGGTCCCATTCAAAGAACCTTTTCTGGTTTTCAGGACTGTTGGAGTTAGGAGGCAAATAACACAGTTTAGAGCTTTGCTCTTTTGCTTTGTTCGAATGTGGGCTCAAAAGCAATGATGGAGTAAGTTCTAGATTATCCTCTGCTCCCAGCTCACCACTAAAAAGAAGAACCACACAGTGTTCTGGATTCAGTTTTCAACCATCTTTCAAAAGCTGCCTATACTTAACGATCAGGGCGGCAGAAGCCAATTCCTTCTTAGAGAAGGAACGAGGTTGATGTGTTTACTTAGTAGGATGAACTTAGGAAAATCATAGGTCTCACCTGAGCATCAGTGTCTTATAAACAGAGTCCCTGAGCTGGAAGACATGGTTGCTGACCGCCAAGTTGTGCTGGAGGCGGAAAGGCTCCAACACTACACCATCCCGTACAGGGAAGGTCAAACGCAACTCATCACAAGGGTTTCCTGGTGGGACAAGAAAAGAGAGTGGGCTGATCATGAGTGGAAGGTGCACAGCCATTGGTGCAGGGATGATATGGGGCAGAGGAGCCAAGGCAGGCATGGAGGGAGACAGGCTGACCCAGCAACAGGGGACATAGTAAGAGATTGTCTGGGCTGTGGGGCATGGCAAGGGGCAGCCAGGTAGAAAAGTGCTGCAGGTGGTGTGAAGAACAGGCCTGGCTTCTGCCTTGACTCCACCAGGGCTGTCATTTCCTTTCCTCCCCCTAATTCTGTTGAATTTTGCAAGCATTTGGGAAATGGATTTTGGCACTCCTTCTTTCTATTCCAACTGCAAGTTAAGGAAGTCTCTCAAGATTTTTTTCCCCAGCACCAAACTGCCATTCCTTAACTGCCACGGAACACACCTGACCCCCAAAATTCCATTGCTCTGCAAGTAGTCCCAAATTCACATCACGGTCCAGAGCCCAGCCAATATGTAGAATCCAGAGGGGAAGTTTCTCCAGGACTCAACCATTTTGAGTTGTGGGGTGGTGGTGGTGCATTGAGATGTACAGACACACCTGTGTGAACTGGGTGCCTCATTTTTCAAATACCTTTTGGGGAAAGGTGCCTTGCTCCTTAAAAAAAATAATGAGGGAGACGTCGGGAATGAATTTTTCTTGCTAAAAAAGTATGAGTTTTGCAAAACAGAGTGGTACAGTCAAGAAAAGCTTTGCCACTTGAGTGCTATGTTGGTTTTCCTACCTTATTGTGTACTACCCCAAGTCTCACAACTGAGATGATCTACAAATATTGTAAATGAGTAAATCAATTAACCAGTGAATTGTCATTACTAAATGATGTCTCATACCCTCTTTAGCTAGGAGAAGCCATAAATCAGCCAGACTTGGAAGGACTTTCTCAGCATCTAAGACTTACCAGATGGAGAAGGATGCAAAGAACCAATGTTGGGAGATGGAGAAGGATGCAAAGAATTGATATTGGGTTTGATGTCTGGAAGGAATGGTGACTTCACATCCTGTCCTGGGGACATGTAGGGAGGGATATTACTTCCAGGGGTCATCGGAGGTGTGGGGTTACCAGGTAAAGGAGAGCTTGGATAGCCAGGCATAGATCTTCCCGGCTACAAAGAGAACAGAATTATAACTCAGATGTTATCAACTCTTATGAAGCTTCAGCCCACCTTCTAGTAAAAGCAATCCCAAACTTTACACAATGGAATACAAATTGAAAGTCCTCTGAACATTGAACCAGGAAAAAGGTGACTGCATTTACATTCTACTGAATGCATATTTTCCAAACTAACATCCTTGAGATGCATTAACCTCATGGACACAAAGGAGTGGGAAAAATTGGCAGGTCCAAGTGCTGAGGCTTCCTCACCTCTTTTTTCTGTGGGTCTCCCCCACCCAGCCATCATTGCCCAAAACGATTACAAATAGTCCTCAATTTATGACCACAATTGAGCCCAACATTTATGTTGCTAAGACATTTGTTGTTAAGTTAGTAACACGGTTGTTAAGTGAATCTGGCCTCACCATTGACTTTGCTTGTCAGGTCACAAAAGGGGATCACATGATCCTGGGACACTGCAATGGTCATAAATATGAATCACTTGCCAAAAATCTGAATTTTGATCATGTGACCGTGAGGATGCTGCAACAGTCGTAAATGTGAAAAATGGTCATAAGGTCACTTTTTTCAGTCATTGTAAAAATGAAGAGTCACTAAATGAACTGTTGTAAGTCGAGGACTACCTGTACTTAGAATTATGCAACAGGAAGAATTATAGGAAGACTGTTTAAAGCAGAAGTGTCCAACCTTGGCAACTTTAAGACTTGTGGACTTCAGCTCCCAGAATTCCCTACCCAGGAGTTGAAGTCCACAGGTCTTAAAGTTGCCAAGGTTGGACACTTCTGCTTTAAAGTATCAAACCCTTACAATCATGCACACAAGGACTAGTCAAACAATGTAACTCTCAATGCAAGATTATTCATTCACTCTCAACAGTGAACAGAATCTAGTTTGTTTTTACATGGCTGGTTTCCTCTTTTGGACTTTTCGGCTGTAGTCTGGTGGTTGACCTGTTCTCATTTTTTGCTAGTCACCAGCCATCTATGAATGGGCCAATTGTTTTACAGAAGCAACCATTTTCTTGTATCTTTATAGACCAGTGATGGCTAATCTTTTTGCCATCGCGTGCCAAAAGCGGGGGGAGCGTGGTGGGGTCACATGCATGCGTGCCCACATCCATAATTCTATGTGCCCTGCCCCCCCCCTCCCGCTTTTGGTACGCAATGGCACGGTGGGTCCGTTTTTTGCTCTCCCCAGGTTCCAGAGCCTTTCTAGGATCCTGGGGAGGGCAAAAACGGCCTTCCCCATCCCACCAGAGGCCCTCCGGAGGCCGGTAACAGTGTGTTTTCTGACTTCTGGTGGGCCCAGAAGGCCTGAAAATCAGCTGGCTGGTATACGCATGTGTGCCAGAGCTAAGCTCGTGTGCCCACTGATATGGCTCCGCGTGCCACCTGTGGCACCCGTGCCATAGGTTCGCCATCACGGTTATAGACCGTTTTAAAAAATATTGCATGTTAGCCTTCTCAAGCTGAACTGGCAGTGGGTAAACAAGGACATAAAGATGCAAGACTTCCTGATTTACTGTCGATCACATTGTGATCTCTGTGTACCAAATAAGAATTCTATTTATACTTCAATCAATGTGCAACTTCTTGTCTTTTCTCTCTACTTCTTTATGAAAAGCACTAGAAACTACTCTCTTGTAGATGAGAGACAGTTTATACCTGTATCTTATTTGGGGGGCTGCAAAATCTGGTATCAGGTTGTGCTTTTTACCATGTGAATATATATTTTAATTTTCCCCCAAATGTCCATTTTTTCCAGTTAAAAACAGTTAGAAAAAAAAATACAATCAACTTTGGCCACACCAAGGAGAAGCTCTTGGAAGTTAAAATATAACATTATTCTCTTTGAGTGAAAAGGGCAACTCTGACCCATAATAGGGAATAGGAGCTAACCCCTTGAGATGACACAGGAGAAAAGTATTAAAAATGGACAAAAAATAACTTGCAAAAAGATGCAAGAGAGCGCAACTTCTTGATAACACATTACCCCCTTTCTTTAACTCAGTTAGCAGAAGTGTTTCTCCGTGTGTTTTTTAAGTGGGATAAGAATGGAAAAGATGTCAGCAATTCTAAACTAATATAAAAATACACAAAGTCAAAGTCTTGCTTGCATGATGCACCATTTGCTTCAATTCTGTTTAAGAAACAAGAAAAATGACCCAATGAAGACCAAGATGTTGTGCTTTGTTTGTAAAAGAAAAGAGAAATGGATGAATGAGGGAAGATGTGAAGGTATGTTCTAGGTGGAAGGACTTTGTGAATCTATGTAAAACACATGAATAAGCCATCCTGGAATGCAAAGAAGATTGGTGAAGAAGATCTCCAGCCCCCCAAAGATGGGGACCTGGAGGCTAAAACATAGGAAGAACAGTTGCAGGAATTGGGGCTGTCTAGCCTAGTGAAAAGAAGGACTAGGGGTGACACGATAGCAAGTGTTCCAATATTTGAGGGGCTGCCACAAAGAAGAGGGGGTCAATCTATTTTTCAAAGCACCAGAAAGCAGGACAAGAAGCAATGGATGGAAACTGATTAAAGAGAGAAGCAACCTGGAACTAAAGAGAAATTTCCTGATAGTAAGAACAATCATCCAGTGGAATAGCTTGCCTTCAAAAGCTGTGGAAATACGGCAGAGAGATAACACCCGGCATCTAACAATAGCAATAACACTTACGGTATGTACCACTCCACAGTGCTTTACAGCCCTCTCTAAACAGTTACAGAATTAGCATATTGTCCCCCACTATCGGGGTCCTCATTTTACCGGAAAGATGGAAGGCTGAGTCAGCCTCGAGTCCTGTCAGGATCGAACTGCTAGCAGTCAGCAGAGTTAGCCTACAATACTGCATTCTAACCACTGTGCCACCACAGCTCTACATTATTGCCAAATACCTTAGAAAGCCTCATCAGGAGCAAACAATAGAACTCACCCCATTCATAGTAGCTTGTCCATAGGTATTGAAGTTGCCACCATTAAAATTGGCATTTTGACCATTGAACTGATCAGTAGGCTAAAAAGAGAAAAGTCAAAAACATTTGTTACTAGAGTAATCTGGGCCCTGATTCCCAAGGCAGGAGTCCATCAATCCATCCATCAATCCAGTTCCATCCCACCTTGATTGCAAAGCAGTGCTTCTCAACTTTTGCAACTTTAAGATGTATGGACTTCAACTCCCAGAATTCCCAAGCCAGCATGGGAGGTAAAGTCCACATATCTTAAAAGTGCCAAGGTTGAGAAATGCTGCTCCAAAGGATACTGAGTAGGTCATAATTCTACAGACTCATTTTATCCCAAGAGCAAGCAATGACAAACAGAAGATTGCTGAATTGTCATGTTATACTAGGATCTGAACCCGCTAGTAATTTTTTGATCAATTTTCTTCAGCCCAAAAGAGGGCTTTGCTGCACAGAACTGCTGAGCTGAAATCTCTCTCCAAAGAGAGAGTGTTTGCTGTTTATGAACTATTGTTAGGAGCCAATTCTACAAGTTGTGTGCTTCTTAAATGTTGAACACTGGACACTGATCAGCAAACAAGTTGAATCAGGTCCCTAACAAAGGGAAGAGAGTGGAGCATCTCAGCACCTTGGAATTGCCTAACCATTATAGAATTTTCTCTCAGGCTTGATTTAAAGTCCTTCCACCCATATTATGTTTATGTAACTCTTTTTTTTATTACAGGTAAATCCTCAACTTATGATCACAATTGAGGCCAGAATTTCCACTGCTAAGCAAGGCTATTTAGTGAGTTGCACCCAATGTTAAAACCTTTTTGCTGTGAGTTTTAAGCAAATCACTGCAGGGTTAAGTAAATGAAATGGCCTCTAAATGAATCTGGCTTCCCCCATCGACTTTGCCCAAAAAACAACTGGGAAGATTGCAAATAACCATTGTAAACATATGCTGATTGCCAAGTGCCTGAATTTTGATCAAGTGACTGTGGGAGGATGTGATGGTTGTAACTCTGACGACCTGTTTTAAGTAACTTTTTTTAGTGCCATTGTACCTTCAGTCACTAAACGAATAGTTGTAAGTAAAGGACTACCTGTGCAGTATATACTATAGCATTATTTTGTTGTAGGCTATTTTATATTGCTGGCCTGAGACTGTACTAAAGAAACATCCATTCATCTGCATTTATACAATACACTGATGTGTACCTTAGTTGGGCTCGCACAGTATGGAAAAATAGCCTTGCCCAACAGGATCTTCTGCAGAGGGATGCATCTTTTTTACTGAAAGACTATGCTGGCTATGGATTTGGAGAAGGGAAATTAAATCTATTTGAAAGAGAGCCAGACCTAGGATAGTTGAACTAAACTGCAACCAAGGTTTACAAATGACAAAGACTAGATTCATACAGTGCAGTAAACCGGACAAAAAACAACCACCTTAAATTATACTTCAGCACAACTTGAAGATTCAAGAGGTGTGAGATGGGGTTAAGTAAACTAACAGAAAAAGGATCTAGATCCAGTTTCCCCAGGCACAATTGGCTGCATTGGATTAAGTCCCAAGAAACAATGTTTTTTTTTCTTTATTGCTGGCTTACTCTATAACCTTGAGAGAACATTTTCTTCTGCCCTGTGAAATTATTCAATCAACCTGCACTGACTCTGATTGGGAAGAGTTGTTCTTATGACTGCTAGCTGAAGATTAAAACAAACAGAATATTTTATTAGAACCTTAAAGCCACTTTTCCCCCAACTGACTATTTTCGGGATTGTCGGTTTCCTGCTTTAGAATTCTCCACGATCATTGCCCAGAATTTTGGGAGCTGAAGATCCCACATCTGAAGGCCACCCAGGTTGGAGGAGGCTTTCCTTACAAAATCACCAGAATAATAGGGAAAAACCAGTGGAAATACAGATATCTCGCTCCTTCCTTAGGGAGATGCTCTCTTGATCATTCCATTAGGAATCTGCTTTCTCTCCTTACAGAATGAATGTCTGTAGGTCTCTTTCACCTTCACTGAGAATCTGGTACAGCTGTTACCATAGCAACGGAGTACCTTATAGTATGGGCCGCTAGTACTGGAGGCAGAGAGATAATGGCTCACTCCTTGTTGCAGTGGCAACCGGTGACCAGGATAGGAGGGGGATGGAGCAGATGGTTGAGGCACATTCGTGGCGTACTGTCCGGCTTGAGAGGAATACTGGCCACCTTGTATATATTGTTGTCCTGGATAACCCTGGAAGAGATCCAGAAAAAAAGGCAGCTGAGTGATAGCCAAATACAATGATGTTGCCTAAATCTGTAAACTGTTTTTAAAGTAATAAATTGAGGAAGGGATTAACAAGAAGTACATCAAGATTTCAGTGAGTTTAGGCATCTCCTTGAAAAAACAACTGGGGGTGGTTTAAGGGTGTCTTATGTCTCTGCTATCCACTGGCCCCATAACCCATAAAACCCTGGAAAAATATTTGTCCCACCCAATCTTCCCTGGCTCAGGGAGCCTCAGAGAAATGCTGGGGTGGGGTGGGGGGCCTGTGTAGCTTGCAAATGGCTCACCTCTGTGCTGAAAGGTTATGGGGAACTCTGCTGGATGCCCCCACATCTTACTTGGAACGGTCTCTTGGTGTTAATTTCTTTTCTAGATTTGATTGGAGGGTGGCAGGTATGGTCTCTGCCATCTTGTCTCAGGGTACTGTCATACTGTATACCGAGACTATACAACTCAGCAAGGGCACCATTTCAGCCAGTTAAGAGACTAACAAGTTTCCTAATTCCTAATCCAGATCAGACCAAAAATGTTAATTGCTAGCTCTATTTCACTCATTTTAAGCCTGGATGAAATCTTCAGGCCCAGGAAATTGGCTGTTATCAATATTTCAGGAGGGAGCCCAGAATGCCCAACATACTTAATAATTCTAATATACTTTTCTGAGATTGGCTCTTTAGGTTTATCTCTTGCAGTAATTTCATCACCTCATGCTATTTTGATGTCACGGCTTCTTTTATATTGGAGCCCAGGTTAGTGAGCTCCAAAACTAGGAGTACAAGTAGCCCTCAACTTATAACCACAAGTGAGCCCAACATTTCTGTTGTTAAGTGAGTTTTGCCCCATTTTACGACCTTTCTTGTCACAGTTGTTATCACTGCAGTTGTTAAATTAGTAACATGGTTGTTAAATGAATCTGGCTTCCCCATTGACTTTGCTTGCCAGAAGGTTGCAAAAGGGGATCCTGGGGCACAGCAGCTGTCATGAGTCAGTTGCCAAGTGTCTGAATTTTGATCACATGACCATGGGGATGCTGCAAAGGTTGAAACTGTGAAAAATGGTCATAAGTCACTTTTTTCAGTGCCGTTGTAACTTTGAACAGTCACTAAATGAACTGTTGTAAGTCATGGACTACTATAATTTTGGGTAGGAAGAATCCCAGATTCCTTCCCTTCCTGTTTCTGTTTTATCCTTTCCTTTTCCTTAGATTGAGCCCTTGTAGTTGGATGTAGGATGTTAACTAGTTTCTGCAAAGTCTGTGCTCTGTGACCTGGTCTCTACGTAACACACCCACAAGTACTCAAAAGCTAGTACTCACTGTTTACTATACCACTCTTCCTTAATTCTAGTGTAACTCCTATTCCTTCATTACTTCTTTTTGTGAATAACACTTCTATTTGTCTTAGGCTGCTTCAGCTATTTTACTTTCTCAAACACAACCATTGTTCCTGTCCTCTCACACTTGGCATACTGGAAGTATATGCCCAGTATATGCCCAAAGGTCATGTTGGTTGGAAATTCTAGAATTATAGCTGCAGCACAATGGAACGACACTCAGATGGGGAAGACTGACACTCCTTGGCAAAGGATGTAGGTTGTATCCTAAGGCTCCAAAGCTTGAGCTCCAAAACCCTTCCACCTTTGATACACACCTCGTTGGAATAAGTTCTCTTGACACTTTGCCGGGGTATCTGCTGGCCTTGTGGTGGAGTAGGGTAGCCATGCTGTGGCATCCTCTGCCCAGCATACAGGGCGCTCATTGCAGGAGTCCTTGCTGTGTTCATGTTCATGGGTGACATCCCGGAGGCGTTCAACATGTTGGCTGGATTCATCCCGGGAGGTACAGTTGGTCCTCGAGGCCCCGAATGAGGGAGGAATTGATTGTTGAAAGGCTGCCCAGCACCCATCTCCAGAAAAAGAAAAGGGGAAGAAGTTAAATAGGATTTGACACAAAGCCAGATCTTAGGGAAATGGGTTTGTAGGATCAACTACACCATGTTGTTATAGTAGTCACAATTCTAATGTTTCTATTCAATTCAGCTGGCATTTCAGCACTAGACAAACACAAAATGGCACATCAACTGTAAGCCATAGCAGTCTCATTTGCAGGTTCCTCACTTTGCTCACAATTATTTCAACTCTAAGATCTTATAGAGTTGACTGTGCTCATTTCTCAGTGAACAACTATCAGACCCTCATTTTGATGGGTAGATTTGGGGACAAAAAGCTAATGACCCCCCCCCCTTCTTTGTGTATTCTGACTACCAGGATTTATTATTTTTCTATATCGGCTATGCTAACTTTGATGGACCACTGATTGCCTTCCTGTTATGTGCATACTCCATACTCCATACCCAAAAGCTGCTGCTGAAGGCTAGATCCAAAGAATGACACTGTGTCTACTTGTAGACAAAACATCTCTGGAACTTCAGTAAAGGAAGAGAAAGGCCAAATAAAAGCCAAGGAGAAATATTTTGGGATGTAGTGTAATTAGCGGTCAAAATAAACAATGAACTGGAAGAGTTGACACTTGAACAGTGCAGCCTTCAGATGTTCACAGGGAACCATATGAAAGTTTGAAGGTCATCTTGATCAATATTATAGAATGCTGTGATCCTGGCTTCCTTGCAGATTATCAGAAAGACCTGATTTCTAAGCATGACAGGGAATATCATCTCTCGACTGAACATCTCTCTATGGATATGTCAAATGAAATTCCCTTCTACATAATTCCTGTCTCCATGGCTTTCACCCCTGTGTCTACCTTTGCAGCAAAAGAGAAGAAATCTACCTCATCATTTGCCTTCTAAAGTTGTGGGTGCTCCATCATTGTAAGCTTTAAAGAAGAGACTGGACAGTCACTTGTCTGGAATGGTATACGGTCTCTTGCTTGAGCAGGGGGTCCAAGGTCCCTTCCAACTCTTATTCTGTTCATTGTTCACGGTGATAGGAATTCCTCAGTTACTTCCAAAAAACACACAGCACTGCTGCCCTGTATTATTCACACAATTTCATTCTTTGACTTCAACCCATATTCTGGCCAGAGAACAGAAAGAGGAGGAGAGAGTTTATCCTCATCCAGTATTCCAGGAGTGGACAACCTGTAACTTGTGGACTGGCTGCATGTGATTCCTTAACTTTCTGAAGTGGCACCATCTTTGGGTAGGTGCTACTGAATGCTTCATAATTCTGCCTCTTGGACTTGTATCACAAAGTATAAATAGAGGCACATCTCTTCCCATCATGCATATTTTCTGCCATCTGGTTAGCACTTTCCATCACTCTTATCCCACATTAAACAAACATGCTCAGCTTACCGCTCCATACTGACTCAGCTCCTGGCTCTGCTTTTCTTGCAAGGCAGCAACTGTGGCTGTGGCTGTGGCCGTGGCTGTGGCGGCTGCAGCTGCTACAGCGGCTGCAGCGGCTGCTTGGGTGAAGTCTGCCGGGGGTCTCCCAGTATGAGAAGGAATGCCCATTCCCCCTGGGCCATTTGGGCTCCCTGCATAACTAGAGAAAAGACAGGTTTATAGCCAGGTGGCATATGTTCTGTACACTCTAATGATGGCCACAATCTAGTGTTGGAAGTCCTCAGGATCTCATTTGCATAGACCATGGTGTCAAATGGCTGGAACTCCAGGACGAATTAAGGCAATACCCCCTGCCCCAACCTTTTGGGCACTGGGGACTGTTCCATGGAGAAATATTTTTCCGCGGTCCAGAGGGGGTGTGGGTATGCATGCTGCCTGCATCCTGTGGATGGGGCTTTGCTTGTTTGCACGGCCTGGTTGCTGGCAAGCTGTAGACCAGTGCTGGTCTACAGACCGGGAGTTGGGGACCCCTAAATTAAGGGATCTCAGAACTGCTGCTAAATGGAGGGGAAAAAAGTACAGGAATTGTGACATTTGGGAAACATGAATGGAACAGAGAGAAAGGCTAGCATTGCATCCTGTTTTTAAAAGACATTGGCTATGAATATTTTAATCTCAAATACTATTGGTCATAAACTACATTGCTCTCAGCTTCTGAGTTTCCTGTCCAAACATTGTGATAACTTCTTTTGTTATTTTTGAATGTGGTTGGACACAGTGGTGAAATCTAAAATTTGTTACTACTGGTTCTGTGGGCGTGGCTTGGTGGTGGTGGGGGTAATGTGACTGGGTGGGCGTGGCCAATTAAAAAAAACTTTTAAAACCACTTTTTCTACAACCTTTTCTGCGAAGAGGTTGTTAAAAAATGCTTTCAAAAGGCTCTGACGACCCCAGCTGAGTTGCCTGATCAGCTGGGATCGTCAGAGTTGCCCAACTTAGCTGGGATCCTCAGAGGCATTTAAAAGAAAAAAAACCCTTTTTTTCTTTTAAAAGCCTTTGACAATCCCAGCTGAGCCGTGTGATCATCAGAGGCTTTTTTTTTAACTTTTAAAAGCATTTTTTGGCCGAAGAGGTTGTAAAAAAATGCTTTTAAAAGTAAAAAAAGCCTCTGATGATTGTGCAGCTCAGCTGGGCATGGGGGAGGAGGGGCAGGGATTTTTGCTACCGGTTCTCCGAACCACCCGCCTCCATCGCTACTGGATCAGGCGATCCGGTCCGAACCGGGAGCATTTCACCCCTGGTTGGACAGGTATGCATGCATGCATGGGGTAAGTAAAAGATCACAGGAAATCAAGAAATATAATTAAGATGTGGGATGCTAAACATTAAAAAGGGAGAGACAGAGAAAGCATGCTTCTTTCTAGGCTCTCAGATGCTGGTTGCCAAACCCAATTCCTCAGATGGTAATGGCAGGTTGGATTTCTACATCTTGGTAAAATGTTTTGGAGATGCAGTAAAAATTCCCATTGTATCTTCAGCTTCCATGCAGTGGAAGGAGCCGAGATGCCCACTGAGGTAAGGAAAAATGATGATGTATAACATCTGGGAGATTAGGCAACCAGACCTGTGACTATGAGAGGGCCATCACACTTACACACCCTTTCCTCCACTGACTTGGAACAGGCAGAACAGAAAGGGGCTGACTCTGGGTGCAATTACTAACAAGCTCATCTCTTCCTATCTCTCTGGTGACTCTCCTCCTCTCACGGCACATGGGGTTGATTCACTAACTATATGGAAATGTTAAAGAAGAAATGTTGTAACTATTTTAGGATTCCAGGGAAAGAAGAAAATGTCCTTTTTTCCCAAGAGAGAGAGAATGGACAGAGGTGGGTAGCTGCGGAGATTCTCAAAATGGGCTCCCACTAATCCATGGTTTGTTTAGCCACACAAACTCTGGTTTACAAACCACAGGAAATATTTCTGCAATTCCTCAAAAGGAGCGTCAATTTGCCTAACCTTAGTACTCCCCTATGCTCTGCCCCTAACTCTGTGAATTCATGGTCTGTCAGAAATCACACCAAAAAGCCAGAGGAAAACAAATACAGGGGTACCTTGGTACTCAACTCTTCTAGAAGTTGTCGAATTTGATACTTGATGCATTTTGGTGCAAAAATTTTGTCCCAATAGTTGTTTGTTTGGTTCTTGCTGCACAAGCTGGAAGCTGTCGGTGTCAGCTACCTCATGACTTGATATTCTTTCCAGCCGAAACAAGGGATCACATATTAGTCACATGGTTTGTTTGGCCCTCATCATTTTTAGTACTCATCACGCCTCCCAGAACGAATTAATGATGAATACCACAAGGTACCACTGTACTTGGAACTGCATGGAATGGCATGTCTTCCAGGAGTCTTTGAACCTATGATGTAACCAGGGTGCTTCAAAAATAATTTTTGAAGGCTGCACTACAAGTACGTTTGCCAAATTATGAAGGCTGGAACTTTCCAGAACACCACAGGACCTCTGTCTTTAGGATAGGACAGCTTTTATACACAGGGTTAGGCAGTCATTGAGCATGTGTAGTGGAGATTATTAAATTCTGAAAAGCAATTGGGAATTTCATTCTCTGGCTTTATTGAGGCAGAGCAGCTTAGAAATGTAAAATGAGAAAACTCAAATAAGGACCATGTGGCTCCAATGAGCTGAACTCTTAAGAAGGCCATCTTTTGCCAGATATGAGAGAGAAGCAGGGAGAAATTCCTTCCAAGCCCCAGATATGACAATCATTAAATGGGTGAATGTTTAATCAACAATAGACTGCTATGTAATTTTGTTCAAAAATAACAATGTATTGTTGAGGAGGATTAATTCCTAGGCAGGCATAGCACTGCCCCGATTTAACTAAACTGCTGATGTTGAAAAATACTGATTGGACCTAAGGTCTCCATGCAGGAGAAAGGATGAGATATGAGAAACTTCCCTACAAGTGGGAGATCTCTCTCACTTATAGATGTGCACAGACAACCTTCTGAGAAGCCTCTTTCAGTTTGTTTGCTAGGGACTTTTATCTTTTCAGATTATAACCAAATTTACTGCCTTCAAGAAGACCATCAGTTTTGAAGTGAGCACCAAACAAAGAAATAAAACACAAATGGGTAATCAACAGCTTAGTGAAAGCCACCATGGGCAGGGAAAAATCCCACCAATGAACCACCCCTCCTGGCAATTCAATGCACAATCACTTGTTTAGTTGATTGCACACTAGTAGTTCCAAGAACAATCAACCAGGTGAAATCCTAGCAGGACATCATGATATGGAGGTCATATATTTACTTGTGAGCAATTCACTGTTGTGTAACTCATCCAGGACAGGCTTGGGGCTTCATGTATGGTGTGACCTCTGCTCACTGTGATTATTTCAACAAATTAACAATTTGTTAATAATTTCCCATCAAAGGCGCCACATCTGCTGATCCAACTTGCCAATCAGGACCTACTTTGTGGTGAAGCCTGGCCCTCCAGGGTATGAATTGCGACTGTACATCCCAGGTTGCACGTAACCTTTGCCTGTGGAACCCTCAGGGAAAGGCTGCTGTCCCATAAATTGTGGTGAGTTCATGCCAGAGCCACTGCTGGCCACACTGGGCATCATGGGATTACCAGCGGTGTTTCCTCCAGGACCCATGGGATTTCCAAAAACCTGCAAAAGATCACGGGAGGAGAGAGAGTTCAACTAGATCAGCAATGCGAGGATCTACTTGTGGTCCACAAGATGTGAAGAGGGATAAAATAGGAGATCCGAATCCAGACAATTAAAGAATCAGATGTTTCCAAACATGCTCTAAATCCAGAAATTTCTTTTGTATCAGAACTGAGTTTACATCCAGTCCTAGCAACTTCCTCTGCGCAATGCATCTATCAACACCCAGATATATGAGGACAACTGACAATTCTCTTTCTTAGAGAATCTCAGCTGGGTTGTTTTAAGACTGGACCTGGGGAGGGGGTCCCCACAGATCAAGGGACTAGCCTGTCGGCTGGTGGCAGCAGGGTGTGTGGAGGGGGGGCGTTTGGAGTACGGGGGGCGGGGTTGAGGGTCATTTTATTCCTGTGGTGGTTGGGAGGAATGGTAGTGGAGGGAGCAGAGGGCGTAGGGATAATGGTGGGGCGCATCCCCGCTGCCTGCAGCAGGTTCAGTGCTCCGGCCCTCGTAGCTCCACCTGCGCTCCAGGGGAGGGATGGAAGTGCAGAACCCGGGACTCCGGCTGGTGTATGTTAATGCCAGGTCCGTGGTGCATAAAGCCCCTCTTGTCCGGGATCTGATTGACGACGGGGGTGCGGACCTGGCTTGCATCATGGAGACCTGGTTGGACACGGAGGAGGGGTTCCTCTCTCCGATCTGTGCCCACCGGGCTTCCGAGTATTACACCAGCCACGATCCCACAGGAGGGGTGGTGGAGTGGCGGTTGTCATCAGGGAAAGTCTTAGACCTAGGGAGGCCACTGTCCCTCAGATTGGCGGGTGTGAGTCCCTTCTGTTGAAATAGGACCCTGGAGTGCAGTCGGCTCTGTTGATTACGTACCTGTCTCCCAGCTGCGTATCTTTAGTCCTGCCCGCACTACTCGAAGTCTTAGCTGAACTGACGGTCGAGTTCCCCAACCTTATGGTTGTAGAAGATTTCAATCTCCCGTCAGCTGGTGAGACTTCAGAGTTGGTGTGGGAGTTCATGGCCTCCATGATGGCTATGGATCTGACTCAAGTTGTACAGGGCCCAAGTCACAGCGGTGGACACACACTTGACCTGATTTTCATCTCTGGGCAGTAGATAAATGGTCAGGGTAGGGGTGACCTTTCTATATTACCCCTATCATGGACCGACTATTCCCTCCTTCAGCTAGACTTTCCTTCCGCCAACCCCCACCGCTGGGAGGCAGAACCGACTCGTTGGTTCTGCCCCAGGCGCCTGATGGACCCTGATAGGTTCTTGACGGAGCTTGGGACATTTCCCACTGATCTATCCCACAATTCGCCAGAGGCCCTGGTGGATGCCTGGGAACAGGCTGCCACCGGGGCGCTGGATCGAATCGCTCCCTTGCGGGCTCTCCTCCGACAGGGATCCCAGGCAGCTCCATGGTTCTCCATGGAGGTCAGGGAAATGAAGCATCAGAAGAGATGCCTAGAAGGCTGTTGGAGGTCTTCCCATTCCGAGTCTGGCCAAACACAGTTAAGAACTCATATTAGGCCTTATCTTGTGGTGATGGAAGCGGCGAAATGTGACTATTTTGCTGCTCTCATTGCATCTGCAGAAAATCGCCCAGCAACCTTGTTCTGAGTGACCCGCTCCCTTCTCCATCAGGGAGCAAGGGAGGACCCCTTGCAAAGCAGTGCTGAGGATTTTGCGCAGTTTCTGCAAGACAAAATCACTCAGATTCGGACGGGGTTGGACTCTGACTGGGCGGGATCTGATGACGGGATGGGAGCTAATCTTGGAGGTGACATCTGGGTTGACTTTGACCCTGTTTCTATGGAGGAAGTGGACAGGATTGTGGGTAGACTGGGGGCCTCCACATGTTTACTGGACCCTTGTCCCTCCTGGCTTGTTGCGGTAACCAGGGAGGTGACTGGAGACTGGATCCGGGCAATTATTAATGCTTCATTGAGAGATGGGGTCTTCCCCGCCTCACTCAAGGAGGTGGTGGTTTGTCCCCTGCTCAAGAAGCCAGCTCTGGATCCGGCCTCCTTGAACAACTTTCGTCCTGTCTCCAACCTTGCTTTATAGCGAAGGTTGTTGAGTCTGTGGTGGCGTACCAGCTTCCGCAATTCCTGGAGGAGACTGATTATCTAGACCCATACCAATCAGGCTTCAGGCGCTGTCACAGCATGGAAATGGCATTGGTTGCCCTGGTGAATGATCTCTGGTGGACCTGGGATTGGGTTTATTCCTCCTGGTGCTACTTGACCTCTCAGGGCTTTTGATACCATCGACCATGGTATCCTACTGCAACGTTTCGGGGGGTTGGGGGTGGGGGGCACTGTCCTACAGTGGTTCTCCTCCTACTTCTCGGGCCGTATGCAGTTTGTGTGGGCGGGGGGGTCAGAATCCTCCCTGAGGCCCCTCACTTGTGGGGTGCTGCAGGGGTCGGTTCTCTCCCCCCTGCTCTTTAACATCTATATGAAGCCACTGGGTGAGATCATTCGAGGTTTCAGGGTGCAGTATCATCAGTACGCTGATGATACCCAATTGTACATCTCCACCCCGGATCAACCCAAGGATGCCCTTTCCATGATGTCTAAGTGCCTGGAGGCGGTAAGGGTCTGGATGGGTAGGAACAGGCTCAGACTCAACCCCTCCAAGACAGAGTGGCTGTGGATTCCAGCGTCCCTTGATCTAGCTGCCCCATCACTGTTGATGGGAGGGGAGTGTCTTGCTCCCTCGGATAGGGTTCGCAATCTTGGCGTCCTCCTTGATTCATGGCTGTCTTTAATGGACCATCTAACGGCCATGACAAGGGGGGCATTTGCACAGGTTTGCCTGGTGCACCAGCTATGCCCTTTTCTAGACAGGGATGCCTTCCAGATGGTCACTCAAGCTCTCATTATCTCTCGGTTGGATTACTGCAATGCCCTCTACATGGGGCTGCTCTTGGGGTGTACCCGGAGGCTCCAACTGGTCCAGAAGGCGGCTGCGTGAGTAGTTACGGGTGCGTCCCGCTACTCCCATATAACACCACTATTGCGCAAGCTGCACTGGATTCACTTCAAGGTGCTGGTACTCACCTATAAAGCCCTTCATGGCACGGGCCTGGGTATTTGCAGGAGCACCTCCTACCGGCCTCCCACCACCCAGTGCGCTCACATAGGGCTGCCCTCCTCCGGGTCCCCTCAGCTAGACAGTGTCGGCTGGCGGTCCCCAGGATGAGGGCGTTCTCTGTGGCCGCACCGACCCTCTGGAACGGGCTGCCCACCGAGCTCCAGACGGCCCCCGACCTCTGCACCTTCCACGCCAACCTAAAGACATGGCTCTTCCACCAATTTCCCTGATCTGCCGTGGATTTTAATTTGGGTATCTGGGGATTTTAAATTTGTGTTTTAAATACTAGTTAATTTTTATTATTGTCGGGTTTTTCTATTGTTGTGAGCCGCCCCGAGTCCTATGGGAGAAGGGCGGCATATAAATCTGACTAAAATAAAATAAATAAAATAAAAAATAAAACTTGCTGCAAAAAGCATTAGAGATCAACTGGATTTCTCTTTCATTTCTTTGTAGACTAAGTCAATTCAGGCTTGCAATCCCTAAAAGTATGATGTGTATGGGGGAATGGGGAGGGGGAAACAGGGCTTTGAGCTTTTAAAAACCACATAAAATGTATAGGATAAAGAAAAATTAGGGATGGCCCACCCTAGCCAGATACCTGCTACCAATGTGTCTTCCAAACCTCAAACTTTGGAATTGCTCAGACTATTTAATCTGGAGTAAATAACAAATATCTGCTATTGTTAAATTAAATATCAGTGAAGAGAAGAACCTAGAAAACAAGTAGAAAGACTATCAGGAAGGTTGTACTTCCTGACTTTTTCAGAAGAACTTCATTGGGCTTAACCCAACACCTTAATTTATATTACTCTGATTTTTACAAATGTTATTTCTTTGAATTCCTTTCATTTGAAATCAGATGAGATTCAGGTAATTCTGAGATCCAATTCCATTTAAAGAGACCAAACGAAATCAAACATGTGAAGACCTTTTCTTCCCTGCAAGGCCTCAAAACTGAAAGAGGCTGTTGTGTTGCTTGTGAAAAGTCCACTATCTTTTCCTCATCAGATAAGACTTTGGTTGGGAATGTTTGGTAATTCCTGGTCAATCTAATATCTCACCAGCAGGTGTCAGAAAAAGAATCAGAGTAATATAAATTAAGGTGTTGGGTTAAGACCAATGAAGTGAAGTCCATTCTCAGTTCACTGCCAGACTTTAGCCCAGACATTATCTCACAACTAGCCTACTTCACAGCCTTGTTGTAGGAAAAATGGAAGGAAGAGCTACTAAAATGCAGCTTTACGTTCTTGGAGGAAAAGTAGAATATACGTTTAATGAACAATGTTGAATCAACATTCAACTCATGCCTGTTCAGACAAATGTCCCAAATGAATTTGAAGAAACTCATTTCCCAGGAAAGCACATTCACAGTGACAATTTTAACTGCTTTTAAATGTGAAGGAGACCTACTGAACATGGAGGGAATGTTTAGAATTGTGTTATTAATTTAAATTGTAAAATTTGCAGGGTACAGAGGTGGAATTACATGTGGCTCATTTTACATATTGCTTGCTTGCCTTAAACAAATAATTTTATCTCCTCTTAGCCACAAATGTTTTCAGTTTGTTTTGTGGATTGAGCTTCTGACTTTACTAAAATGAAACTGTGAAAACTAATTAGTCTAAAATGCTAAATGCCTCTCTCTGTCGTTTACCATTACTGTAACAAATTAACATAGCTACTTCCTTTGGAAACTTTCACTTTGCATAGTATGGCCTCATTCCTTGCAAAACAGTTGAAGATTGAAATGTACCAGAAGATAGACCTCAAGCTAGTAGATGAGTTTTAGATAAACAAAAATAAAATGTTTATGTGGAAAGACTGGTACTAGACCTGGAAGTAAACTTTATGTTTTTCTTTTTTACCTGTTTTGTACCAGGAATTAGGTGGGGTGGGGTGGGGCTTGGCAGGGAAAGTCCCTTGTGCGATTCTTGGTAGATTATCTACCAGTTCTCTCTGCTAAAGTGAAACCTCATGGATCAAACTGGAACAGGGGTGGCAAAGGGTCCACTGGGAATTTTGTCATGTAGATGTCTCGTTTCTGGTCCCTCTTTCAGCAGAGATGAGGAAGTCTCTTTCACTGCCCTCCTCTTTACCTGCATGACTGAAGGTGCCTTTTTGAGAAAAAGGATTTTATGGGAAAAAAATACCTCCACTGGAAAGAAAGAAGACTTAGGTTCTGAAAACTCACCTTTTTCTCAGTCAAGTTTTTCATGAATTGTATTTCTGGGCAACTGGCTTTAGTGATAATTGCTAGTTTGATATTGTTATTTCCATGTATTGCTGCACAGAGTTGAATGAAGCTTCAAAGGGGACTATTAAGGGCAGCTCAAATATAATTTTAAGTGAAAATCAATTCTCTGATCCACCCTCTGTACAAAAGAATGGCCAGGGGACATCTGCTCCAGGATCTTACTTTAGCAAAATTTGACAGGGGGTTGTGAACTGGGTGCCCCATATCTACTCCCCATCCACCCACACACTGTCCTCGCTCCACCTCCACCCCCATTTTGAAGGCTGAAAAGGGTACCTGGCTTTGGGATGTGTTGCTGACGCCCCAAACAGTGGTTACCACTGAGAGAGATCCTGCAGGCTGATTGGTATTCTGTTGCCAAGGAACTGACTCGTAGGCATATGAACCATCACTAGAAAGGAAAACAAAACAACACACAGCTGATGTGTCATGTCAGCAATTAGGAACCTCTGGGGAGTGTTCAGAGAAGGGGCACAGGGGGAAACAGGGGTGGTATTTGCAACTGGATATGAGGAAATAGCAAGCAAGCCATCCTGAGCAAAATTTTAAAAATAGGATTGCTAGATAGTTATGGGTCATGATCATAAAATGAAGCCTCTGTTTTCAGCAAATTCCAGGCAGGAGGAAGACAAAAAATTGAAGGGGAAAGCTGCAGTTTTAATGGGACGTGTGTTTTCCAGAACCTCTGGTGACTCTTGCTCTGTGCACTTACAGGCTTACTACAGTGCAGCCTCTAAACCCTATGGAGGAGAGGAACCTTAGGATTCATAAGTAAGAGTGGGGCAGATCCTAGGAGGTAAGCAGCACCCTTCCACACCTTATTTTGACATCTGCCCATTTTATGGTCACCCTTTCAGTACCTTGAAGTATGCAGTCTGCAGCTAAAACTAGCCATTCCCTCACCCCCAAATTCAAGGAACTGCAACAGATTCTGGTTTATTCTACTCTATAATACTGCTAATCTCCTTAAAGGGCAATTGAAAGTGCACTTTGCAGGTAGTCCTCAACTTACAACCCTTCATTTAGCTGCTGCGTGAAGTTACAATGACTTCAACCAGTCCCCTTACAACCACTGCAGCCCTCCCAGTCATGTGACCAAAATTTAGGTGCTTGGCAACTGCCATGTATTTACAATAGTTACAGCAGCCTGGGGTCATGTGATCACCATTGGCGACTTTCTCAGTTGATTTCCAGCAAGGAAAGTCAAAGGGGTGGGAGGGGAGCTGGATTCTCTTAACAACTGCATGATTGATTTAACAGCTGCAGTGATTCGCTTAACAACTGCAAAATTGGGCACAACTCCTTAACAGCAGCAATTCCGGTTCCAATTGTGGCTGTAATTTAAGGACTGCATGTACCCCCTTCCTTTTATTAGGTGGTAACCTCCAAATGGGAAACAAGAATTGCTGCTCACTCAGGTATGGGAAACTCTGCATTCCACCCAAGGGCTCCTTTGTATTTCCAGCCTTTTTGCAACCCTCAGGGCTGGAGGCATTAATGAAAGGAAAGAGATCAGGATGCTGAGCCCTGTGCCCACATTACAAGAGTTGCCAAACTGCAAGCCTCCAGGGTCAGATGAAAAGAGGTATGTGTAAAGCTGATAGAGGCGGCAAGCTGTATCATACTCACCCATGCGGGGTGGGAGGGAGCGATGGTTTCATTGGGTTCATGGGGGTCATTGGCTACAGGGAGGTGAAGGGGCTGGGTGCAGGATCCAAGGCCACACAGGGAGACTGGTCACTGCCTCTCAGATGTCACAGCAGCAGATAGACTAGAAGGAAGCAGGCAGGAAGCAAGACGTTAGCAGCTGCACAGAAACACAGGAAGTTTCTTATTTGAAGTCAGACTGTCAGTCCCAGAATTATGCAAAGTATTTCCCAACCTGGGAAGCTTCCAGAGATGTGGCCTTCTGCGATTCCCATGCTGGTGGGAAATTCTGGGACTTAAGGTCCATACCCATATTTCTGGAAGCTGTCCAGGTTGGAAAACACTGCGGTGAACCAATGGGCAGCATCTACCCAGGGTTCCAGACAAGCAATTGAGTGCATGAAGTAGCCAAACAATGTCTTTTGTTGTAGTCCAGAGAGTGAGCCTTCTCCCCCCATCCACTTTATCTTCTCAACACACTTGCAAAGAAAGTGGGACTAAGGAAGGTGGAGACCAGGCCAAAGTGCCCAAATGAAGATATTTGAGCCTCCAAGGTCAACATCCTTGCTTATAATTTATGACTGATCCCTCAAGTGGCAACTTCATCAAACCAAGGTGGCTGGGTGGAGCTGACTGCCCAAGACACATGCCAATATACAAAGCTCCTCTCTCAAAACATGTGCTCTCTTGGCCTTGATGATAGGGCCTCCCTCCCTGGTTCCCCTTGTGTCCTCAGATACCCTCTTCTCCTCCAACAGAGTCAAGGCCAGGAGTGGGTGGCAGAGCTGGCATCCAGTCAACCCAACGACTTTGAGTTCTTTTGTTCTAAAGCAGCAAATGTCTCCCCACCCCTTTCCAAGATACCATGTTTAATTTCTAGGCTGTGCAGGTAGAAGCCAAGTGAACACCTCTTGTGTCTTCTCTTTCCACAATGATTTGTCTGTGGCTCTCCCCCTTAGTTTTCCTGAGGGGAAGTGGCCCCATTTGTTTAGCAGAGGCTTTCGGCTCTGACTACGTCAACTTTATACAGCGGCCAGAAGGAACTTGGCGTACTGCCCAGATATGGCAAAACAAGGTCCTGGCAGGAGCAAGCTGTCAAGCTGGCCTAGTTACACCAGATTAACTCTGTGTTGCCCACAGTTTCCGGACCCACTCAAGAATGCACATCCATCACTCTACCTGAGCATCTATCTGGCCCTTGGAACCTGAAAGTGCCAACACATTCCTTGTTATCACATCAAACAGAAGAAGATACTATTCAGGGAAGGGAAACCACGAAAAGCAGTTTTATCCTCTCAACAGCCAAGATTTGCAACCTTGTTTTCCATACGTAGATGATGCTGAACTGTATCTCCAACAGTGTTGGCTAAATAACATGGTCACTGTGAGGGAGGGAACCTGGGAGCAGAAACCTCCAGAGGACCACAAGTTGTCCGTTCTATCATTAAAAATAGCAGCTAAATTCACATAACATGCCCAGCCTTCATGGAGTCAGTTTGGTCTGATTATGACTTAGCATGTACAAGCTACGGTGTAAACCTAGACACTTGGGTGTAGACAACAAACTGTTTGTAAACTACCCACGAGTTAGAGCACCTTGTGAAGCAAAGTCTATATGGCTGCAGAAAGAGAACAGCTCCAACATTCAGGCGGTGGGGGATGACATGTCAGGATAAAATAGTGGTTTTTCAATATATAAGAACCCTTACCTTTACATAGGTAACTAAGAGTTGTTTAATATGTTAAGAAAGAGAAAAGAGACTGTTGGGAAAGAGACTATGGGAGAAAGAGGAGTAGGAGGGGAATTTAGAGTAAACCCAATCTCCTTGACCAGACTTTAGGAAACAGGAATCTCTTTCTTCTGCTGTTTTTTCCCCAACCTCCCAGATTGTCTAGAATAGTGGGAATGACATAGTAAGAATAGTAAAGCAAACATGCCCAGGCAGATCTAATTAACTTCACTTAGTTTGGGGAGGAACCATGGGAAACCCTATTTCCAGCCCCTCCTCCTCACCTCCCCACCCTGCCCTTCAAGAGTAAAGTAAAATTTAGGGAAAGAAATTATGCCCTCCCATTCTTCCCATTACTCATCCCATGCAGAATAGGAATAGCAATAGTACTTAGACTTATATACACAGGGCTTTACAGCCCTCTCTCTGAGCAGTTTACAGAGTCAGCATATTACTCCCAACAATCTGGCTCCTCATTTTACCTACTGCAGAAGGATAGAAGGCTGAGTCCATCTTGAGCCGGTTACGATCGAACTGCTGGAAGTCAGCAGAATAAGCCTGCAATACTGCATTCTAACCACCACACCACTAAACTGGGTGAGTAAGGTTCTAGAGGGCAATGTTTTCAATATTAAGCAAAAATCAAGAACATGAGATATAATCTCAAACTGATAAAAGTCATATTAAAGTCAAATTTTGATGGATGAGTTATTGAGGAAACACATGGAACTTGGATACTTAAATAATTTGCATGTCTCCCTAAGATCACACATTATGTGTGAGCACCTTGATTCTCTTTCCACTAGGATATTTTGGTTTTTTATTTAGTCATTTTCTTTACTGGCTTTTTCATCTTGAGAGGAAAGGAACAAAAACAGCTTCCCCAAAAAAGAGGGATCATGATATTGTAGAGCAGAAGGTAGAAAGAATAGAACAGAAACACATTCTGGATAAAAGATTTCTCACTGCTTTTAGAGCAAGGTAAGGCTGTAGGACTTTTTTGGCTGAGCGAATCTCATGGTGTAGTGTAGTCACTGTAGTGATTAGCTCCCACTGATGTCCCATTGTGTGTAAATCAGTTGTCAGGGGGGGAAATTCTTAAGAAGGTCTGGAACAAACAATTTCTTCTGTAGTGATTCCACTTTAGCCGGTTCTGTTTAGGACTGCCTTTTAACAGGTTGATGGTTAGGGAAAACTATAAATCCACATAGAATGGCCATTGCTTACCTGAACGTCCCTTCTGGGCGCGCTGCTGGAGAATCCAAGAGAATGGGTAATTCCCTCAGCTAGGCTGATACTGAGTGTCTATCCCTTTAAGAAAGTTGACTCCGCCTCTAGGACCTGGCTGAGGCTCAGTTTCTTTCACGAAGAAGGTTCCGTAGGAAAGTCCAAGAGACCCCCAGACCTCGGAGCAGAAGCCAGCTCGGGTGGGTTGGATTCTCCAGCAGCGCGCCCAGAAGGGACGTTCAGGTAAGCAACATCCATTCTCTAGCACGCTGCTTGGAGAATCCAAGAGCGTGGGACATACCCAAGCAAGTGCTAGACTGGGAGGGAGGCTGAATGCTCCCTGATGGTCGAAGTAGAAATAACAGATTGTAACACATGCCGTCCAAAGGACGCCTCAGCCGAGGCGAAGGAGTCAACCTTATAATGGCGAAGGAAAGGTGTAAGCGAGGTCCAGGTTGCCGCTCGACAAATGTCTAGTATGGATGACTGCGCGGCCCAAGCTGCTGATGTCAAAGTGCTTCTCGTAGAATGCAGAAGAATACGTTCAGGCGGTTGCCTATTCTTGAGGGCGTACGCCTTGGTGATACACGCTTTGAGCCATCCACCAATCGTGGTGGACAAAACCTTGTGTCCCATTGACGCTGGCAAAAAGGAAATGAAGAGTGCCTCCAACTTCGGAAAGGACGCAGTCCATTTGATGTAATATCGGAGAGCACGCTGAACATCGAGAGTATGCCACTGAGCCTCCAGGCGATGACAGGGAGCTGGACAAAAGTCCGGCAGAACCAGTTCAAGAGAGTGGTGGTAAAGCGAATTGACCTTTGGCAAGGACGGATCCATCCGAAGCACTACTCTGTTCATGTGGAAAATGCAGAGGTTGGGACGGACTGACCGAGCCGCTAGCTCCAATACCCTCCTGGCGGAAGTAACCGCCACGAGGAAAGTGACTTTCAGTGTCAGGAAATGCAGGCTGATGGATGAAAGAGGCTCGAAAGGCAGAGACATCAGCGCCTGGAGAACCAGGGTCAGATCCCATGTTGGGAAATGGTGGACCACGGGAGGACGGAGGTTGGTAGCCCCTCTGAGAAACTTCCAAATCCTCAGGTCCTGAGATAGGGGTCGATCTGAGGAGCCTGGCACAACTGAATTCAAGGCAGCCACCTGGTGGCAGAGAGTATTCAGAGCAAGACCCTTATTGAATCTGTCCTGGAGGAAAGTGAGAAGAACGGGTACAGAATCTGTAGTCGGGTCGATGTCATTCGTGAAGCACCGTCTACAAAAGGCCCGCCAAGTGGCGTCGTAGATCCGAGTAGTGGAAGCTCGGTGGACGCTCACATGGTGGAGATTACCTGCCTTGGCAGGTTGTCCCTACTCAGGAGGGCCCTCTCAAATGCCAGACAGCCAGCTGGAGCCACTGAGGCTCCGGGTGGCGTATGACCCCCTGGCTGAGAGACACCAGGTCCTGGGGGATCCTCCAGGGACGGGAGATCGACAGGTCCAGAAGGTCCGCATACCATGGGCGGTGCAGCCAGTGTGGACGATTAGGAGAACCTTTGCCCCCTCTGCTAGGATCTTGCGCACTACCCTCAGGATGAGTGGAAGCAGAGGGAAGGCGTACAACAGGCCGGGGGGCCAGGGGCAGGGGAGCGCATCCATTCCCTCAGTGAGCGGGCTGGGAAAATGGGGAAAAAAGCAGGGGAGTTGTGTGTTGCGGGGGCTCGCAAATAAGTCCACAAGTGGAACTCAGAACCTGGTCGATAGTTCTTTGAAAAGTGCAGGATGTAATTGCCATTCTGCGTGATCGATCTTGGAGCAACTCAGCCAATCCGTCTGAGTATTGTCCAACCCGGACATGTGCGCCGAAATGGAAAGTATGTGTTCCTCCGCCCAGAAGAGAAGAGACAGAGATTCGTACAACAGGGGCTTGGACCGGGTGCCGCCCTCCCGGTTCACATAGGCTTTGGCTGTGGTGTTGTCTGTTAAGATCAGCACGTGCCGCCCCTCAATCTTGGTCTGAAAGTGCTGGAGGGCCAGGTGGATTGCCCTCAGCTCCAGCCAATTTATATCGTGCTGAAGGTCTCCTGGAGACCAAAGACCCTGGACTATCCCGATGGCAAGATGGGCATCCCACCCTTTCAGGCTCGCGTCTGTCGTAAGTGTCACTCCGTGCGGCTCCAGGAACATGCACCCCCTCAATACTGCTGGGGAGGTCCACCAATTGAGGGACCGGATGATGGAGCCAGGGAGCCGGATCTTTTTGCCCAAATTGCTGCCCAGCGACTTCTGGAAGGGGAGGAGGAACCATTGAAGGCGACGGGAATGAAGATGGGCCCATGGTACGATGTTGATGCAGGAAATGAGTTTCCTGAGGAGTTGGGACAGCCGTAGAATCGAGACTGTAGGGGACGAGCGCACCTGTGAAATCAAGGTGGTAATGCTCAGATGACGATCCGGGGCCAAGAAGATGTGCCCCGTTCCTCGGACATCAAACACCTCTTCTTGGGGTTGGCTGAGACGGGGCATTGGATGAAGCGGCTGGGAGGGCAGGAGGAGAATTTAAATGTCAGGCCTAATCGGATCGTTTGGAGAACCTAAGCATCTGTCGTCGTGATTTCCCATTGGAAGAAAAAATGTCCGAGATGACCGCCAATGGGATGATGAGCGGGGGCATCATTTACCTCGCCTGAAGGGGCGAGAGCCCGTTCCATGAAAGGGACGCTTGGTGGATTGTGTGCGTCTAACACGATCCCAGAAGGCTGTCCAGTCGGAGGTACGGTCATAGGTAAAGGAGGAAGAAGGTTGGTAACTGCTGGAACTGCTAGTTCTGGGCTTGGCCCGAAAGAGCTGGCATTGGCTGTAAGGAGAGTAGCGATGATCCGCCCTGCGATAAGAAGAGGGCATGATTTTCTGTTTATCTTTTTCCTCTATGAGGATAGGATCCAGTACCTCTCCAAAAAGGTGCAAACCCTTGTGTGGTGCAGAGGCTAGGTGCCATTTAGATTTCACGTCCGCACTCCAATGGTGGAGCCACAAGAGGCGACGGGACGTAACAGTGGAGACCAGGGATTGCGAGGCAAATTTGGCTGCCGCCGGGGCAGCATCAGCGGAGTATTCGGTGGCGGCCACCAATTTGTTAATGTCCTGGTGAAGACGCCTATCCTCAGGTGGGAGCCATTCCTGAAGCTGGTGGAGCCAGATCAGTGATACCCGATTGAAAAATGAGACTGACGTAGCAGCTCGAATGGCCCAGGCCGCGGCTTGATGAGATTTACAGAAAATCAGCTCTGCTCTCCTGTCCTCCGAGCGTAGACCATCCGCAACGTCGCTGGAAAGGACCGCAGAAGATGTTAAGGTGGCAATCGGTGCGAGTAAATCCTGGAGGTTAGGAGCTGAGCAGAACAACTTCTTATCTAGGCCATTCGGAGCAGGGAGAGAACCAGGTTGAGACCAAGGCCGTTGGACGATCTCCGAGAAAAGCTGAGGGCAGGGAATGAACTCCTGGTCCAGCTTAGGCACTGCAAAAAGAACCTCATGAGGTGTTGGGTTCCCCTGCTGGTCAGGGGGAACCTTAGAAGCGGCCAGCTGAGTAGTGGCAATGGCTTTGTGGAGCAAAGCCTTGAACAGGGAGGGCCTGAACAGACCTGTAAAGCTTGGTGTGTCAGGCAATGCGTCTTCATCATCGGAGAGTTCCATGTCCCTGTCGTCTTCATAGTCAAACTGGGAGTTGTCGCTGTGAATCGACTCCTGAAGAGAATAATCGCTAGAAGCGACCTCAGCGCGGGGGGCAAGAGGTCTGGCAGTCTCCAAATGGCAAACAGGTAGTGGTTTAGGAGGATGGACCCCTTGAGGTTGAGCTCCTTGAGGAATGCCCACTGCAAGCATTCTCGAAAGGGTGGCAGAAATCATGGCCTGCAGGTCGCAGTAAAAGGGCTGCACCCCTTCCAATGTGCAGAGCCCTGCCGCCATAAGCGTAAAGGTGGCCTCCGGTGCAATGCGAGGCAAGGAGGGTTGAGACACTGACATAGCCACCGCACTAGCTGACAGCGGGACTGAATCAGGTTGCTGGCCGAAAACATCCATTTGGGGTGGCAGATTAACCCCAGTGGAGTCCCCGTGGAAAGACGCCGGGGGTTCATGCTGGCTCGAAGTCTGTGGCTGTGTAGAAGCTGTGACAGGTTGCACCTCCGGTTGAGGGAGAGGCTGGGCCTTGCGCTGCACTTGATCGAAGCGGCGCTCCAAGGCCTCATGTCTTCGTTTGGTGGCCTTATCCTCAGCTGCAGAAGTCTTGTGGGCCTTAGATGTTGATGACTTGGCAGAGTCAGAGGTCTGTTTGGAGCGTTTCTGAGCCTCGTGATGAGAGGATCGAGCTGATGTTTGGGCCTTGGGAGGGCTATGGGCCTGCTCGAGGTCTGAAGAAAGCTCCAAATCACCCATGATGAAATTCGAACTTGGTCTCTTTTTTTAAAATATATATATGTGGGGAAGGGAGGTTCTAACTACTCCAAGCGAAACTCTCCCCAACAAGGGCAAAAAATGCAGGTGGAATTGGAAGCAGAATGAGTCCAAACAAAATGGTGATCTGACAGATAGCGCTAGAAGTGAGACCCTTCTCAATACGCTAAAGTACAGTTCAGGCGCGAAGCACCAGAGCCAGCCGGCTCAGATGTGCAGTGGGAGCTTGCAGACTGAGGCCTGGTTGTCAAGGATGGTCAGTCACTGTGCATCCTTGTGGCGGCCCGCTGATGATAAATGAGCCCAAAATGGCGCGAGCGTGGGGAAACCACCGGTAGAAAGCGCCTCTGCAGCTGACGATACGAGAGACCTCCGCTATTCAAAATGGTGTTCACCCAGGGGAAAGTTCCTGCCAGGGAGCACCTCCGCAGCTGAAAGGCTAAGGGCCACTTCTGTAATTCAATCGTCCAAGTAATATCAAAGTCAGAATGCGCAAGCTCCTGTCAAGCCGCTCAAGCGCGAGGTGGAGGTCTGGGCGCGCAAATGTTCAAAAACGTTCCAAACACCTCTGACGAATGAAACATCACGGAGTATGCCTCTGAACGACAGGCAGGAACTCTGAAGCCGCCAAATCCCCGGTAACAGTTAAATGGTGGTGGCGGTTGTGCCGGCAAGCCAGGTAACCTTTACGCACACCGGCGGCATGATCGTACACCCACGGAGATGCCAATGGAAGGCAGAGCTCAGTGGCGATCTCACATGAAGTCAGCGGAGGCGGGAGGCCTGGAGCCCCAGAGCCGACACCACTCCGCTGCTAGGAACGTAACAAGACTCACAGTCTCAGAAGGTGTGAAATGTTCCAACAAGGCTGCAAATCGAAGGAAATCAAAAAGTACAAAGAACAAAGTCCAAAACTCACAGAGAAATCCAAAACACACTCAATCAAGCCTACTGAGTGAAAGGAACTGAGCCTCAGCCAGGTCCTAGAGATGGAGTCAACTTTCTTAAAGGGATAGACACTCAGTATCAGCCTAGCTGAGGGAATTACCCACGCTCTTGGATTCTCCAAGCAGCGCGCTAGAGAACAGGTATTTCTATTAATTTTAACAGTGTTAGAGTGCCTGGTGGAACAAGGACCATGGTGCTTGTCGAGAAGTACAAGTAGTCCTCAAATTACAATCATTGGTTTAGCAACCGTTTGAAGTTACAACAGCACTAAGTGACTTATGACTGGTCCTCAAATTTACAACCATTAACAGCATTCCCCCAGTCACGTGATCAAAATTTGGAATTTTGATGTATTTACGGTGGTTATAGTGCCCTGGGGTCATGTGATAGCTATTTGTGACCATCTCAGTTGGCTTCTGACCAGCAAAATCAATGGGGAAGCTGGATTCACTTAACAACCGTGCAATTCACTTACCATATTTTTCGGAGTATAAGTCACACTCCCCCCCCCAAAAGAGGGTGAAAATTTGAGTGAAATGAGACATGCGGTCATGTCTGTTTGACATGATTGCAGTTTCTTAGATCAGTGTTACCATCCATAAGGGCACACAGAAGCCTTGGCAACATGCCATAAAGCAGGACAGGGCAATTGTGGTTTGTTTGTCTGTTTATTTATTTATTTATTTATTTATTTATTTATTTAATTTCTATACCGCCTTTCTCCCGTAGGACTCAAGGCGGTGTACAACCAAGAAGAATATAAACATACAAACATCATAAAATTGCTAATTAAAATTATTACTTAGTTTGGTCAATTAAATAAAACCCAGAGTTAGATAACATTTTAAATGATCATTCACATGTTCATATGTTTAGCCCCGCCTGTTGGAACAACAGGGTCTTGAGGGCATGGCAGAAAGCATGGAGATCAGGGATATTCCGTATCTCCAGGGGCAGTTCATTCCAAAGGGTTGGAGCCCTCACAGAGAAGCCCTCCCCCTGGGAGTCGCCAGTCGGCATGATTTGATGGTACCCTGAGTAGCTCCTCCCTGTGAGAACAAACTGGTCGGTGGAAGGCTATTGGTGGCAAAAGACGGTCTCGTAGGTACCCAGGTCCTAAGCCATGGAGCGCTTTAAAGGTGATGACTAACACCTTGAATCGCACCCAGAAGACCACCGGGAGCTAGTGCAGCTCGCGCAGGAGAAGTGTTACATGGGCGTAACGAGTTGCACCCATAATCACCCACGCGACTACATTCTGGACCAGCTGGAGCCTGCGGGTGCTCTTCAAGGGGAGCCCCATGTAGAGAGCATTACAGTAGTCCATACGGGAGGTGACTAGGGCATGAGTGACTGTGCGCAAGGTGTCCCAATCCAGAAAGGGACGCAACTGGAGGATCAGGCGAACCTGATAAAAGGCCCCCCTGGCCATGGCCGTCATGTGCTCTTCTAAAGATAGCCGTGAATCCAGGATGACACCTAAGTTGCGAGCACTCTCTGTGGGAAGTAAGGTCTCATCCCCAATTGTCAGTGATGGTACCAGCTGACTATACCAGGATGCCGGAAGCCACAGCCACTCGGTCTTGGAGGGGTTGAGTCTGAGTTTGTTTCTCCCCATCCAGATCCGCATGGCCTCCAGGCAACGGGACATCATAGTAAGGGCATCATTGGGGTGGTCCGGGGTGGAGATGTATAGCTGTGTGTCATCAGCATACTGATGAATACTCACCCCGAAACCATGGATGATCTCGCCTAGCGGTTTTACATAAATGTTGAACAAAAGGGGTGAGAGGACTGACCCTTGCGGCACTCCACAAATAAGGTGCCTCGAGGTCGACCTCTGCCCTCCAGCCAACACAAACTGCGAACGGTCAGAGAGGAAGGAGGAGAACCATCAAAGCACAGTGCCCCCTATTCCTAACCTCTCCAGCCGGTGCAGTAAGATACCATGGTCGATGGTATCAAAAGCCACTGAGAGCCCTCCAGAGATCATCAACCAATGCGACCAGTGCCGTTTCTGTACTGTATCGTGGCCTGAAGCCCGACTGGTACGGATCCAGATAGACAGCTTCATCCAGCTATCGAGGTAGTTGTCATGCCACCACACTCTCAACAACCTTCGCAATGAAGCGAAAATTGGAGACTGGACGATAATTTGATAATATAGCCGGGTCCAGGGAAGGCTTCTTGAGGAGGTGCTTCACAACCGCCTCTTTCAAGGCGGTGGGAAAGACACCCTCACTCAGAGAAGCATTTATAATCCCCTGGAGCCAGCCTCATGTAACCTCCCGGGAGGCCAGTACCAACCAGGAGGGACACGGGTCCAATAAACATGTGGCAGCGCTAAGCTTGCCCAGAATCCTGTCCACATCCTCAGGAGCCACAGAGTCAAACTCTTCCCAGATAACACTCTCAGGACCTACCCCCATCTCCTCCCCTGGATCTACCCAATCGGAGTCCAGGCCTTCCCGAATCTGAGTGACTTTATCATACAGGAATTGCACAAAATCCTCAGCTCCACCCTGTAAGGGGTCTTCACGCACCCCCACCTGAAGTAGGGAGCGAGTCACCCTAAACAGCGTGGCTGGGCGGTTCTCTGCAGATGCAATAAGAGCGGAGAAGTAGCTAATCTTCGCCGCTTTTATCACCACTAGGTAAGTCTTAATATAAGATCTCACCTGTGTTCGGTCAGATTCAGATCGGCTTGTCCTCCAATCACTCTCCAGGCATCTTTTCCGATGCTTCATCTCTCTCAGCTCCTCAGAAAACCAAGGAGCTAGTCGAGATCGGCATCGGGTCAGAGGCTGCAAAGGCATGACGTGGTCCAAGGCCCCAGTAGCTGCCCTATCCCAGGCCACCACCAGGTCCTCAGTCAAGTCATGAGCCAGAGTCTCAGGAAATGGCCCAAGCTCCATCAGGAACCTCTCGGGGTCCATCAGGCGCCTGGGACGGAACCACTTGGTTGGTTTTGTCTCCCTGCGGTTGGTGAAAGTGACCTGAAAGTCCATGTGAAGGAGAGAATGATCAGACCATGACAAGGGCTTGATGTCTAGATCCCCTGTTCTTAGATCATTCAGCCACTGATCCGAGACAAAAATCAAGTCCAGAGTGTGATTCCCCAAGTGGGTGGGGCCTTGAACTACCTGGGTCAGGTCCATGGCCGTCATGGAAGCCATGAACTCCCGAGCCACCTCCGACATCTCACCAGCAGATGGCAGGTTAAAATCCCCCATAACAATAAGTATGGGGGTTTCCACCGCCACCCTGGCTATAACGTCAAGCAGCTCAGGCAGGACTGCCGTCACGTGGCAGGGAGCCAGGTACGTGATCAGTAGGCCCATCTGTATCCCCTGACCCCACTTCACAAGGAGGTACTCACATCCTGCTATCTGAGGAACAGTGGCCTCCCTTGGGCAAAGACTTTCTCTAATAATTGCTGCCACTCCCCCACCCCTTCCCTGAGTCCTTGGCTGATGGAATGCACGGAAACCTGGAGGGCACATTTCCACAAGGGGAACTCCTCCCTCCTCGCCTAACCAGGTCTCCGTAATCCCTGCCAGGTCAGCAACCCCCTCCGAAACAAGATCATGAATGAGGGGGGCTTTATTTACCACTGACCTGGCATTACACAACATCAGCCGTAGACTCAGGGCCTGAGATTCTGAACAACCTGGGGAACGAGGAATGCTTTGGGGGTCGGAGTGCGCAATCGCTCGCAAACAGCGAGTGTGCACTCCCAAAACATAATATGGCCCCCTGCTACCGTCATATCTGCCCCTCCCACTTATTATACTAATGCCCATTGTTTCGTCCCCCTATATCCTTGTCAAATTTCTTTCCCTGTCCTCTCCGTGATCATCAGACCCATTACCCCATTCAGTGGATTTATGGATCCCCCCAGATCCATTCCCACAATCCCTCCCAGAACCCCTTGAAATAGAAGTTATAAATTTATCTTAAAAACCCCAAAGCCATTGGTTTTTTGCAAACCACCTCTCGGGGTTCCAAAACCCGTCCTCAAGGGCGGCCCTCGATAATTGAGAGGGCCAGACATGCGAGAGGGGGGAATCTCACAGTGCAAGAAGCTCCACAGTTGAATACATCGAAGATAGGAGAGAGCTGAAGGAGATGCAGGATCATTTTCTTCTAAGGGTGTTAGAGATGGTTAAGACAGGTAAATTAAAATAAGGGAGGGAATAGATGTTAAAGGAAGACCAGTATGTTACCAGTGTCATTACATCGGAACATCATCGCCCTCTCACAACGATGGGAAGTCTTGTGGTTGTAGTAAGTCCATCCAAAAAAGGAGGTGGGGATAGAAGTCTCAAAGGGTCACCCTCTCATGGTAACCAAACCAGCATCATGCAAAGAAAGAGAAGGTGATCTATCTCCTCATAATCCAAGACTCTCAATGTCTGTATCTCCTCCAGTCCTGATACCAGCGATGGCCGAGGATTAGATCAAAAAAGTAAGGTGGAGCCACTGGATAGAGTACATAGGATTGAATGATCAGGGTAGTTTTGGAGGATAGGTGTTTAAATAAAGCTGCAGATCGATCCAAGATTGCAAGTTAATGCTGAGTGGTCGTAATAGACCTAGATCAAATAAGGGGAGAGTGGGGCAGTCGAGGGGGAGAATAAGTCACCATCCCCAGTTTGTAATAAGGCTCCAGATCAATCAAAAACTGTAGATTTATGCTGAATGGCCATATTAGGGCTAAGTCTAATAAGGTTTATGATCTGGGGACTTTAACTAACCATGGTGGCTCTGGAATTCTGGGAATTGAAGTCCACAAGTCTTAACGTTGCCAAGGTTGGACTTTAAAACAGTCTTCCTATAATTCTTCCTATTGCATACTTCTTAGTAATCATTTCAGGGAATAATGGTTGGGTGGGGAAGACCCACAGAAAAATAAGAAAGCCCCAGCATACCACATGGCCCATTTTCCCCAGTCCTTCATGTCCATGAGGTTCATACATCGCAAGGACATTATTTTGGAAAATATATGTCCGGTAGAATGTAAATGCAGCCATCCTTGTTCATGCTAGCTCAGGAATTCTGGGAGTTGAAGTCCACAGGTCATAAAAGGGCCATCGTTGCCCACTGCTTGCCAGTATGCTTTTCAACAAGGATGGGCAGAAGAAACAAAAAGGGACATTTCCGTGTTAGGTGACAGCAAGCAGGCCATCCCCTTTTGCCTGTATACCTCTGATCAGCTGGGACAACTGGTTTAAACAAGGACACATTTTGCTTCTGGAATGGTTTACACTTCTGGTTTTCTCTTCTCATTACTGGTGATCCTTTATTGTTCTTATTAACTATTTCAAAAGCTATTGGTTATATATTTATCTTGCTGCATCCTAATCAAAGCATGTTGAGCCTAAGAAAATAAGATTGCTGTAACTAAAGATATTCTTCTCCTCCTGTTCCTGTAACAGATCCTCTGCTCTATATATTGCTAGGAGACTCTGAACAAAGAACACACACACACACACACACACACACAAACTTTATTAACTGGCACAGCTTCTTCTGAAGGAAACTATGCTTAACCCCAAAATGAATTAGCTACTAAAATATGGCAGAGTGTCAGACAGAAAAGAAAAAGACTCTCACTTAGATATGTAGGGTGAAAAAAAAAGGACTTAACTGGTAAATCTCATGTAGTTTTTTCAAAAACATTGCCCTGCAGATATGCTGGCCTTCAGTTCCCATAATCTCTAACTAGCAAGGCTAGAGATTTTGTGAATTGAAGGTCAATGCTTGCGGAAGACCGTAGGGGTCTGAGGAAGGTGTGGCCCTTCCCCATAAAACTTCTGATAGCAGCTTGGAAGAAAGTTTTGCTTCTGGGGAGGAAACAGGCAAGGGAGGAGGAGGAAAAAGAGATTCATTTCTCACCTAACCAAAACATACAATCTGACAGCTTCCAACTGTCAGTTGAAAACCTCATTTCCCTCAGACAAAGCCATTGCCTCATGTGGGACTGGCCACAAGTCTTCTAACTGCTCTTCTGTACATTTAAAGAAAAAAAAGGCTGTTGTTTTTGCAATGTAGTGTGGGATGGTGTGCCAAGAAGGGGAATACACAAACACACATGCAATATGTGAAAGGGAAGGGCAGAGAACACAGCAAGAGCAGAGGCAACGAGCAAGGTACACAGGGAGACCCTTCCAATTTTTTCATAGGACGCTACAGATATCTTTTCCCACTATAAACAGTTAATGAAAAAGAGGGGAAAAGAGGAACTGAAGATATAAACACCTCCAGTAGTACTGTAGAGAATAAATGTAACTCAGGGTTGAATTGTGGAGTTCTTGGTTATTTTTGAGCTTGGCTGTTTGTTTGCAGACATTTGTTTTGTTACCCAACTAGGTAACATCATCAGTGGACACCGATGATGTTACCTATTTGGGTAGTGAAACATCTGCAAACAAACAATCAAACTCATAAAGCACCAAGGACTCTACATATGAATACTTATACTGCAGCAGAGGAGAGAAGAAACTGGTCATTTCTGAGAATTTTCCCAGTTGCACTATATAGTACAGATTTGCCATCCTGGTGCCTGTGTGAGGTGTAGAACCACAACTACCATAAACCCACAAAAACGATGGTAAGTACCCCATATTGGGAACAGGGATGCCAGCCCTACACTTCAGAATATAAAAGTTTGAAGTATTCTCTACCTCCCCCCACCCCCACCCCAGAGTAGTAATGTTTTTGCCCCTGGTGAAGTTGTCAATTTTGATTTTAAATAAAACCAGCTCCTCTTCCTTAACCCCCTACTAACTTTGAATGTTATTGGATGATCATGTTTATCTCTTTTAGATGGACAAGCTTTAGTTAATGATGATTAAATGAGACAAGCCACTCTTAAAAACTGCAGAGACATTCTGAAAAAGGACATCATGTGTTTGGCTGATAATCACGCTTATCCTTTGGGAGAAGATGGCTGCAATAGTGAGGCTATCCTAATTATTTGTTTGATCTAATTGCAAGCCTATGACACCATATAGGCAGTGGGATATTACATTTGGGCAAGATACATTTTTCCTATTTTTGAGGGAGGCTGTCTTCTTCCCTTTTTTAAAATACTACTAAGACTGCTGCCTTACATTACAGATAGTCCTTGACTTACAACCATTCGTTTAGTAACCGCTCAAACTTACAAAAGCACTGAAAAAAGTGACTTACCACTCATCCTTGAGCTTACAACCATCACACCATTTCCAAGGACACATGATCAAAATTTGGATACTTGGCAAGTATTTATAAAGGTTGCTGCATCCCAGGGTCATGTGATCGCCATTTGCGACCTTCCCCGTGGCCTTTCAGCAAGCAAAATCAATGGGAAAAGCATCTCTTTTTAAATTAAACCTAAACTTTGAGTTGACCCCCCAAAAATTTAAGAACTCTTCCAATCATGATAAAGAAACAATGCTTCTTTTGCAGAACAAAGCAAATGTATGCATCCCACAAGTGGTTTCAAAATGAATTGGCAATCTTAGCTAGCTTTGCAAACATGGGGGGGGGGGGGGGGGGCAGGGGCTGGGAGGGGGAACATCTGCTGTTAAACAAATTAATCTTCCTTTCCCCCCTCCTGCCCTGAAGGAGTACCATCCAGGTCATTATCCAAAGGATATGCAGGTTAAAAGATATGCATACTTGAAAAAAAAATTAACCTCTTTGTTACTCATATCTTATGAAAAGCAGAAACAGAAACTGATGGGAAAGTAGATATCTGATACAGTACAGCTAAACATTCTGCTAAATTCAAAGGATTTCTATAGCCTTTTAGTTAGTTCTAAGAAAGGCATTTACAAACAGCAAACAAGGGTTGAGGTGGATACAGATCATGTTTATCTCCTAAACTAAGAGGCGGAGGCTGACCTAAACATGAAGGGACTACAGCTCTATATTCAAACAGCATCGTATTCAACCCCTCCCCTCTCTCCAAAAAATAAAAAATCTCCATTGCATTACTACTTCTCTTGTTTTCCTTTAGCCACAAGGAGATGCAAGAAGAGGAAATATTTTTATAAAGGTAAAAAGGCTATCTTGCCATATGCCTGCAAAAATGCAGATGACCACTAGATGGCAGCAAAGTTGCAATTTGCTGCTATCTAGAGGCTCTTTGGATTTTTTCAATTCAGATCAGATAGTGCTAATATAAGCTGAAGCAAGACAGTCCACTCTGTGTAAACACAGTGAACAAATGAACAAGAGGCCAATTTTGCTCAGTTAGAATCTTTCTTGGACTCTGTCAACCTTTAGGAGTAAGCCAGGTCAGGAAATAGGCACCACAAGAAATACAAGAAGGCTATTGATAAAAGCTGTAACACAGAATCTTAAAAACCTGGTAAGTGTTTTTCTCCTTCCCTCCATTTTATATCAAAGAGAATCAATCAAGGCGGGGCAATTTTGAGCTTCTTTTTTACACCTTCCTATTTTCCAGGGCTAAATTCATGTTTTCCCAACAGTTACCATAACTTATTCTTCAAGGACATCTCTATACACCTCTACAGATTTGTTAATACCAAAGACTATTCTGGTTCGGTACTATGGGAGCTCCTTTTCCTAGACATCCAGGTTGGGAATACTGGCTGAGTATGTTATCTAAATCTGAGACTGGTAGCCTTTTAAACATTTAACAAATTGCAAATTTAACAAGATTGTAAGCAGAAAAGTGATTTTCATTTAGAAAACTTGGTATACAAGGTACAAACAGCTACAGGTAGTCCTTGATTTATAATCATTCATTTAGTGACCAAAGTTACAGTGGTACTGAAAAAGGTGACTTACAACTGGTCCTCACACTTATGTCCATCACAATATACCCCATGATCAAGTAATCAAACTTCTGGTTTTTGGGAACTGGCATGTAACTATGACAGTTACAGTGTCCTGAGTTCACATGATCACCATCTGTAACCTTCCCAGCTGACTTCCAACGAACAAAGTCAATGGGGGAAGCCAAATTTGCTTAATGGTCATGTGATTCACTTAACAACCATGGCAAAAAAGATCATAAAATAAGGCACAACTCATTTAACAACCACTTAGGTTAATAGCTGAAATTATATACCAATTGTGGTTTGTAAGTTGAGGGTTACCTGTAATACCTTCAAATGTGGAAGACGAATCAAAGAATCCATCTCAGTGCGCAAAGGAAGACAAAAAGCAGACTGGAGGCATAGACCCTGTCACGTCGATAGCAAACCACTCTAACTGATCCTGGCTTACTGTTGCCCTTAAACATGGCATGTCAGGTATGTACTCCCTTAGTAGCATTTGTTCACTTGAATTTGTTCTGAACTACAGAATAGTTCCTTTTTCTAGTTTACCTTGCACTGCCTGCAACTTTTCAGATAATATATACTGTAATTATAAAGAACTGACACCATTTAATCTGCCACAAGATTTTAAAAATTTAATAAGGATCATCAAAAGATTTCTTCTTCTCATTTTCAGTGGAAACTGACAGAAAACCAGTACAAAGCATGGAGGCCTTTATGTCTTCTGTTCTCACAAGAGGAGCGGGAGGGAGAACGGGACTTTCTTTCTGGAGGCCACCAGCTTAATACCATTCCTAGTGAAAAATAATAATTGGCAAAAGAAAGGAAAGATAGTACCAACATTCATAGGCTCCTTGGGTGCAATCCCAAAACAACTGGAGCACCACTTGAACACCATATGCGTTGGCAAAATCACTATCAGTCAATTGCAAAGGGCAGCTTTATTGAAACAGCTTACAACTTGTGACAATACTTTAATACAATCAAAGAACAACATCTACCTATCTCAGGTCCTGGGGAAGGACTTGATAGGCTGATAAAAATGTCAAATCCAGTCTAAACATCTGGCTGACTATATGACCAATCATAATTTAATCAAAGTATATGCTGCCACACTCTCATTGACTCTGGATTATAGTAGAGAGCTGACCTTTTGGAATTTAATTAATCACTTATTCTGTTTGCAAATATATCATGACTAATTATTTCACAGACAGACAGTGGCACTCTACACATGCTAGGAGGCACTGTGTTCATGTGATGGCCAGAAGGAATGACTTGAGGGACAGGACAAAGAGTTGCAACCAAGACAACAGTCAGATAAAAAGAAACCTGAGTCTGGAACAGACTTGTAATCTGAATTAATGTCCCGGGCAAGACCCTCTCTAGTTCTTACAAAGAGAAAGAGAGGAAGTGGGGAGACACATTTAGACTTGCAAGTTTCTATGACTATAACTGCATAATAAAAGTAATATTAGCATGCATGACTTTAGTTTCCTAGTCTTACCTACCTTGCAGGGATGATGTTTCTTTAGTTTACCTTCTGCAACTCTCTCTGCTCAATGAATGCAGACACTTCATTAACCCTGCATGTTTTGACAGAGCTCCTTCTGTTTGGGTAACAGGAGTAGATCTTCCCAATATTAATGCAAAATAGCTGAAATGCAATCTCATGTTAACTCAAACAATAAGATGCTTTCCACAATAGATAATGGCTTAGATCTCTCCCCCCCACCCGCTTCCCGTAGGAGGGGCAGAATCAACAGGGAGTTAATTGGGACAAATATATCTGAGTCCAAAGTATAACACAGCCCTTAGCAGCCCCACATTCAAAGTCTGGCACTCTCTCCCATTAATTAAATTAAATGAAGCTTTATTTGTTCTTTGTTTTCCCTTTATTTGGGTGTTTCTCTAGAGAGGAATAATCTAGGGTTTTATCAGGAAACAACCGATGCAGGCAAAAACAAGAACTTCAGTTTAGGGAACAAGGATGGTCGCTTCATAAACAGCATTGTAGTGTAACACACGCTTATGAGTGTGTGCAAGAGTGTATTATAAAAAGAACCCAAACTAATCCTCCCTTGAACATTTTTCTGTCTGAAAGTGTGAGACTGCAGGATGCTTCTAATATCATTAACTAAGATCTAGTAGGATTTTAAAGTCTGGTGGATTTTTTGAGCAGGACTTTTTATACAAGTGGGAAGGAAAGGAGATTGGCAAATCACTTCTAAAGGATGAACAATAAATCATTCAAGATCTTTTGCACTGCTTCAACCATAGCAATGAGATATTTCTGCTGAATTTGTACCCTGAATTCACTTTATCTGTTATTTTGTGTTTTGGTGCAACTTGGAAGACTCTCAGGATTAATATGGTAATATTGAACTACTAACTAGAGCATACAAAACATTTGCTAGACCAAATCTCAAATACAGCTCATCTGTCTGGAACCCGCACTGCATATCAGACATAAATACAACCGAGAGAGTCCAGAGATATTTTACGAGAAGCGTCCTCCATTCCTCTACCTGCAATAAAATAGCTTATGCCACCATGGCTTGAAAATTTGGCTTAGACAATTTAGAATGCACTACCTGACTCTGTGGTTTCTTCCCCAACCCCCCAAAACTTTATCCTTAAACTGTCTACTGTTGACCTCACCCCATTCCTAAGAGGTCTGTAAGGGGCGTGTATAAGCGCACTAGCGTCCCTGTCCTAATATTCCTTTTTATTTTTACTCTTACTCTTTTCATATATTCAAATTATGTTTATACTTTTACCTGTTATCTTATATATATGCTTGACAAATAAAATAAATAAAAAATAAATAAATTACAGAGCAAACTAAGACAGTCCCAGGTAAGGTTCCGCTTCATCTGAAAAAATGTGGATAAACACAGAGCCCTCTCTGGGGAAAATCTGCGAACATGGTGCTAAAATGTATGGGAGCTTATTCCCCCAAAAAATCCATCAAAAGATGCTGCAGGACAAGTGGTTATGTTTGCTTTTTCTCTCTGGCACAGATTCCTTGCAAATTTTGCAATCTTGTGAGTTGGAATACAATTCTTAAAGTACAGGTAGTCCTCCACTTACAACAGTTTGTTTAGTGACAATGTCATAAAGTCACTGAAAAAGTGACTTATGACCATTTTTCATATTTATGATGGCTGCATCCTACCCACCCCCAGCATGTAAAATTTAGATGCTTGGCAACCGACTCATATTTATGATGGTTACATTGTCCCAGGGTCATATGATCACCTTTTATGACCTTCCAACAATCAAGTCAATGGGGAAGCCAGATTCACTGAACAACTGTGTTACTAAGGTAACTGCAGTGATTCACTTAACAACTGTGTCAAGAAAGGTCATAAAATGGAGCAAAACCTAACAAATGTCTCGCTTAGAAACAAATTTTAGACTCAATTGTGGTCGTAGGCTGAGGACTATCTGTATCTCAGAATCATGCTCACAACTGTCAGGGGTTGCCTATTTACAAATCTGGCAGATGATAATTGCTCTCGAAAATAACTGATTAATTGCCCCTTGCTACCCCCTAGTCTGCCAAGAGCCTCACTATAAATCTTTTAAAATCCTTTTCTCCCACCAGGAGAGATGTTTTTTTCCATCTCTCTGGGCTGCAATCCTTTGTCATCTTTCTTTTCCATGAATGCCTAGTGGGCTCGGAACATTCTTGCAAATCAAGATAATTCCAGAGGCTGTCATTTGACTCTGTGGTATGCCAGCTTCTTTTTTCAAGAGCAAATCAATATTGAAAAGTCAAGCAGATTAGAAAGGCCGACAGATGGTTCAGGAGGTGCCCAGTGGAAACATCAGTAGCCATAGGCAACTGGTCGCCTCTTAGGTCAACAACAGAGGAATAAGAGAGGAAATTCTAAGAAGCACAATTTTGACTCTGAAACTACATTTACAAATCATGTTACATTAAAGAACAGAACTTTGGCATTTTATTTTGTGGAGAGAGACAAAGGAGGGAGGGAGAGAGAGAGAGAGAGGAGAGGAGGAGGAGGAGGTTGAAAATGTTCATCTTTCTTCCTCTCTTTGGCACAACTGTAAAGGGTTTTGTGTGTGTGTGTACATATATCCCTCCTCCAGCAATCTGGTTCCTGTGCAGAGAAAGCAGTGGTGTAGCTCTCCGCTGCTGTGGGTGACCCAGTGTCACAGCATTTCCACCTCTCCCCCCCCCCCTTCCCTTTCAGGCTGAGCATCAGGCAGACACTGGAACAGCACGTCCTGCTCGCTCAGCCTGCTCCAGCTTCAGGGAGCCAGGTAGCCAGACAGCAACAGACCAAAGGAAGTGAGAGCCCCCCCCCCTCCTCCAGCACCCAGGAGCAACAGCTACCCAGTACATTCAAAGCAAGAATGAGATGGGCAGGAACTGACTGATTCCAGAAGAGAGATAGCCCAAGAGCAAACACACAGAGAGAACATGGATTTCCTAGATCAGTTTCTCAACCTTGGCAATCAAGGTTACAGCAAAACTGGCTGGGGAATTCTGAGAATTGAAGTCCACAACTCTTCAAGTCGCCAAGGTTGAGAAATACTGTCCTACATTGTTCTCTTAGTCAATGGTGGCTGAAGGCTTTCTCCAATACACTGGGTTTAAAATATAACCTTGACTTTGTTACAACTGTCTTTCTTTAAATCGTACAACAGAAGAAAAGGTTATTCTGCTCAGTTCCTGTGCTCCAGTGAATTTGCAGCTTTACTAATTTATGCTTGGTCTGTTTGCAGGACAATCCCTCCCCTTAATTTTAATACAATCTAAAGTGGCTTTGCCTTTTATATGGGCCATGGAGAGCACAACCACAGTTCTTAGAGAACTATTTTTCATGCCATGAGTCAAGTCTACAGTAATCAGAAGTGTAAGCTTGAGCATTGTTTACTCAGAGTGATATTCCACCAAATTCAGTGGGGGATTGGTATATGCTGAATGCAATTTGCCTAGGGACCCTGAGACTGAGATCCTATGTGCATTTACTTGAAAATAAGTCTGCTTGGCCTCCGTGATGCTGACTTCCAAGGAAGCCTGCATAAGTCTCTTGCACGCTTGCAGTGACATTTCTCACTCCCCTTCGAAATATCAAATCAAGAATGCTTAAGTCCATTCACAACTTTTTCTCTCTAGAGTGGGCTTATTAGTATTTTATAAATACTGCCTCCCCAGGAGGGGAAGCAAAATAGAAATTTGCCTGTCTACTGATTTCAAGTGCCTATTTTTAAATGTTTGGTTATTTAGAGAAAATAATATACAATCATACTGTACTTCAACTCATATGACAAGAGATACTATGTGGTCAACTAAGTATTCTATTCTACTCTACTCTGAAGTAACTTCTTATTTATTGCTAAGGTTGTTCATTCATTGCTGAAGGCACATACTGTATATAATTCTTATTACTCTACAATAATGATGAAAATACACGATGTTACTTTTTTTGGCCACTAATATTAAAGAATCAGAAAGGAGGACAACTCAATATAAGACCTGTGATCCCAAAGATAATTACACCATCAGAATCATGTTGCTGGATCAAGTTGTTTATGAGTCATGAGGTATTAAACAACCTACCATTCACTAGCTGCTGATAGCCTGTTTCTTCATGAACCAACCATCCATGTTTGCTTGCATTTCCACTATTACTGGCAGCAAATTCCATATCTGAATACAAGCACCATGGAAATATGTTTCTTTCAGGTGATTCTGAATCGTCCCGCATTTAGCTTTAATGGATGTTCCAGCACAGATCCGAGGGAGAAAAACATGCTTATATCCATCTATAGACCTTCCTCCGAGTCTACTTCCTCCAGTCCCTTGAGAGAGACTACTCTCCAGCTTCTTCTTGTGAAACATTCCCAGCCTTCCCTTACTGAGGTCATTTGTCCCACCAATTCTACACAGTGGATTCTATTCTAGTCTTCCTATTCTTACCAATAGGAAACATCTTCCAGCATTAGCTAAGGGCAATCTCCTGATTGACAGCTCTTCAGATACTTAAGAACAGTTATCAGACAGGATTACCACTTTGCTTTTAGAATTCAAAGCAATAGCACTTAACATGTATGTTTTGAGTGGGGTGCAAAGTATTTCATTTACATGATCATTGTCATCATTTTTGCTATTTTATTTATACAGAATTGCATTGTCTCCATGAACTACAAACTATCTTATAAAGTGACAATTTGACTGGGGCTTCCATGATACTAAGGATGCTTAAACATAGTTTGCTGAATAAACCACACAGCTGGCTGGGTTCACAGGACAGGCTCAGCCAAAACAAAGCAAACTGCTTAAGTAAACTGTGTGAACTAAGCTTCTATCCACCATACTTGCAAGCAAAGTGGAGCTAGGGGGAGGGGCTGCAAAAATGGCACCTGCCATCACAATTACTTAGTGAATCCATAATAGCAGCTGAGATTCAAACTATGACTTTTGAGACCTGGAGGAGTGAAAAAGAAAACCAGGTCCTTATAGCTTCCAGAGGTCATCTACTACGGTAACAGTATTTCTATACTTGGCAAGTGTATAAAAGGGCCGTTGGTCCTACCTGAGACGCACTTTATCGTTGAGTGGAGACAGCAGCCAGGATGGGGTGCACTCGCCTAATCAGCTGAAAGGACTGAGTCTGTCAATCAAGCTAAGTCAAGTCCTTGTTGCCGGGTAGACCAGGTTTGGCGAAGACCTGAAGGGACAGACTCGGCGTGTGGTAGAAGAAATAGGCAGTAGAAGAGCAGAGAGACCAGCAGAGCAGACAGAGAGGACCAGACTAGCACAGGGAGGGTCTGGCTGCTCTCAATGGAGAAGGACCAACGCCCCTTCTCCATTGAGTGTGGAGACAGCAGCCAGGATGGGACATACCCCAGTTCACCATCCCGATCGCAGGGTGGGAGCAGGCTGGTCCGAAGTACCCTCCCCAGACACAATTTGCTGAAGAACACGCCGACCAAACACGGCCTCTGCCACCCCAAATTTGTCCCGTTTATAATGTTGGATGAAAGGGGCCGGCGACGTCCATGTAGCTGCTCTGCAGATTTCAATCAAAGGTGCCTGCGTTGCCCATGCCGCAGATGTAGCCGCACTACAGGTGGAGTGTGCCGTCACCCGACGAGGCCTCGGAAGGGAACGAAGATCGTATGCCAAGTTTGTCAAATCCACCGGCCGATCGAGGACGAAGACACCTTGGATCCTAACGAACTGAGTAAGAAGGAGACAAAAAGTGACTCAGACCGGCGGATGGACGAAGTTCTCTTAATGTAGATGCGCAGCACCCGCCGGACATCAAGGGTATGGCAATGATGTTCATGAAGGTGAGAGGGGCGCGGACAGAAATCCGGGAGGACCAGCTCTTGCGTACGATGAAACACCGTGTTGACCTTCGGGATGAAGGTAGGATCCAGGTGAAGGACCACCCGGTCCACGTGGAACACACACAGATCGTCACGAAGGAACAAGGCTGCGATCTCCGATATACGGTGAGCCGATGTTATGGCCACCAGAAAGGTAACCTTGCATGACAAGAATCTGAGGCTGGCCGAGCATAAAGGTTTGTATGGAGGCTCAGTGAGCGAGTCCAAGATCAAAGGGAGATCCCAAGTAGGGTATCTATGCAGAGCCGACGGGCTGAGATTCGAGGCGCCATGGAGGAAGCGCTTAATCAGAGGGTGCTGTGCCAGCGACGACAAAGATCCGCAGGTAAGGACAGATGAAATTGCAGCCACCTGGCAGCGTAGTGTATTAGGAGAGAGCCCCTCCGCAAGATCCCATTGCAAAAAAACAAGAATATCCACTATGGCGGCATGAAGAGCCTCCACACTGTTCTGGTCACACCATAAGCAAAAGGCCCACCAAGTCGCAGAGTAAATGTGGTCCATTGACGGGCGCCACGAAGCCTGGATAGTCTGGATGACGTCCGATGGAATGTTCGCGCCCCTCAACGAGCACCGCTCAACCGCCAGGCGGTCAAGACCGAGCCAGGGAAGGTCCGGATGACGAAGGGCGCCTTGGGTCAGGGAGTCCTCGTCGAGAGGAATGCGCCACGAGGGGTCCACCGAGAGGGAGATAAGGTCCGCAAACCAGGGCCTCCGAGGCCAGTGAGGAGCCAGCAGGACCATCTCTGCCCGTTCCACGAGAAGTTTGCGTATGACTCTGGGCAGTAGCGACGTCGGCGGGAAGGCATAAAGAAGACCCTCCAGCCAAGGGACCTGGAGAGCGTCGATGACCTCCGCCTGAGGTTCCTTGTAACGGGCAAAGAAGCACGGGAGCTGGGTGTTTGAGCGAGTCGCAAACAAGTCGATGACAGGAGTGCCGAAGCGAAGGACCAGCTTCTGGAAGATGTGAGGGTGAAGGTGCCACTCGGCACTGTCCACTTGTTGACAACTCAGCCAATCCGCCTGCGAGTTGGCAACCCCAGAAATTGTTCTGCCCGAAGAGAGCTGAGGTGCCGTTCTATCCAAAGGCCCAACTTCATGGCCACAGACAACAGGGAACTGGATCTGGTGCCCCCCAATCTGTTCAGATGTGCTTTTGCAGTGACGTTATCCGTTAGGACAAGCACATGGGTCCCGGAGATCAGATGACGGAAGGCCCTGAGGGCAAGGAAGATCACCTGCAATTCCAACCAATTGACTGGCCAACGAGAGTCCAGCTCTGTCCAGATCCCCTGCGCGAACTGGCCTTGACAATGAGCGCCCCAGCCCCGAAGGCTGGCGTCTGATGTCATCACGATCCTGGAAGTCTCGAGAAAGAGACAGCCCTCTGAGATGGCCAGGGACTGCCACCACCTGAGTGACCTGCAAACAGCAGGGGGAACCGGGACCAGCCGGGAGGAAGTGCCTTGACCCACCTTCTGCAAAGGTAAGAGAAACCACTGAAGCTCCCTGGAATGTAACTGGGCCCAGGGAACTACAGAAATGGCGGAGATCATCGTACCCAATAATTAGGAGAAGAGGAAGGGGGAAGCCCTACTACTCTTCTCAACCCTGGCAGCCAGAGCCTGTAGGACTTTCCCTATGTTCCGGAGACAGAAACACTCTACCCTGCACTGAATCAATAATGGCCCCCAGGTGTAGGATACGGGTAGAGGGAGTTAGGTGGCTCTTTTCTAAATTGACCGAAAAGCCATGTGAAGCCAAAGTCTCGATGGTCAATCACATGTCCGCTACAGCCTGCTGTAGAGAAGACAATAAAACAAGGATATCGTCCAAATAACATAAAAGCCTAATGAACTGAATCCTAAGGTAAGCCGCCAAGGCGGCTAAAACCTTCGTGAAAGTGCGGGACACTGAGGATAGCCCAAAGGGTAAGGCCCTGTACTGGTAGTGCACGCCCCCCATAACAAAACCTAAGGTACCGCCTATGGGAGGGAGGATAGGGATGTGCAAATAAGCCTCAGTCGCCCCTCCAGACGCCGTCAAGAATAGACTTCAGAGATTGCATCTTAAATTTTCGATAGATGACATATCGGTTTAGGCGCTTAAGGTCCAGAATGGGACTCCATCCCCCCCTCGAAGACTTGGGAACGAGGAAAACCCAGGAGTAGAAACCCTTACCCCGTTGACCAGGAGGCACTAGTTGGATAGCTCTGATTGACAGGAGATGCTGTACCACAGAGTCCATAAGGGACCGTTTTTCGGAGTTACAAGAAACCGGACAGCACACAAAGGAATCCGGGGGGATGGAAAGAAATTCAATGGCCAACCCTGAGCGTAACGTGGCCTGGACCCACTTATCGGATGTGGACAGCTCCCAACTGGCGGCGAAGAGGCCCAATTGACCACCAATGGGAGGGTCCAAGATGCAATCAGCGACGGCGACGGACGAAATGACCTCCTCCCCCTCAAAAGGGCCGCTTAGAGACAAAGGGTCGCCCCCTAGCCGACCTGTCCTGAGAACCCTGTTGCCTATTGAAGGCACTGTACCACCTAAACGAAGGGAAGGAAGGGAAACCCCCACCCATCAGCACCTCTGGTCAGGTGCCGAGAAGGATATGGCGAAAAACAGGACTCTCCCTGTGGTAGACTGCAGCCAAAACCTTCTTCTTGTCCCTGGTTTCTGTGAGGAACAGGTCAAGGGCATCCCCAAACAATTTAGATCCTCGGAAGGGGACTGACGCTAAGCGCCACTTATGTCTGGCACCTGCCTGCCAGAGACGGAGCCAGACCAAGCAACGAGCTGTGACTGTTGAAGTCAGAGACTTGGCAGTGAATTTGGTGGCATTCAGAGTGGAGTCTGCAGAAAACTGAACAGCCGCAACTATCTTATTCAAGTCCTGCCGAACTCGAGAGTCCTCCAGAGGTAATTTCTCTTGCAGTTGTTTCAGCCAGAGCAGGGTGGTCCGGTTGAAAAAGGACGCCGAGGCGGCAGCCCGAATCGCCCAGGCAGAACCTTGAAACGCCCTCTGGAGCACGAGATCCAAGCGACGATCATCCGGACAAAGACCCTCGTCGGGTTCGCCAGGGATATTAACGTTAGGCAACAGAGCCGCCACCGGAGTGTCGACCACGGGAATTTGCAGAAGGGAATCCAAATCTGAGACGACGAAGAAATTTTTCCTGTTGTTAGACGAGGGAAGAGGAGCCGCCCCAGGAGACTCCCGCTGACGTTTCACCATGTCCAGAAACAAAGGCGGCATAGGAATGGCCGTGATAGGACGAGCAGGTTCGGCAGACATACGGTCCAAAGGCCCCGCCGACGAAGAGGCTGGGGCCAGATCAGCAGTAGGTGAGGATAGCCGCGCCGTACTGATGGCTTTGAAAAGAAGGGACTTAAATAGCGCCTGCGGAAAAAGCCCCGTAAAGGCCGGCTGGTCAGGGGGCAGGTTGTCATCCTCCGACAGGTCAGAATCAGCATAGTCCACATCAGTCACGGCCGAAAGCTGGCTCGAATGGGAACCGGGAGGAGACTCTGGCCAAGCCGAATGATAACATTCCGGGGTTTCCCTTTCCAGGGAAACCAGAGAAACCGACCTCACCGAGCCCTGCCTGCTGGAAGTGCAGGAACGTGCCGCCAAATATTTCTGGACTGCCGCCTCAATCAGTTGTTGAAGTTGTCTGGGAAGAAGCTGACAGGTAATTGTATCAGACATGGGGACGGCCGCAGGGGTCAGAGGAGCGCCCTGAATGATGGCAGGATCCGAAGATGCCAGCTGAGATGAGGTATCAGGGCCCCACAGGTTATCAGCAGAAATAGTGACAGGACAATCCTGGAGCGATAACTGATCAGGAGTAGGAGGACGAGGTACACTCTCAGGTGCCGGCTCGGTCATCGTAGAAGCCGGTTGGGGGGTGGCAGTAGTAAGAATGGCACAAGCCTTGTCACACAATTTAGTTAAAACTCTTTCTCTCAGTTTTTCCACCTTGGAGGATGAAGACAGGCCGTGTTTAGTCGACTTATGTCGAGAGTGAGCCAAGGGTGGAGCCGGGGATGGAACCTCGGGGGCCTCCTGGGCTGGTCGTTGGGTAGAGGATGAAGAGTCCGATTGTCCAACCACACTGGCACTGGCCCTACGGCCATGTTTAGATTTAGACAAGGCCTTTGACATAATAGCCACCAGCAGACAGGAAGCAATAATCAGGCCAAGAGTATATGGGAGCGCGGAAACTCCACAAAAAGCTTGTGCCAACACCGGTGGGAGCGCAAGACTCCACAGATATAATGACCGCGACCAATAAAGACCTCAGGCGGTAGAATAATATATGGTGGTCCTGTATAGTAATATGGGGGGGGGGCGCGAAGCTCCACAAACAAAAGCGGTTAACGAACAGAAGGCCTTGTCCAGTGATCAGGGGAGTGCAACCACTCCAGTAACCGCGAAGGGTCACAGACCAGCAGATTAATAATGGCTGCCAACCAGGAAACCGCCAATAAAATCACAGAGAGTGCAGGAGTTCCTCCAATGGTTACAAATGGCCGTCCAGCAAATCACAGGAAGCGTAGGAGCTCCTCAAATGTGTAATCAGGCCAGTTAGACTGAGGTCGATGAGATGGAGTGGCCGACGCCAAACGAGAGCCGAATAGTCAAAGTCTAGTCCAATGGCCGCCGCAATGCCGGAAAACAGGGAGCGTGAAGCTCCACAAACAGTAAATCAAACTGCCAGAACTCCCGATTTGATGAAAAAAACCTGTCCGAAATTGTGCGAAGAAAAAGGAAGCAGGGCGCTTCGAAGACGCTCCAAACGCAGTGACGGTCACTGAAGGGGAGACAAACAGACAAAAGCTGAGCAATCAGCAAGGGCTCGAATTATTAGCGCTGACAGAGGCGGTGGGAAAAAGGTCCGTTTAAAATGGCCGCCATCGCTTTGCCGAGCCGCGAGGCGCCCACAGCAGCAATTTGCAATCGGGGAGCAGATAACGGAGCCGTGCACAGAAGACGAGGAAGGCAAATGCCCGGCACAATTTTACGGCCAAATCTTCACTCAGGAAGCCTCCCGAGCATAGGAAGGATCAACAGCTGTACTCCCCCACTCCCAGGCAGCCGCATGGCAAGCCGAGGGAAAACAACGTCCGGTAAGTCAAACTCACAAATGCGAAGTCTAAGCCAGTCTGGGTCAGCCGAAATTCAAAGAGTAACCAAATCAGTCCGAAAGCCAAGAGCAGAATCCAATAAACAGTCCAAGTTGAAAAAGCCAGGAAATCCAACAGAATTTGAAGTGTAAAGAGAGCAAACGACAGAGAGCTAAAGACCACACGCCAGTCCTGCTGAAAGGACTGAGTCAAAAGCTGGTCTACCCGGCAACAAGGGTGTGACTTAGCTTGATTGACAGACTCAGTCCTTTCAGCTGATTGGGTGAGTGTACCCCATCCTGGCTGCTGTCTCCACTCTCAATGAAGAATGTATGGACTTCCGTTCCCAGAATTCCCCTGCCAGCTATTCTGGAAGTTGAAGTCCACATATCTTACAGTTGCCAAGTTTGAGAAACACTGTCTTAGGTCATACAATGCTTCAAAAATGAAAGAAGGTATATTCAGAGCCAATGAGCCATTTGTGCAGGTGATCACACAGTTTAATGACAGCAATTCCATGATCCCACTGCTTGACAGTGTTTCTGACAGACTCAGTAGGTACACCAACATCTCTCCAAAGCATATTTCTCTATTGCAGTCCAAAGCATGGTGCAACCATAGCATTTACCCATTGCAAGCAGCAACTGTGGTTCTTTAAGAAATCGTTCTAAATAAATCCATAATAAGTTATAACTCCTAGCATGCAATTGCAAAAATTAATTGTGTCCTCAGGAGATTCTTAAATGCTGTCCACCACCTCAAAGTCTCTTACCTAGAGACACTGGATTAAGTAAATAAGAAGGAACAGCAGAAATGTTGCCTTAAGTGTCAATAACTCCAAAATTAATTATGAGGAGGGGGGGAGGAGGAGGAGATTATATACTTCTGCAAGTGAAACAAATGTTGTTCTATCCCTAATTGTGTGGATTTTTCCTATGGAACAGATATAGAAATGGATGAGGTTCTTGTCACTAACTAGACAAAACTGCAAAATAATGCTTCCTAATGGACTCTAATGAAAAAAGTATTTGGGAGGATCAGTAAAAAAAAGCCAAGTGCTATAACTGGCCTGTCTGGTCGAGAAACACTTCTTTTGTTAGCTGTCATTGAATAAACAGTGCAAAAAAAATTATTTAGGTTAAAATTTGTGTTTTATGTACTACTTGATTCTTGGCAACTGTTAGTTCCAGGATGGAGAATCTTAAAACATAAAATATTTAGAAAAAAGTTAGGACACATTATTTTCACTGGGTCTTAAAACAGGTTCCAAAAAAACCTGGGGAAACTATACAAGACAGACAGCAAGGAAATATCTGGACAACTGGAATGAATGCAGAAAAAGGAAATTTTGGGGGAGATGTAATTTCTCAGCCCCATGTGACATACCTGCTCCATTTAAACTCCTTTTCCACAGGTAGCTGTCATCTCCCCAAAATTTTAGCTTTTTGCCACCACATGTGTGTATCTCTCTCTTTTTCTCCATCCATCCATCCATGCACCCATCCATCCATCCATCCAAGTCAATGATCCTAGTATGAATTAACTTTCCTCGTTGCCTGGATTCATTCATTAATGGAATAAAGTCTAGAGCCCAAACATGCTATAGCAGGTTAGCCAACCCTTTTCAGATCTTTCCATCTTTCAGATCACAGTTCTCCAGTCAGTATGGTCAATGTTCATGGACTATAGGAGTTCCAGTTCAGGTTACAAACTGCCTGCTATTTATCCTACCAAAAAGTGATCATAGTTTATAACTGTTACAGTTGCAACCCATGTACATTTACTTACTTGGAAATCAATTATACTGACATGAGTGTCAGATACCCTAAAATTATAGGATACTACTTTACTTCAAGAAAGGTCATTTGTCCAAGTGCTATAATTGGCCTGTCTGGTCAAGAAACATTTCTTTTGTTAGCTGTCACTGAATAAACAATATATCTAAAAGATTTCCTTTGATTCCAAGATACATTAGAAGACTTCCAGAACCAAATACTTATTTCCCCCAACATCAATACCACCAATTTGGATGAGTTGGTAAGTCTTCCATCTGATATATTATTGATCCCAGGCATCTATTCAGCCATTTCATAAACTTCCATGGCTCAAATGAAAAACAGAAATGAAGCCAGATCATCTGCAACCTAGAGGTATCCCTCTTCTAGGTTCTAATTAAGTTTATCCGTTGATTTAAGTAGGAGAGGCAAGGCAGTATCTTATAGGAGACAGAAGATCTATCAGGTCCTACAATATCCCAGAAATGGTCCTCCAGTTTGGACCAAAATCCACATAGGCACACCCAATGTCTCACCAGACAGCTTATCCTTACCAGTAACCAGGTTATGATTGCTCCCCTTTTATGAGGTACAAACCAAAATTCTAATACACCACCTAATTCTGGACTAGAGGCAATTCACCCAGCAGGAAAATATTTAGAATCCTTATTTCACTTTCTCACCTACTAAAAGAAATACCAGTGAAAAGCCAGGCAGGGAAAGCAGAAGCTGTATGATCCTAAGCCTCTGAAACTCACTAAGTAAAAAACTGAATTGTATATTCAGAAGTAGATAATAGATTCCAATCTAAGGAATGAAGAGATTTTTGTTTGTTTTCAGAAAAGGCCCCAGATGATACCCTACTGTTCTCCAGTGTCAGTGTCAGTCTTTCCCCACCTAGATAAATATTCCTTGCCTTCTGTAAACTCTTAGCTTCTTGCCTTTTTTTGAAATCCTTTGCCAATGTACTCTTCAGGTCACTCAAAAGTACAAATACATGTAAGCATTAATTTAATGCAATGTAAGAATTACCACCACCTCCTCCTGTTCTGACTCATCTAATTAACAGGTTGTTTAGGTGGGTTGTACACAGGAGCTGTACAAGAAAATGCAAGGGCTCTGTTTTATAGGCTGAGTTCCCACACTGCGCTGGGCACAATTGGCTTAACCATGGATTACTGGATAAAATGCAGCAAGCTATTTTGTGGATGGTGCTGTCAAAACAGAACCCACTCATATCTGTTCACAGGCTAAATTCCCATTCCACATTGAACAATGTTTTGTTTAACCAAGGTTCACCAAAGAAGCAAACAACAACAAAAGAAGCAGCAAGAGGCTAGCTTCACATATAATGTGAATTTGCAAATCACAATACTCAAATCGCTTACAAAACATGCTAGATTGAAAAATAAATACCCCCACACATTATAATTTATAATGTAAGAACCCAGTCACTATCTGGGTCAGAATCCCCTCAAAATTCACCTTCTGATTATAACAATTGGACTGATTTATTTTTACAATTCCAACTTTATTGAAAACTCTATAATATCCATTTTTTTCCTCCCTATGCTCATCATAAGGGTGCCCTGATCTAAGGGTTTGGGGTTCAGAGTTATTTACGAGCTTAGTGATAATAAACAAGCATTTCAAAAATAGACTTCTTGATGGTGAGCAATATAGTCAAACTGAGAGTTGTCCAGATCATCTGGTCTACTCTGTTTTTAAAGGTTCTTGGAACATTCAAGATTTATATGTGATGATAGCACATTATTATTTGAGATGATAGCAATTCTTGTGCTAACTAAAACCACTTCCCCGACCTCACTTTTGGAAAACACAATAAATTGACAATTAGGTCCCCAATTTGTTAGTCCTGCAGTTGTACAAAAGTACTGGTTATCTTTTGAGAGCTGAATGCAATGGAATTTCATTTTAATGTTTGCTGATTTAGTGTACATTTAAAATGACAATAAAGGTTTCTATTATATTCTGTCCTGTCCTGTCCTGTCCTGTCCTGTCCTGTCCTGTCCTGTCCTAATCTAATCTAATCTAATCTAATCTAATCTAATCTAATCTAATCT
>WNWU01000047.1:143583-223207 GCA_012654045.1 Ptyas mucosa | reverse complement strand
CTAATCTAATCTAATCTAATCTAATCTAATCTAATCTAATCTAATCTAATCTAATCTTAATCTAACCTGCCTTTCTCAGAAATAAAAGACATTAAGGGATTCCATTGCCATTTCTTATGTAGGTTGGCACAACTTTTAGGAAAATATGAATTAAGATCTGTTTTGGTTATACCTAAACAAACCCACGTGGGTTTCTAAATTTGGACTCAGTTATGTCATGCAGCTACATTTTAATTGCCTGCTCTCTGGATTTTGGCACTGGTCAATTAAGCAGAAAGGGGGGGATGTCCTTGATTTGTGATTTCTCTCCCCTCCCCTTCTGTGTGTTTAGGGAGGCCACTTGTTGGATGGAATGGCTCCGGTTTGAACAAAGGGACCCTTTGAGGTCCTGTAAGATCTTCCACAAAGCTTTCCTATAGAGCAGCACAAAGCAATTCCAGGGCTTCAGGGGTTAATTGGATCTGTTCCAACTGGCAAGGGCTGGGTGTGAGGCTGAGTTTGGGAAAAACTGTTGGATTTGGTATGCAGAGTTTTCTAGGAAAGAGGGGGAGGGCTCTGCAAAAGCAAAGAAGTAATGGGAGACAGACTAACCCATCCTTTGCAAGGGAGGAGCCCAGAAATGATCCAGCAAAAAAAAAACATTTACTTGAGAGTCCCATAAAATCTCAGAAGCCAAGTCCTAAGAAGATGAGGGTCTAAAAAACAGGGTCCCATAAATAACACCAACAATCCTCATTCCTGAAGTAAAAAAATTCCTTACTCTATATTCTTCCAAAAAAAGGGGGGGCCATCCATACATATTTCCTTACAGCAAGCTTGGCTGCCACCTCAGTGAAATTTAGAGTAGGCAGACTTGCCTAAACTCAGATTGCATGTTGCAATGAAACGTTGACTAGTTCTCAGCAATTGCAAATCACCTTTGCACTTCTTTGTATCTCTCAAGAAAAGGGACAACCATATCTGAGACCACCCAACTCAACTTCTTCCCTGTCCCTAAGATGCAAATGTCAAACCAACTACAGATAGTCCTCAACTTACAACCACAAAACCAAAATTTCTGTTGCTAAGTGAGACATTTGTTAAGTGAGTTTTGCTCCATTTTATGATTTTTCTTGCCACAGTCGTTAAGAGAATCACTGCAGTTAAGTTCATAACACAGTTGTTAAGTGAATCTGGCTTCCCTGTTGACTTTGCTTGCAGAAGGTCACAAAAGGGGATCACATGATCCCTGGGACCCTGCAACCATCATGAGTCAGTTGCCAAGCATCTGAATTTTGATCATGCGACCATGGAGATGCTGCAAAAGTCGTAAGTGTGAAAAATGGTCATAAATCACTTCTTTCAGTGCTGTTGTAACTTTGAATGATCACTAGATGAACTGTTGTAAGCCGAGGACTTCCTGTACTTGAGCCAGAAGCAACGCTTATGGATTCTCTTTATGAATAATGCTAGCTAGGAAGAAAAAGAAACCCAAAGGCTTAGGATATGCTCATTGCTCAAAACTGCTGTATACAGCATGACTCAAAGGGGAAGTGTAACCAGGTTAGGAGTGGAAGACTAACTACACCTCCCAGTATTCCTCATCATTGGTCAGGTCAGCTAGAACAGTTGAGAACTGTAGTTCTGCAACATCATGAGGTCTACTTACTCCCTATCATTGACCTAAATGTTTTATTCCTTCCTGTAGATCCAGATCATTGCATATTTCCTTCCTCTTAAATTCAAAATACCTAGGCAGTGTTGACTGAAACATAACCGAACCATATATTTCTGTAGGCCTCACCCAGACAAAGCACTGCCTAGCGGAACAATACTGGAATCTGGATTTCATTTGTGAAACTAAAATATACTTTCCAAATTGCAGAAGATAATAGTTCCTCCCAACATTTATATTGGTTAGATCTCACCTTGAGAACTATGACCAGAACTGGGCACCAGAAGTCCAGGAGTCCAAAAAACTGGGACAGGATGCAGAAAATAGAGTCCCATAAGGAGAGTTTGAGAAACTGGGTATATTTAGCTTTGAAAAGAAAGATTAAGGGAGATATAATAATACATTTCAGGCATCCAAAATGGCGGCTTGTAGAACAGCCAAGATTCTTCTCTATTATCCCTGAGTGCTACACACAGAATAACAGTCTTAAGCTACAAGAAGATTCTGGCTGAATATTAGAATAAATTTCCTAATAATAAGAGTAGTTTCATTACGAAACCAATTATGAAAGGAGATGCTGGACATCTGTGAAAAATGCTTTTATTGTATTTGGATTCTTCCACTGAGCAAAGAATCAGATCTGATAGTTTAAATGCCCACCCATTTCACTCTACAATGCCAGAGCTGGATGTAATGCTGGCTGACATGGGCACCATCTGAGATTCACATGACTAAATGAAGATCTCATCAGGAAGCAAATTCCCCTTAGGCTTGCTTTGAATCCTTGGGTTGCTTGGATCCCCTCCTAATCCAGCTCAGTGGGAAGGCTGAGGAGGTCCAACAATGCAGATTTTAGCAGCAAACATCAAGACTGTGAAGGGTCCAGCTGCACTCGCCCCCTCCCCCCGCCTGCCTAGTGCCAATGTACTGTGTGTGACACAGCAAGTACTCATGCGTATTCTCTGAACACTGAGTGCCTCCCCCCCCCCTCTCTCTGGATATGTTCTGAGGAAAAAGAAAAACAGACTGTTCTGTCCCAGAATCGCAGCCTGGAACTACAGCACTGCTGGGGGTGATGGGCTCCTTAGGCAAAGAATGTCCTCCTCAATTTAATCACCCCTCTTCCTTTCCAAACTAAATCCAACCAAGAAAAACTAAACACTGTGTTTGATTTCTGCCTACTTTTATAAAAGGGCATATAAACAGATTCTAGGCTAGGAGGACTTTTTCTTCCTGGCCTGGTGAAAAATAAACATCACCCATTATGTTCTTGTAGAGCAGAGAAGACCTCCAAATAAAAACTCTTCCATAGGACAAAATAGCCTTGGATCTGAACAAAACCTACTCTCGTTGCTCTGTGTTCCTACTCCAAGCAGCAATTTTTGTATTTACTCCTCTTAAACCAGCTCCCCCACATGGGCTCTTAGAGTTAGGGTGGTTTCCGGTTCTTGTCTCAGTTTCCAGACCTTTTTGAATACCGCTGTGACTTCCTCTGCTGGAAGGTGGGTTTGTGCTAACCTCAAGAGTGGCGATGCAAAAGCTTTGCAGGGTAAAGGCTGAAGGAAAAGCAAGTCTCCTTTTCAAGAGCCCATTTCTCTTCATGTTCCCTGTCCATTTGTGCTAGAAAAGCATCATCTGGGCAGTTGGGTCTACATCATCACAATGCATCACCTTCCAATTTTTATGGCTTAGGCTTGGAGCACTCTATGAGGCTGGATGCCATCATCTGTGCAAGGTGACAGATAACTTTGCGTGCAAGGCAGCCAACTATGTTTTTTTCACTGAGCTCTGGCTAAAGAAACCATAGCTGGTGAAATCAAACCCTTGACTTGATGTGGGTTAACAACATTCTAAACTGAAAAAGATGTTGAGGGTTACATCTTTTGGCCATTCATGAAGTTCTTCAAGACTATTTACAAGGTCATGCTCGAAGAATTGTGGGTTGATGGTAGCCAATATTTCCCACCTGTCTTTTAAGTAGAACAGCGGTTCTCAACCGTGGCAACTTTAAGACATGTGGACTCCCAGGATTCGCAGCCAGCCATGGGATGTTGAAGTCCACATCTCTTAAAGTTGTCAAAGTTGGGAAACACTGAAGTAAAGGAAGTATATGGGATTTCTGTAACTAAGTTCTACTGGGAGACAAAGTTACTTTAGAATGCTTCCAACTTTCATGTCTGTTATAATACAGACATGAAAGCCCCCAATATATTTTATGGCAACATTTGATGACTGACAGACTGCAATTTCTATTCAGAGAATTTTGCAATCTTTCTTCTAAATTGTTGTGAGCGCTGTTTAGCAGAGAAGGATCTGCACTTTGAGAAAAGAAATGACAACTGATGGGAGCTTGTGCCTCTTCTGTCCTTTTACACAGACTCCCTTTTGCCTAGTTACCATTGCAGGCAAACGGATATTCCATGTGCAGGCAAAACACGGCCCTGGCATCTCTCTCCTGCAAGAAACAGATTTACTGGGGGAACTGGCTAAAAGAGTATGAGTGTGCTCGATACCCTGAAGGGAAAAGGAGAGGAAAGGGTTAATAGGCCAGGAAGTGCCTTAGAGGCACCACTTCCTGCGCCAGGCTCTGGTGGTCCTCCACCCTCGAGAGCAAGGCTGTGGGGGCAGCACTGTGCATGTTTGGGAATGAATGATTGCATAGGGGAGGGAAATAACATTTTTTCAAAGAGGGCTCATAGTAATGGGTGTGATCCAATATCCCTGAGGGATCAAGGAACTCTTGCGCCCTTGCTGGAACCATGCCACACATATTCTCAGTATGGAGAATTTGGTAGGGAAGAAAGTTGGGATCAGGAGGAAAAAAGGTGGGGGGGTTGCTGGAAGAATAGCAGGCAGAAATTAGGATTTCTGCTGACTGGTGCCTCCAGATGCACTGGACTGCCACCCCATCCCTGCCATTGGGCATCAGCTTAGAAAGGCAATTAGATCTGAGTTTAATTAATGAATTCATGTAAACTTGCATGGCAGACGTATTGAGACTGCAACAGCCAGGGTAGGTAGGAAATCTGGTATTGTGTAAAGGCACAGGAAGCAGACATACAAGGAACAGAAAGAATCCAACATTTTGATTTAAGATCATTTTACAGTTCTACTGCAAGTGCTCATGTCTTTTTTTTTACAGAGATGCAAGGGGGTATACCTTTGCTTTTTTCCTGCCAGACCTGCCTAATGTGTGACAAACAAGTTCTGCCTGAGAGTGAAGCATTACATGTTCATCTCCACCTTCTCCCCTTCTCAGAGTGGCATAAATGATTCACTCTCCTCCTTTTTCCTCATGCTCAGAACAACAACAATATCCACAAGGTAGATCAGGTTGGGGAGCAGCAATAGCCTATGCAAATACTGAAGTCACTCTGCAAGCTAGGTGGCTCAGTGGGAGCAGAACTCCGGTTTCTCCACTCTTAATTTGGTAAGACTACTTGGAACATCACTCTGGCTCTGCAGCTTGGAGAAAGGAGACGGGTCTTGTTCCCCAAAGAATGAGCATAGAGAATTGGGGGGCTAGATTGAAGGACATTCATGCTTCCAAATGTCCAACGAGTCTTTCCTCTGTCTCACAGCTCTACTTCCTAAGTGGAGAGGCTGGTCTCAACAGGCTTCTCAACAGTAGAGCCTTATCTAGCAAGCAACGATGACGCCAGTATGTGTGGCCAGGCAACAGCTGCAGCCAAGTCACCTGATCCCAGGAACAAGGAGTCACCCTTGTCTTGGCACAGACACATCCAGTTCTAGCTGAGGGCATGGCTGGCGGTCTGCCATGGCCAGCAAGAAGGGTGCCCAGTGGCTTCCCTGCACAAAGAACAGGTTGCAAAGTTCTCCCTGCATTTTGTACCGAGGTGCCAGCTTCTGGCAACTACAAGCCCCAACATGCACTGCATTTTACTCAGTTAAAAAACTGTGAAAGAAATATGTATACTTGAGGGAAAGGGTTACACACAAATTGAGCGGCATCTGGAAAGTCCCTGTTCTCCAAAAATAATGAGCAAACGACTGGCACAAGACAATCACCAATAATAAAAATTTGAATTAGAAGCCTAATTGTTCCTGTGGCTCAGCAATCAATCTCAACTCTGTTCAGGCACTTGCCTAAATCTGCAGTCTTGAGGCAGGATGGAAGATAGGGTCCTGCATTCTACCTGTTCTCCAAACAGGTAAGTTAACAACAGAGGATTCCTGTTAACAGGTAAGCCCAGAGGTAAACCTGATAGCCACTAATATGTTAAACAACTAGAAAAATCAAAGACTGTAGAGATTGACCTTCCTGCCCATCTCCTGTTATTTCATCCCTACTTCTCCGTATGTGTTGTCGGAATCCACCAACACCCACTATCACCATGCAGAACTCAATGGAGACACTACTTTTATTAGGCCATTATTCAGCTGGGCCCCTGAGAAAATACTAAATTGCCTGTACTCTGAGTGTCTTGCAACCTCAATCTCTTACAACTATTACAGCACAAAAAGAAAAACCCAGCATAGCATCCCGTTTTAAAAAGCTGTGCTTAAGCTTCCTTGGAAACAACATAAAATTAAATCCCCCCTTGTGCTTTAACACAGTGGCATTGTGGGAAATTTGACCTAAATGGCAGCATATAAATATCCTGGTAACTTTCCAGTAGACAAGATGCCAGCTCCTGTCTTTGTATTCTATGATCTTATGTAAAGAAATGTATGGAAGCCCCCTGAACTAGAGCTTATTATTTCTCAACTCTAACCCTCAAAACAAAAAGTTTAGCTCAGCACCTTTCAGCCCAACAATTTTCCCCAACCTATGGTCTTTTGGGTCCTCAGGAGGCAGCTTTGACCTAAGGCTTCCTTTCTACATCTACTATGAGCATGCCTAAGAATTCTAAACCAGAGGTCTTCAACCTTGGCAACTTTAAGACTTGTGGACTTCAACTCCCAGAGTTCCTCCCAAAACTGGCTGAGGAACTCTGGGAGTTGAAGTCCACAAGTCTTAAAGTTGCCACGGTTGGAAACTCCTGTTCTAGACTACTTTAATATCAGTGCCTCAGGGTGTAACAGGCATGTTTCACAGCAACCTACACTCACGTATATTGGAGGAACAACCCATACTATCACAGAAGTTTAACATGTTAAAATCTGCCACTGAGCCAAGGCATAATGGACTCAATTGCCAGCTACTGCTCATAATTTTCTATATGCATTGTTCTAATGGCTATCCTAAACTCTTAATAAGGGATGGTGTTCCAAACTTATTATGTAAAAGGTCATTACATTGGCCTCAATTCTCACTCTGTGAACATAACTAGTATTACACAGGTGGAAAGCTCTTAATGTAGCACAGAAAATGGAAAAAAGAAAGAAAGAATATAGACAAAGGCCATTCTTCCTTCACATTCCTTCCAATATCATAACTTTCATTCAACAGGACAGTATGGGTTATTTTCTCTCTCTCTTGTTCTGACATTTAGGTTCATTTTATGACATGATAAATAGGAGGGGAGGGGAGCTTAGAAAGACATCCCTCCCAGTTTTGTTTCCATTCCATAAGATGCGATATGGTCATGGCTAAGATGGTCCTGATGAGGTCAATATTCTACAGTTAATATGCCAAATCGTAGGAAAATATTAACTCTCAGGACTAGGTTCTCAAGGGTAATTGTCTGGCGTTCATTAGCTCACAATCTGTGGACTGTAACACTTGGGTGACCTGCCATGCATATATTATTACATGCAATAAAACATGGGGTAGAGTATCTGTAAAAATGTCTTACCCCCTTCCCAACCAATAGCTACCCTTCCATAGATTTTATGTCCCTGTATTTCAGAGGAAGGGAGAGTTTCAATGTTCAACATGAAACTCCAACTCTGTATGGATTTTATGTAAGCATAGAGAGTATATGGACATATATTACAACTTCTGAGTTATGCATTAGTGAGATGGACAAATAGGGAGCTTGCTAAAGCCCAGCATGAATGGACATAAAATAAAGTGAAGAATTCCATCTGTCACAAATGATATTAGGCTGCAAAATGTATGGCTTACACTACTGGATGAAGGGAAGAAGAGATAAGGGGCTATATGTTTAAGTGTAAAGAAAGGAGCTTCTTTTCTAGCAGCTAATTTAGCTTCAATGTCAGACTAATAGTGCACCCTCTTCTACCAACCTATTATGCTAGATGAACTAATTGACCATCAAGTAGTCAACATGCCAATGCTTACTCAAATAGGAAGAGGAAAGAATATTATGTATGCTTGCTGCCTTGAGTTTTTTATAAAGTAATAACGGCAAGGTAAACACTGATTAAATAAATAAAGAGGACATATTGTTCTAGATTTGCACTGTTTCTAATGCTTATTCTATTTTTTCTGAAGTGCTTAACCCAGGCATCCCACTGCTGCCCTGGGCTTCAAGTAATGCAGCCCCGTAAGATTATAAACTTTTATCGATTGAGAGGTTCTTGGTGCTCACTGAGCTTGGTTGTTCTGTTCATTATATGTGAGATTAGAATCCATGGCTTTTCAGCAGGGACAAGTTAGCTCTGGATGACTTTGAAATAAATGGATACGTAAGCCTACAATCCTTCAGATTATCAAATGCTGATCACCTGTAAAAGAAATTAGCAAATTAGACCCGGCAGTTGCTCGGTAGACACAGTTTGCTGGATTTAGAGTTGCTTCTGGCAAAGTTTTCAGAGGGATGGGTCCAAAGAGTACAACTGACAGGAAGCAATAAGGAACTCCCTAGTAACAGGTCGCTAGTGGTGACTAGAAGTTGGCCAGGCTGCTAATGTTGTTTGCTAAGTATATTCATGTGAAGTTAGGATGGTATTCACATAGATGTAGCTGTAAATCAGTCCCAGGTTAATTGTAATTGTAATTGTAACTAGGACTCTGCCTGTGTGCTAGAAAAGGAAGATTGTTTATTCAAATCACAGTATGACTGAAATTTATCTAATTTTTTCCAACTGCAATTACCCTTCCATGCCTATATACTTCCAAACTTTGAAATGTTTTTTTTTCCTAAACAAACAAAAAATGTGAACTTTAGAAGAGTAGCCCAAAACAAAGATGCTACTGAACATTATATACAGGTGTGTGTTATATAAGGAGGAAATAGCTTGTAAAAATAGGAGTATTAAGAAAACTGTACTAAACTATATGCATTAGGAGAAATATCTATGAAAATGCTTGTGGCTTTTCATGAATGCTTTAAGAAACTCATGCAAGAAATGAGATGCAGCAAATTCAAACTTGGGTATGTGAGAAATTGAGTGAAACTGAATTTCATGAGTTCTGCTCATTGGAGTTCTGTTTATTTTGAGGACTTCTTTGCTGGAAGAATGAGATAGAAACATAAGGAAAGAAAGATTGTAATGTGCTTGAGGAAACAATCCTAAATGAAGCGGCTGCTGTGAAATGATATGTGTTGCTTACACTCTGTGTGTAAAATGCTTAATTTAAAAAGTATATCTAAATATGTAACTTGGGACACGGAAGAAACGTGGTAGATAGCAAAAGGCAGATGTGAAGAACAGCTGACTTTTATTTGCTCAAAGAAACAGCCTGTGTTTCTTCAAACTCACAACTTGTCTTTCTTGCTGCCATCTGAGACAGTTGCACTTGGGTCTCTCTAACCTTTTTCTCTCTCTTAAATATGTTGAGATCCAGAAGCTGGAATTCCTTCTCCCAATCAACTTCCCTCTTCCCTCACTCTTCAAGCTGCTTAATTACTTTTGCACTTAAAACAACAGATAAAAGGGGGGGGTGTCATCACTTGCCCTAATAACATTAAGTTATTCCTGTTCTTTATTTTTCTGCAAGCATTATGTAATCACCACAAAGCAGTAATTAATTACAAATTATTGCCATGAACAAAAAAATCACACCAAACACACATATTGAATGAACAAATCAAGGGATGTACAAAATAGTCAGCAGCCTAGTCTGCGTATAAAAATATCAGCCTGTGATAATCCTTGGCAATCAATCTAGGCATTGTAGGCCAGTGTATATTCAATCGTTCTCCCCCATTGTCCAAAACAAGCTTCAACCTGTCCCAGCAGGAACTAGCTAGTTAAGGGAGCCAAGAAGTCCTTGATCTCCATGAAAGCTGCCAGAACAAGAGGTGGATTGGCAGGAATTACAAAAGAGGTTGGGTGTAACTCAGACACCTAAGAACTACTCTACACTAGCTCCATTAATTTGTTCTTGCATCGGTTTTGTACCAATAAAGAAGTGGAGGAAAATAATTAATTAGTCTGCAATGGTCATGTGAAAATGGTCTTCAGTCACTTTTTTCAGTGCTGTCAAACTTCAAATGGTCACTAAACAAATGGTTGTCAGGTCAAGGACTACCTGTATGCTCCTTGTTCCCACCTTTGCTACCTGTTCATTTCTGAGTGAAATTGAAAGGGCTAGTTTGGCATGCTAAAACCCATAAATGGCCTTCCTCTAGATTGTTCTCCCTCCCACCCCAAGATCTTCTGAGATCTTGAGAGGTTCAAGCAACTTACTGAGCCATAGGGCAGTTTTGTTAGGATTCAGCCTAGCCAGCTGTGTGAACAGAGCCAGAGTGGTTTGCCATCCCCAGTTATAGTTTAGCACTATGTCTTTTTGCCTGTTGTCCTTCTCCCAGACTGAAGATAAACCTAGGAATTTCTCAATTTCTCTAAAAAAGTTGGGTTGGAGAAGAAGAATCTGAAGTAAAGAAAAGACCAGGAGTCTAACTTTGAGAAACAGAGCCAGATAATTTACCGAACAGTTTTAGCACTAGTAGCATTTCCAGGTGGTAAATGGCTGCTGTGCTGCTCCATTCTCTCTGAGCATACGCAAACTGCCTTTCTATCATCAAAGGAAAGCAGCCCTAAATGATAAAGAGGACTCAATCCTGCCTCCCCTGACAGCTTTCCTTTTTTATAAAATGCTTTTCCGTGGAATATGCTCTCAAATGCATAGGTTGACACTGATTCTATCAACCACCCACCCATCTGGCTGCACTCTTTAATGCATTTTATGGGATGCAAAGGGAACTGGCTTTTGGGACTCTAGCCTAGTGGCAGGTTATCCCTGTCCGTCACTGTCACACACACACACATATTCCCCCCCTCCCCAAGCTGCAATGCCTTTCAACTGGGGAGGGGATGACACAGACCAGTGGGCTAAAGCTAATCAGCCTCAGGAATGCCAAGAGTGAGTAATCCCTTTTTCTCCCCCCACAAGAGCTGATATTATTATCAGCACCTCGCCTCTAAATTGTGCAAAGGGGGGACTTGAGACTTCCCACTTTCATTGCAAGGAAGATGCAAGAACCCAGGAGCAATGACTTGCATATTGCTGATTGATGCATAATGTATGGGCCAAACTGCAGCCAGTCAAGTTATGATGGTTGGCAAGGAAGAGCACCAATCCACTGAACACTCAAAATGTACCATTCAGTCACTGAAATGGATATTGGAAAGAATAGAAGGCTTTAAGATGGCAGGTAAACTGTGCACAAAAGGATATGTGTGCTTTTACGCTAGCCTATCCCAACAGGGCTGTGCCCGGTGATAGGATTGATTGATTGATCAATTTCTATAGCCACCCATCTTAGTCAATGACTGAAGATAGTCCCCAATTTACAACCACAATTAAGCCCAAAATTTCTGTTGCAAAGTAAGACATTTCTTAAGTGAATTTTGCCCCATTTTATGACCTTTCTTGCAACAATTGTTAATTGAATCACTGCAGTTGATAAGTTAGTAACTTGGTTGCTAAGTGAATCTGGCTTCCCCATTGACCTTGCTTGTCAGAAGGTCGCAAAAGGGGATCACATGACTGTGGAACACTGCAACCATCATAAATACGAGTCAGTTGCCAAGCGTCTGAATTTTGACCATGTGACCATAGGGATGCTGCAATGGCCGTAACTGTGAAAATCGGTCATAAGTCATTTTTTCAGTGCCACTGTAACTTCAAACGGTCACTAAATGAACTATTATAGATCAAGGACTACCTCTGAGATTACAGAGATTACAGTATCTATCTCTGGAGCACCCAGCAAAGGGTAGCACTACCATGACTCTGGCTGATCCTGAAGCCTAAGCAAATCTAGGACTTAGATACTACGTACTTACAAAAGTTGCCCTGAACATTTGCTTCTAAATGAATGTGAAAATGTTAAATACAAGGGAGTAACAGCATTAACTACACTGAATGACTTTGGTTTTCATCCCTCTGAAAATGTGAATGGAATTGATTTAGTTCTGACCAGATCTCATTCCTCTGTCCTGGCCCAGCTTCCAAAAGGGAGTATGTCCTTCAGCACCTTATTCAATATTGTGGGCTTACTTATAACTGGATTTTTTCAAGAAGTGCTACAGATCTGGTGAGGGACAAACCTTCACAAGAGAGGTTTCCGAACAGCCTCTTGACAATTGGGCAATTCATCAGCCACGGTGCGGCAGAGACATACAGATAGTCCTCAACTTACAGGAATTTGTTTAGTGACCGTTCGAAGTTAAACAGCATTGAAAAAGTGATTTATGACCATTTTTCACTCTTACGACCTTCGCAGCATCCCTGTGGTCACTTAATCAAAATTCAGGCACTTGACAACTGGTTCATATTTATGACAATTGCAGTGTCCCGGGGTCATGTGATCCCCTTTTGTGACCTTCTGAACAAGCAAAGTCAATGGGGAAACCAAATTCACTTAATAACCATGTTACTAACTTAACAACTATGGTGAATCTCTTAACAATGGTGGCAAGAAAGGTTGTAAAATGGGGCAAAGCTCACTTAACAAATGTCTCACTTAGCAACAGAAAATTTGGCCTCAATTGTGGTCATAACTCTAGGACTACTTGTATATCTGAGATATTCCCATTTCTCTTCTAGGACAGGAAGCTAAAAGGAGAAGAATCTGTAGTTCTGGATCTTGGCTGTGAAATCTAATCTAGTTAGCAGGGCCCTTCCCCCAGCCTGAGGAATTCAGAGCTGCTCTGACCCAGATTTTTAAAAACCTCCCAGTCCACAATTGATCAGATGATACTCCATAGCTTCTCCCCGCCCATCTCTGGCCTCTCATCTCAACTCTTTCCCTCCCTTTTCCCCCCAGAATATCAGCAGCTCTCCCAGCCCATTTTCCTGATTGTTCGCACTGTAAAATATGCGCCTTCTTTTTTAAAAAAAAAAAGGCAAAAGAAAAGTTACTAAACCAGAAACAACACCATACCATTGCTAGAAAGCTGGGAATACTTGATAAACAATAGGCCTTTTTCTCAAAAGAGAATTCCTACTTATAAAGGAGAGTGAAGTCAATTCCCTCAACAAGAGGGAGAACATCTATTTCTTTCTAACTTGCAGCAGTTCCATAATAATTAGCCAAGATCATTTGCATGTCACAATTCCCTTGCAATCCATGTTGTATGTCTGTGAGTAAGCAGGGACCAAGAGAGGGAGTGAGTGTGTGCTCTAAGTGTGTGTCGGGGTGAGGGAAAATCCAGCCCTGGTCCACTCCTCGGTTGACTTTACCACCTAAAGGTCAGAAAACAAATAAAAGTCCACCCAAAAAGGTGTGTGATCTTGTGAATTGGCTTGAAAGTGCTTCTAAAAAACCCCAAAACTCATCAGCTCTGAACCCACCAATTAGAAGATTTCAAAGTTCCCCACAGCATACATAGCAACCCATGAAGGACATATTTGAAGAAGCTGTGGGTGGGGGAAATAACTTCCTGAAATGATACAAATCTTTGCCTTGGAAATCCCCCAAGGAATGGGGTACAGCACTCTTCTTCCAAGTAAAAGCAAGTCTAACCCCAACTCTCGGGGGGGGGGGGAGTTGAGAGAGAGAGAATCTTGTAATATTTTGAAGTATGCAATGTCAAAGAAGGTAGGCAGATAAATAATAGCTGCTGTCCAAATCATACATTCAGCACAGGTTTCCCAATTTCTACTGAAGTTGCAGTCACTTTTCAAAATATTGATTTCTCAGCACTGGAAACATCCACTTCTAATCCCCACTGTGATGTCCTATGTGAACAACACTAACAAGAAGAGGGGGTCAACCTATTCTCCAAAGCACCTGAAGGCAGAATAAGAAGCAATGGATGGAAACTAAACTAGAACAAATCTAGAAGTAAGGAGAAGTTTTCAATGCTTCCAAAGTTTTCTTACAACTCTGGCAGTATTTGGAGGTTTTCTACTATTTAGCCCAGAATATCTGAGATAACTTTTTTGGTAAAGTTCAAAGCTGTTTAGAAAAACAAAACCACAACTGAAAACCCAACAAAAAACCCCAACAAAACACATCAAGGGCTAGCCATATGCAGAGGCAAAAAGGCATATGTCCTAATGAATTAACAGAAAATGAGCTGGCTCTTCTGCATAGAAACCTCTAGTGCCGTGATGGCAAACCTATGGCACGGGTGCCACAGGTGGCACGCAGAGCCATATTGGTGGGCACGCGAGTTCAGCTCTGGCACACATGCGTGCGCCAGCCAGCTGATTTTTGGGCTTTCTGGGCCCACCAGAAGTCAGGAAACACACTGTTTCCAGCCTCCGGAGGGCCTCTTGGGTGTGTGGTGAAGGCTGTTTTTGCCCTTCCTAGGCTCCTAGAAAGGCTCTGGGGCCTGGGGAGAGCAAAAAATGGGCCTACTGGGCCCACCATGCCATCACATGCCAAAAGCGGGGGGAGCACAGGGTGGGTGGAGCGCATAGAATTATGGATGTGGGCACGTGTGTGTGTGATCCCACCGCGCTCCCACTGCTTTTGGCACGCGACGGCAAAAAGGTTAGCCATCACTGCTCTAGTGTATCTAAAGTTTAACATAAAGTCTAAACAATTAGTTTTCCCCCTGATTAGTCATAAAGATAAGGATGTCTCACATTAGTTAGAAATTCTTGTTAACCATTAGTAGTAGTAATGATTCTTATTTTGGCCAATCCATCTCTTTTGAATCATGTTTTGAAGAGCACCGTCTCCATGTTCTGTAGAAAGCTTAAGAAGGAAAAACTGTCAAAAACTGCAGAGTGAGTTACACACCTCACTCTGCAGTTTTGAATACTCAGATTTTGACTCCTATAGGAACATGGCATCGAATATACCAAGCCCTCTAAACAACAGCTTTGCATGATCACACAATGTAGTAAAAGTTCAGCAGCACCCATGGAGATGTAATGGAGACAGAAGTGAATTGTAGTACTTCCAGGATTAAAACAGGAGGTTTCTCAGCTTGAATAGCTAAGGGGTTCTTCTCGCTAGTCCTACCTATTATGGATTTCCTGCCTAAGTTCCAAATTCCTATTCAGCCATAACCCTGAGTACTGGGTTCAAACAATACACTAAGCCACGGGTATCAAACTCCCAATCATGTCACGTGACTATCATGATGTATTGCAATGTTTTTTGCCTTTGCAGATCAGGGGTGGGTGTAGCCGGCGCATGATGTATCCGGCCCGCGGGCCGCCAGTTTGACAGGCCTGCACTAAGCTGTGACTCACTAGCCCACAATAGATGGATTCCCATTGAGCTCCAAATCAAATAAACCACATTATAGCTTCCTGTAAGGTGTGAATTCAGTCGTCATCTGCCTGGCATAATATTGTTAGTCTAATGTCACAAGGCTGTTCTGAGGCTAAAATGAGAAAAAGGAGAGAACAACAAGATCCTTGAAGGTAGAAGACACATGTTATATAAAGGAGAACTGCAAGTTCTTTGGAGGGATGAGATAAATATTTCAGGGCGATGATGTCTCAGCTGAGCTAGGTTACTCAGCCACAGTAAGATAACTTGCTCTTTCCTCCTGTCTCAGTCAATGTAAATCCACACAATTATTTGGCAGAGAAGAGCTTAAAATCCAGTATGAGTCATGACTTCATGTCAGGTAGTTCTCAAGTGAATCAGAAGCATTCTAGTTCCCCAGAACCAGAACATAAAGTTTCAGCATGACACATTTTAAAGAAGGAAGAGGGCAGTTGTCCAGTAGAGGTTGATAATTAAGACTCACTAAGAAGCATCTGGAGATGATGCCTCTATTTGAGTACAGACCTCATAATGCCACACCGGAAGGACAAAAGACAGCCAAGATGTCAACAAAACACTTTTCTTCTAATATTAGCAAATGGGGGAATGAAGGAGGCTGACTGGCCCTTAGGGAAGGAAAATCAAAGAAATTAAGATTAGCACAAGGGAACAATCTGTCTTTGCAAGAGTGTTTAGCATTTAAGTAAGAGCCTTGCTGAAGTCTACAGTGCCAATATGTATTAGACCTGCTTTGTTACTAGTTGGATCTCTCTATGTATGTGACTTAAAGGACAGGGCAGAAGGGAGCACCTAAAATGATTACAACCAGAAAAGCTCCTTGCTAAGAAAGACAACATGTCTGGGACTTTTTAAGATGAGGGCAAAAGCAGGCAAGATGAGAAAAAATACAGACACATAAGATCATGTATGGCTTAGAAAATGCAGACAAAGAGGGTTTTCTCCCTTTCTGCCTACATAATCACTCAGGATCAGCCAAATGAATCTAAAACCCAGAAGATTTGGATGTGGTAAAAGAAAAAAGTTCTTTGTTTTTGGGAAAGACACAGAATGGAATCCACCAAGACGGTCACCCATTTAGATGGCCTTAAAAGGGACAATCCTTGAGGACTATCCATGTTTATTACTTGCACACTGAGTGCTGTTTACTCTCTTCTTCAATATGGCAGGCAGACAACTGAAAGGGGCACCAGCTGCCAGGAAAGCAATAGCAGAAGTGTGCTGCAACCACTGGTTCTGCACAGATGTAAGGTGGAAAGGAAAGATAAAAATAGCCTAGAAACCTAATCCTTTCTGTAGGACTTAGCTGGCCACAGTGAAACACAGAAAGCAAGACTAGATGAACTGTTTGCCTGTTCAAGCAGGACCTCTCTTACTTTGCTTAGCACCTTCTTTCCTCTTTTTGCCTTTGATCCATGCCAGACAGACGGGTAGCAAAGTCTTGTCCCTTTCCCCTAGGCAGGAAATACCAGGTTTAAGCAAGGGCCAGTTCTCTCCCCCTCTCCCCACAGTCAATTCTATCTAATTACTCCCTCCTTACCCTCAGGCTTTTTGTCTTCCACAATGGGAAGCATTCCTGCAGCCTTCAAAGGCCAAGTCCTCCTCCATTAAAGGCTTGGGGTTTTTTGGCCTCAAGCTGAATGGGAAGTAAAAGGCAGAAATATGTGCACGCACACACACACACACATGTAGGTCTTTGGTTATTGGGTTTTCTCCCATGTAAAATTGGAAGTGTCTTGGCAACGTTTCGACGAAGTCTCATTCGTCATCTTCAGGTTGGTGTTCTCGGCTTTGTGACTCTAGAAGTAATGTGTGATCGCAGCTGTTTCTTCCTTTTAACTGCTAGTGGGGGTGTGAACTGATTGGGTGGGAGCTTGGCTGTATTCTGATTGGGTGGAGGTGTGTTCTGATTGGTTGGGGGCTTGGCTGTGCTCTGATTGGATGGGGGGCAGACTCAAACCCACACCGATGATGAGGCACGACCACGGACCAGAAGCCAGACTGCAGCTGCATCATTAGCCATTTTAAACCCCTCCAATCCATACATGAAGCAGACTGACACCCACCATGAAGATGTGGCACGACCACGAACATGAAGCCAAACAACAGCAACGCAGCTCACCAGCTCAAATCCCCCTGCAACTCAGACTAACCCTTGGTTGGGCACAACCAAGCCCCCACCCAAACAGAACACCCCCAATCCAATCAGAGCACAGCCAACCCCCCATCCGATCAGAACATACCTCCACCCAATCAGAACACAGCCAAGCTCCCACCCAATCAGTTCACACCCCCACTAGCAGTTAAAAGGAAGAAACAGCTGCGATCACACATTACTTCTAGAGGCACAAAGAGACATGACTGTTTTTCACTCTTTGACACCTATGGTCACATGATTATATTTCAGGTACTTGGCAACTGGCATGTATTTACAAAAATTGCACTCTGATCACCATTTGTAACCTTCCCAGTCGGCTTCCAGCAAGCAAAGTCAATGGGGGAAGCCAGATTTGCTTACTGACTGCATGATTCACTTAACAACTGCAGTGATTTGTTTAACAACTGTGGCAAAAATGGTTCTTGCATCGCACCCATGTCAGAAGCTCTGAGGTGCTTTTGGGTTGAAGGATTAGGCAGTCACATCACCATTGTCCGGGGGACGCCCACTTGGGGGCTCCTGTCATGTCTCCAGCAGGAGCTGAAGTGAAGGACAGGAGCTCACCTCACCCCACGGCAGCACTTGGGTCTCCAACATGTGTTTGCTGTTAGTCAAGCCACCGTCCTAACCAGACGAGTCACAGTGCTCCTAAAAAAGTCATAAAATGGGGCAAAACTCATTTAACAACTGCCTTGCTTAGCAATGGAAACTTTGAACTCAGTTGTAATTGTAGGACAACCTGTAGAACTATCTGACCATCAAGATGTTTTCTCAACTTCCTACTTTAGCTTCCAACATTATGCAGTATTCCATTTAGGTCTGCCACTGTCAGAACAGACCAGAACTACACTTTATTGAGATTGGCTATACTAACAACAAGAGCCAGTTTGGTATAGGGATCCGGATAAAGCATAAGAGATCATGAGTGCAAGTTCTGCCTTAGGCACAGAAGTTAGTTGGGTGAGCTTAGGCTAGTTGCTCTCTCATTCCTGGGAAGGAGGCAATGGCAAACTACTTCTGAAATCTTGCCAGGAAAACTCCAGTGACTTTTCTATGCAGTCTCCAAGAATCAGACACAACTGAAAAGAAAACAATCACGGAATCTTGCAAGTCTGTGCTGCTGTACCTTCTCCCTGAGTGAATCAGTGTCTGCCTCAACAGCTTCCAAATATTGCTTCATTTCCATTGCCTAGGGAATGGTTCTTATATATTTCTGTCAAGGTCACCTCTTTTATTCCCTACACTCATATAAGAACTAACTAGGCCAGACCTGATTACCTTTGAAGCCCAGGTAGGGCAAAGGGTAGCATTCTGTATTTGTATTCATTATTAAGATGAATCCCATTTAGCCCCCAAGTTAACAAAAGAACTCTAAAGCGTTGCACAAACTTGCTGTGTGTGAGAGATATAGTGTTTTCAAATTTGATAGATAAATAAATGAAATATATCTTTGTTATTGTCCATCAAACATTCCTCTTTAGTCATAAACCAAAATACATGCCAAAATGTGGTTTATTTTGGTTTGGCACAACAAGTGAAACTACTACTGGGGCAATAATCTTGCCCTGTAACAGCACAGGTCTTCGGCTGATTGCGCTTTGATTTGGTTGCCAAGTGCATAAAAAAACATATCCTCCCTCTTCTACTGAAACCATAGTACAGTGTTTCTCAACCTTGGCATCTTTAAGTCCAACTGTGTGGACTTCAACTCCTAGAATTCCCCAGTGAATAGCTGATGTGGTGTCATGGTGGCAACTATCTTCTGCAGCTGGTACAAATGTCAATGGCATTTGTCCCAAAACAAGATCACAAGTTAACTAAATGAACTACAGAGTCATTCACTCACTTATGTAATGTTGGGAGGGAACTTTTGAAGGGTGTAATGGAAGGTACATACTTGTAACAATACCCACCCATAATTCATAGAGGTGCCTGTGAGATGACAATCAACAGTAAGTTGCAGGTTTTCTCTAGAAACTCTTTGCTTTTATCCCTGTCCAGTGCTATGTTACTTGGCAGCAAAACATGCTTGTTATTTACTGTGTTACCTAGCAAAGTATCTCTGCTAGCTCACTGCAAACCAGGAACCTTTCTACACAAAGTCCTGAATACAAACAGATCTTCACCAAACAAGCACATGTCTGGATGGGTGGAGCAGAGGAAAATCATTGAAATCAATGTCAAAAGTTGACATTGGAAGAGATGCTACAGAAAACCCCAAGCAGCAGTAGCAACACCAGCCTCCCAAGAAAAGGGGAAGCGGACATGTTTAATTCTTCATAAAAAACAACAACACGTTTCTAATTACTATGAATAAGCAATTTCTTACAGATGCTTCAGATGTAGCCTGTGATTCTCTCTATCTAAAGCAGAAGTACAGCCCTCAGATCCCTCCTAAAGGACCCCAAATTTGTGGGATTCCTACTAGCTTAAGGAAGTAAACAGTTAAGTGTATAAACAATACATTAGAATTCTCAAGAAATCTGCCTCATTGTATGCAAACTTGGGCATACTTATGGAAGTGCCAATTCAAAGTGCATCTTCTAGATACATTCACATTCCCTGCACAAATAGGACCAAAGTTATGCTACCCAGTACCAAGATGACAATTTCTGATTTTTGAGAAATCGAAAGAGGTATAAGGCATATTACTTTTCTATAGATGGCCCCATAGACTTGTGATGTGCCAAACAACGTAACAGACACAGAGAAATATAAAATTTAGAGTACTTGGAAGGGAAGCAAAGAAAAGCTTGTTTGAACAAAGTACAAAGACTACCTTTTATTGACCACATCCTTGTAAAAAGGAAATTCTAGGAGCTGCAAAAGATCAGAAGGTTGGAGAAAGCTGTGCTCCACCATACTTATACTCCTCCCCTCCCCATATTAATTAATCTGCAATAAAAAACATATTCCAGTGTCTAACATCATGGAAAATAAGACCACATCTACAAAGGAGAGTGTGTGTTGTGCCTTCAAATCAGCACTGACTCTTGGCGACTGCCTGGACAAGTCCCTGCAATTTTCTTGGCAAGATTTCAGAACTGTTTTTTGCCTCCTTCTTCCTGGGTTTGAGAGTGTGCGACTGGCCCAAGGTCACCCAACTGGCTTTATGCCTAAGGCAGGACTAGGACTCATGGTCTCCTGGTTTCTAGCCTGGTGCCACTATTCCAAACTGGCCCTCTTTGAGAGTAGAAGGGAATAATCCTTTTAAATATACCCCAACTTTGGCAGATGAGATTGCTAACTGTGTGATCGATCCCTACAGCTCTGCCTTTAGCAGCAACTTGATTAGTGTTGACTAGTAATTCCATTCAGTAATGAAAGAAGCTACAGGGCCAACACACAGTTTGGAAAAAAGACAGCAGCAGCACAACCTATATTCATCACAAAGTATTTGTCCTGTCTTTTCTCTCAGGTCAAGATTATAGGTTTAGTTTTCTTCCCATGTACTACTAATGTTATCCTCCTCACAACAATCATATGGAATAAGTCAAACTAAAATGAGCAACTGGATATGCCTGGACTGGAATGAATAGCTGAGCATCTCCATAAGATGTAGCTGGGCACAACACTTCCCAGCATCGTATTGTCTCTTTTCAAATGTTCACACTGACAGTATGGACCTTACTTTTGCCTGATAAATGGGCAAACACAGCATGAATGACAGCCATATAAATAGATGGCTATGAATAGTTAAAAGTGTGCATGATGGGCACTTCATTATGAAATTAACTTCAGGAGAACTGAATATTAAATAAAGAAATGTGAAAAAGCATTCAACAGCTATCAGCTCTGCACAAATTGGAAAGTTTGTCAAGAGAAAAGCATGGGCTTTTGCTCATGATTTGCTTAGCCATTACTAGTAGCAACAGAAGTGGTAGAACACCACCAAATTCCTAAGGAATTTGGTGGTGCATAGACAAGAGATAAGGTTTCCTGCCACTTACCTGGTTTTTTTCTATCAACAAAAGTTGTATAAGAAATACTAAATCATAAAAGAATACACATACCAATGAAAAACATAGAATACATGTAGTCCTCAACTTACGATTGGTGGCTTAGTGACTGAAGTTACAACCAATTGGAAAAAGGGGATTTAAACTGAATTTTAGGATGCTTGTGTTGAAAACCAGAATTTATTTACAGGTTCCAATATAGTCATATGTCAAGAACTACCTGTAATGTTACATTAGCCAAACTATAACCAAAGCTAGATGGGGTCAAGACCAAAGTCACTCCATTTGAAGTAGCTTCCAAAAGGCAATCAGGATGGGAATCAACACGATATTCTCTAGGAGGCCAGTCCATAGTAACAGGGGTATCACTGAAAAGCAGTGCCACTGAGCTTCAAACCCCTCATCTACATAAAGGCCCCCCTGCTATAGTTTTTTTCTGGGTAAGTCAAACTGGCCAGGATGATTCCAGTGGGAAAATGTGATCCAATGCACCACCATGAAGCCTCCCAAATTTCATACAGCCATGCTCACATAGGGTACCTTGCAACAATGTTGAACAATAGAGATCTACAATTGCTAAGTCAACATAAAACAAGCCACATTATATTTTAGTGCATATGTGACCCAAGCCAGAGAGAAATGTGATGGAATGCAGAATCTACTTTCCCCAGCCCATTTCCTTCAGGAAGGCCTTGCCCATACTCTCATCCCCATTGGCAATTTGGTTCATGGTAAATGATGACATGTTCATCATGATGCAAGTGTTGCAGCCCCTGTTCTTGCAAATACTAGAGCACATGCTTTGTCCAGTGACATCAAGATGCAATTGTCAACATTTCTACATTAGCATAGTTTTGGAATGAATACCATCCATCCAACTGTACTTCTAGAATAGGCAAGTTTTTAAAAACTTGACAGGTTCTTGGTGCTCTCTGAGCTTGCTTGTTTTCTTGCAGATGTTTCATTACCCTAACTACAGTAGGTAACACCATCAGTGCTAGTAAAGAGTGCTGTTTGCTGTTAGTTTATATTCTAGTGTCTTGCCTGTCTGTGTGTGTGTGTGTGTGGGGGGTGATCTTAAGTATTCTTTGGTTGGGCTGTTTTCTAATAGCTCTTCTTGATTGGGGTATTGTTTACTTGATTGTTGGTCTGAAATTGACCTTGGAGTATGCTGATCTGAGTGCAGATTACTGGTGGAGAAGTGCTGGAGTCTTTTTCTCTTTTTGGCTCCTTGATTGTCTCTTTTGCAAGTTTTCTTCACTTCTTTCAGCCTATCATTTTTTAATGAAGTATTTTTATGCAAAAAGAAGAAAGAAGGAAGATGCCCTGAGAAAACTTTGTAGGAAATGGAAGATGTACTCCAAGAAAAAAATGTTGTTTTCCAATAATGTTATGTTGGAAGCATCCAAAATATTTCACTAATAGCATCATCATCATACAGCACTGGTGTCAAACTCGACCTTGTCACTGATTTATCGCGATATATCGCAATATTTTTTTACCTTTGCGGAGCCGGGTGGTCATGGCCTGCGTGTGACGCACCTGGCCCATGGGCAGTCAGTTTGACATCCCTGTCATAAAGTATAAAATTTGTAGTCTTTGTGCTGGACAGCTTACAATCCTATGTTCAACAAAAACAAAAGTATATAGATTTCAGTTCCCATAACAATTCAGGAACAGGCCTTGGAAAACCATCTGAAGAGCATCAAGATTTGCAATGACTGCAGGTAGCCCTAGAGAATGTGGAAGAGAATGAGGTTCAAAAGCATAAGCCAGCTGGCCTGAAAAAGGCATTCTGAGAAGTAGTTTCAGCCATCAGGGCTAGTAAAAGAGAAAGATTAGAATTTTCTAGGGGAGCAAAAAGGACTGAGCAGAAATATATAGTGAAATTGGTCTCGGTTCACAGGCCAATTTCACTATGTATTTAAAATCATAAATCTCCACTTTGCCAAAGTGATTTTTAAAAATGAACAAGTTAAGATTCACCAAGAATAAAAGTGCTATTTAAAGTTGGTTGTCAGAATTCTAAGTTTCTTCTCTAAGACAGCTGTGCTTGAAAGGTGGTTTGAAACTCTCCTACAGGCAGAAGAAAAGCTGACTGCCAGATCAGGCCCAGGAGGCCTCCATAATTAAGATAAGGAAACATTCTGCTCAGCTGCCTTGTTGTTTACTGGCCTTCCTTTTATGTCCTTAACAGAAGCTTGATCTGCTAAGCACGCTTGTTTACTTACTTGCTCAATTTCATAAGAGCTGCTGTTAAGAAGAGACTTGGAAATCAAGCCAGGTCATTCTCCAAGTCTTCTGAGAATCTTGCATCCTGCTTCTCTGACTTCTGACTCAGTCCTGCTAGACACAAACTAATTATTCCAAAGAACTCCTATGAAGAAAAACAGCAGATCGTTCTGCAACTGCTGTACCACATGATCAACAAACCATACATGGTCAGATGAGCAATCCAGCACTTGACAGCTTTCTACTTTCCCTTCTTCACACACACACACACACACACACACAGAGAGAGAGAGAGAGAGAGAGAGAGGGAGGGAGAGAGGGAGAGAGGGAGGGAGGGAGAGGCCCAGCCTTTGAGAGGATGATTTCCAAGTACCATCTCCCTATGGTAAACTAAAGTTGTATAGTCCAATAAACAGATGCATGGTTTAAATGCTGTTGACAGTTTACCTTGGCACTAAGCCTATACAACTTGGAGAGGCTACACTTTTGTTTCAGAAGGCTAAGATCAAATCCTCCAACAAACAGTTTCTCTGACTTTTAACCAAATAGATTGTCTCCGATGCTTTGCAAATTAACCCACATGCCGGCTTTAACAACAGCTATTTTTGATCACAACATTCCCGTTTTGTCTTGCAAGGCTTTTAAGCAAACTTATCTGTGTCTATAAAAGCACACTTACAAGAAAGTAAGTATTGTTGAATATGGTGGTTAATAAATTACTGGATAAATATGCTTAGGATCTTCTTACAAGTTAAGGAGTATGAAACAACACCTAAGAACACCAAGAACAAGAAAGGCATTTTGCTTCCTCTCACAGGGTCATCTACTGAATTATAATAGAAAGTGTTATGAAAATGATTAGACACTTTTAAAGACCACTTTATCACTAGATATCCATAATGAAAAACATGCATCAGGTTGCAGAAGATTCTTTGAAGGTAATTCTTACACTTCTACCTATGAGGTCAGTAAAAAGGCAAAATAGTCAAGGAAGCTCACGAAACCCAATTGCTTCATATACTCCAGAATTTATTCTTGGATTGTTATCATAGCTTGTTCAGATGCCAACAAATAAGGCTCTGGATTCAAATGTAACATCTTATCAACTATTCAGCTGCACCCACCGGTTGATGAAAGCAAGAACGAATTAAAGCAGCAAATTTTGTATTTTATATTTTATTAGATTTATATACTTATATATCTTATATATAAGATAAATTACTTGTTTATAATGCCTTTTCTGTCTGAATTATATCAAATCATGATCAAGCATAGGGTTTCGGATCTTAAGTTAAAAAGCATTAATGCAGGGCAGCAAACATTCCAGACTATAACATTTATTTATTCTATCCTTGCAAAGTTTGCTCTTTAAAGATTCTTTAAATTTAATATTTATATTTCTAAAACTGAGGAGGAGAATTCTAGAGGCTATTCATTAACTGATCACATTATAAAAACATTCGACAAAATACCGGTACAACTTTCAACAGCTAGTATCTTGCCAACTGGGAATTATGGGATTTGTCATCCAACACATTCATAGGAATTCTAGTTAGGGAAACTGATTCAATATCACCACAAATCCATGGACAGTATTGGATTCAGATTTAGTCAACAAATCCAATAAAACGATTGTCTTAATTTTTACTGATTTTAACAGATCCACTCCATGTATGACTAAGGTTGGTTATTATATTGATATATAATGGGTTGATTTTCAATTAATGAATACAACACAACCCAGTCCCAATGTATGCTCTATTCAGCAATATAGTTCACCAAATCATGTGATTAATTGTGTGACTTATCTAGCATGGTTCACAAGTTTTAGACTTTTTTTTCTGGATGTCTGAATATAGGTACGACCACCACTGAGTCCAAAATTTCTGTTGTAAAACTTTTGGTTTTGCCCCATTTTACAACCTTTCTTGCCATAGTTGTTAAATGAATCACTGCAGTTGATATGTTAAGTAAATCAGGCTTCCCCATTGACTTTGCTTGTCAAAAGGTTGCAAAAGGTGATCACATGACCTTGGCACACAGCAATGGTCATAACAATGAATCACTTGTCAAACATCTGAATTTTGATCAGATGATCATGGTGATGCTAAAAAAACTGTAACTCTAAAAAATGGTCATAAGTCACTTTTTTCTGTGCTGTTGTAACTTTGAACAGTCACTAAATGGACTGTTGTAAGTTGAGGACTACCTCTACTGCTTTACTTGATCTCATTTTTAGATACTACTGCTTTGTTAATAATGGAGTAGATAATGTGATGCATAGTTTTCCTTCCTTTACACTTCCAAAAGAATATGGATGAGGGATCAGGAATTCATGTGTTCAACTCCTTGCTTGATCGTCACATCACTGACAATTGTTTGTTCAACCTAACAGCTCTAGCTGCCAAAACAGGAGAAGAAGTCAAGTTAGGATATAGAAAGACATTGCCGCAGAAGTTTGATTAATCTGAACCCAAGACATTAATGCTTCCATTCTGATTAAAAGACAAATAAATGTCAAATTTCAATCCTGAAATAGTTCCACCATCAATGCTTCCACAAAACATTATGCTCCTTCTAAATCATAACTTTAATTTTGATATGCTTTTCTCTCCAATCTCAAGCTCTTTTAGGTTATGGCTTGAGGATTGTCAGGAAACAAAGGAGTCATATTAATGACTTTCTATCCAGAAAAAATGACCCTAAAGCTTAAACCTTCACCATAAAGCAATCTTCTGTAAACACTATAGAGCAGGGGTGTCAAACAGGAGTTTGACACCCTTGTTATAGAGACTCAGGCCCAAATGCTTTCATACATGACAGTCAGCCATAAACTGGGATTATGCTAGACTCCCACATCATACAAAACAAAAAGACAACACACACTTCAGAGCAACATCTGAACCAGGTCATCATACAGTCCCTAAGATTTACTTGCAAGTAAGGAAAACTTCCAAGCTCAAATCCCACTGAAAAGAATTTATCTTATCAATATTTTCCAACAAAAGTCACTTATACTATGATGAGATGAAATTGGTAGCAGCAATAATAATCAAAATGGACAGACTGGACGAGTTTTGATGGCCAAACTTTGTAGAGGAGAGATGACACAGTTTGAAAGTTAAAAGCGTTATACAAAGTCCACACATCTCTTAGGCTCACCAGATCTGGGCTGTTAACAACCAAATACTCACTATATGGCATTGACATCAAAGAAACTCAGAAAATTTTGCAACCCACATCTGGGATATCTAGCTAATTAGGAGGACTAATAGAAAGAAAAACTATCACCTTATCCATTTGCAGGGGCTAAATACAGGTAGTCCTCCACTTACAACAGTTCATTTACTGTCTGAAAGCACATTGTCTGAAGCACTGAACAGCACTGAAAAAAGCAACTCATGACCCTTTTTCACACTTAAAACCATTGCAGCATCCATATGGTCGTGATCAAAATTCAGGCACTTGGCAACTGACTCATATTTATGATGGTTCCAATGTCCTAGGGTCACGTGATCACCTTATGCGACCTCCTTACGAGCAAAGTCAATGGGGAAGCCTGATTCACTTAACAACCATGTTATTAATTGCAGTGATTCACTTAACAACTGCCGCTAGAAAGGTAGTAAAATTGGGCAAACTTAACAGCTGTCTTGCTTAGCAACAAAAATTTTGCACTCAATTGGGGTTGTAAGCCAAGGACTACATCTACGTCTAGTTCAATATACTATTAAAAATTGTACAATTAAAGTAAGAATAACAACAATCAGTTCTGTTTAAAGACCCAAACAAAGCTAAAGACCAAAATCTTACTATAATACCAAATTAAACTTGCTTCCTCAACATAAGATAGACTGGGACTGCCCATACTTCGGGGTGGGGTGGGGGAGTTATACTATGGGGACTTCTGAAGGCCTCTTGGCTGTTCCACACACTACAAGAAGGGAATCTCCACTAGCTTTCTCTAGGTGTCCAAACTGAATGGACTGATACTATACTAAGAGTTTCCTGTATAATCCAATGCTATGCTGCACTGGCTGAGTTTGTGTAACACAAGACATTATGCCAAACCAAGCAAACCCCCTCACTTTGAGCATGACATGGGGACCCATCTTCTTTGTTGTTTTAAGCACAGTGGATTCATCAGGTTACTTCTCTAGAAGCAGACATGAGAGTCAACTCATCCAGAAGTGCCTGGTAGGTCTGCATTATGCTTAAGAAATGAACAACGTGCTAAAAGAAAGCAATACACCCAAGGAAAACAGCCAAAGACAGGGCAGGACAAGCTTTGCCCAACCTACCAAACCAGCCTGCTGAATGTTCTTAGCTTTGCAATATCTCTGTTCATTCAAATGTTCACCAAAGGGGTAACTTCATCTTTGTACTTTTCTTAGTGGAGGGAGGGAGGGAGGGAGAGGGAGAGGGAGGGAGAGGGAGAGAGAGAGAGAGATAGAGAGAGAGATAAAGAGACAGAGATTGTCAAATCAGCCTGGCAATAAGCCATGTCCTATGTCCCATTGCTATCTGAGCCAAGATTGGTGAGTTACACAAGAAACATAGAGCTTTTGTGGCCATCCTACCTGGGAAGACAGAAAAGTCTGCATTGCTTTCATGTTCTGCTCATGAGGAGAGCTGTTACCCTGTGGAAGTGCATATGGGTTGTACAAAACTTTGGATTCAATTCCTGATATCTCCAAAAGGAACAGAAAAGGCCACACATCCAAATGACGGTTGCTTCACACCTTAATTCAAAGATGGGGAAATGGGGGGAGGGGTGTCGCAAAAAGAGACAAGTCCAGAGACTTGATGAGATTGTGGAAATGGGCACCCCTGATAATTTGAAGCCTGTAACTGATTTGTTTTCTAAGGATGTTTTTTAAGCAGAGGCTAAGGTATCCATTTGTATCTCTGTTGCTGAAAAGTAGCCAAAAAAAAAGATTAAAAACAAATAAATTTGTGGCCAGGCCTGTAATATGATTGTGAAAGGGCTTGTGAAGAGTCAACATAAGGCTTATGAGAGGCTTATTCCTGCTCTACTTCATGATTTGTTAGGTAGGATTCAATTACATGACTTCACACACAACACTCAGTCATAAGACTTGGTGAATAAAATAAAATTTCTGAACTTACGCAGCAGGTTATCTCAAAACAAAATAATTTGGCTTTGGCTGATATGCTAACCCAGTCAATACTGAGTTAAAAAGGGCCACATATATGACCTTAGAAGCTTAAATGTTTACAGGACAGAAGAGTGGATATTAAGCATTTTCAACGCTCTTTTTAGTTTTTTCTATTCCAGCACTACTCCTTTTATTTTATTTGAGTTCAGTATTTTTTTCCTGAGAGTTAGTCACCTCAGATCTTTAACACAGGCAGCAAGGTGAGCTACTAAAACTGGTAAAATGAATTTAAAGAATAAGGAGCTCTCCCTCTCCATCTTACATAACCTGGGAGGTTTCCTTTCTTTGTGTGTGTGTGTGTTTGTTTTATTGGATGCTTATCCCACTAACCCTCTGGAAAGCTCCAGGACAAAAAGACTGGCAGCATCTCTAGAAGCAGAGGGGGCAGCAGTAATAACAAAGCAAGTTAGCAATGGGCTGCAGAAAGAAGCTGCTCTCTCCATTTGCAGCATTCAGCCACCCTGACCAATAAAAAATAACATTTAAAAATTTTAAAAGTTCAAAAACAAGACCTAAAAAGGCAAAAGACCACAACGGATATACAAAACAGAAGAAAGATGCAATCAAAAGTACACCAAGAACTCCCCTCCTCCCCCAGTAGGATCTCAAGATAGCATTCAAGTAGCCGGAACAGATTAAATTGAGCAAATAATGGAATAGAAGGAGCCCATGGATTTATCTTGGGCCCTGCCATGCTCTCTTAGCCTGGAACCTCAGGTTGTGGGGAGGACTCAGAACAACGGCAGGGACTCTGAAAGGGGACATATTTTCAGCTTGTGAAACTCCAGCTTTCAGACACCAGATTTGACTGAAACCTTGCAGAAGACTTCACAAGCCATAATCCTTCAACAACTTGAAAGCTAATGCAACCTGATAGAGCTGCTCAGTAATACTTGACTTTCATCCCTTCCAGGAAGGTGCTGAGTATTTCTCCCGGGTTAGGCTTGCTTTCTGCAGGTCTGTGACAATTGCAATTCACCCAGCAAAACACTATGGCCAACACTAAAGCATCTTTTCTAGACGAAAAGAGAAGATGCAAGCCACACCACTCTTCATGCCCCCCCCCAAATGACCCCTATTCCCAGAAGATCAAAATAATAACCACCAAGGGGTCGGTCCCTGACACACACCTGGCCCATCAGCTGGTGCCTTCTGCAACCACCCCACCCACATTCCAACCCCGCTGGGGGCGGCCCCATCGTTAAAAGGCAGGGGCAACTTCCTGACCACGCAGCCCCAAGGTGGCAGCTTCGGTTACCATGGAGACTCACTTTCTCCTCCCCCCCCCGCCTATTTCGGGGCACACACCTTCGCTTCCAAGCCCCAAAACCAACACAAGATGGACAAGATCCGGAGCAACACAAACAATCCCCCAACTCAGCCAAGGGTTGGGGTAAGGCAGCAGCCGCCAAACCCGTGCGGCGCTCCGTTCCCGGTCCACGCGCCCACCCGGGAACTCCGAAGGGGCAAAACCAAAGAAAGGCGGCTGGGGGGGGGGGGGAGGAGAAGAAATGCAATCAGGATGCCCAACCTCCTGCCCAACCGGAGCACACACACCCCCCGCGGGTTCAAAAATCACCTCCCCCCTCCCTGAGGGGGAACCCACCCGGCCATTCGCTCAACCTCGCCCCCCAGCCTCAAGCACCAAGCACAGACCACCACCACCCCCCGCTTTCCAAGCGCCTCAGCGGAAGAGCCCCGGGGCCCTCCGGCCAGCCACGTTAAAATGGCCCTGGACAATTACCTCACGGAGCTGGGGCCTCTCTGCGTGGCGGAGCGAGGAGGAAGCTCGGGGAGCGAGCCGCTCTCGCTCTAGCTCTCGTCTTCTTCCTCGGGAGGCTGGGGAGGGGGTCTCCGCTTCTCCCTTACCGCTGCTTCTGTCCCGGTACCATGGTGGCCGCCCGCCTTGGCTGCGAGGCACGGGAGAGGAGGGCGAGATGGATGGCGACGGCCCGGGCGGACTGAAACAAAGCCCCCAGTGCAGGCGGCGGCGGCGGCTGGCTACTGCTGCGGCTGAAGCGCCAGACCTACGAGCGCCGCGCAGCTCCCCACCTCCATTCTGCCTGCGCCTTCACCTCGCCGCTCCAATTGCACAATAGAGCCGGGGCGGCCTCATCAATATTCATCGCCCTCGCCCTCCCCCCTCCGCCGACGCTTAGACTAGAGCAATGGAGCTCCTATCGCTCCGGCTCGCGAGAAGGGGGAGGGAAAGGGACGGAAGGTGGGGGGGAGACAGAGAGCGCTTCCCTTGGCGCCCTGCACCTATTGCATCGGATTGCAGGTGGCGTGCGTGCGCACGGCGGCGGCGGCGGCGGCTACGTGAGATGCTGGGGGGGACGGGACTCACCTCCCTTCGAGCGGCGCGGAGGGAAAGAGCAGACAAAGGGCGAAGGAGGGCCGGCTGCCGCCCTGCCTTCCTCTGCAGCCCCCGCTCCGCAAAGAGGCAGGCTGGGCGTGGAAGCTCCGGGCGCGCTGCTTCCGTCCTTCGGCCGCTTGGGGTTCCCCGGGAGCGCGTTGCGAACCCCGGGCGCTGTGCTTGGGCCGCGCCGGGCGTGGGTTTGTCTCATGCAGGCAAGCGGGCCGGGAAGAGAAGGGACGGGGCTAACTTAGCTGGCTTGGTGTAAAGCGGCCGAAGCGGAGAGGTATAAAGCTCGCGGGGCAAAGCTCGGGGCAGCCCTGGATGCGGGCAGGCGGCAAAGGCGGACGGGTGTTGCGCCCCCGAGAGGAGGAGCCGCGCGCTGAACTGGATCGGATCTGCCGACTTTGCAGGGTTACTGTGAGAGAACCGCCAGGAGGGAGTGATGACCCGGGTCAGGCGTGCTTCTCCAACCAGGCGCCCACCGTACCAGTCTCCCATAAACTGCCCATTAATGTAGAGCAGGGGGTCCAGCCTTGGCAACTTTAAGACTTCAACTCCCAAAATTCCCCAGCCGGAATTCTGGAGTTGAACTTGCCGTGGTTGGACACCCCTGATGTTGAGGATGAAGGCAGCCCACAGTTCTCAGCCTTAAACTGATTCTTGCAAAAGGGGCCTAGAAAAGAATTGCAGTATGTGTGTGGGACAAAATGTGACAAGACACTTCATCCGAAGTACCACTGAAGATGTTATCAAGTCTGGTAAGGAAATGTTTGGAAGCTAAACAGCAAACTCGCAGAACAAACCGGAGAACAAACTGCCATCACCAGGTAGAACCAGCCAAGCTACAAATATTTTCCATCATTTCAGGATTGCAAGTTAAATTTCAATAACAACTGAGGGTCCCTGAAGTTACCTAAGGATCAGAATAAAAATCGGGGAGATCCAGAAGCTTCACATTGGTGGTTAAAGGCAGGTCTTAATTTGGTTTTATGAAGAACAAGGTTCTCAGATTGCAATAAACTATGATGCAGTTGGTGTAGAACCTAAGAGATCAAAACTTTCCAAAACTGGAAGAATATAAGAGGCAGTGCAGAAAAGACAGTAGGATCCATACCACTAGGAATACTTTTTTCCACTTTGTTGCCATTACATAAAGGGGGGGGGGGGCGTCAAAGTTAACTCATCTCTTTTTCTAACTAATACAATTTATTAAAAAGCACTAGCTTTTGTGAGTTTCATTGGATGAATTTGATGAAGTGAGATGCAGCACATAAAACCTGATGCTTTTAATAAAATGTGTTCATTGGGAAAAATGCCACTTGGCTGTTTTTTGTTTTTTATTTTGCTTTCCATAGACTGGCATAACTCCTACATATTATGATAGTGATTTTTCAGAAAGCCGGAATGCAGGTGTCTTGCTGTATTAAATAAGCCAAAGGGTCCTCAAAAGCCAGCTTCCAACAGTGGCTGAAATGTGCATTTCCTCACTTCTTCAAGAAGCCAAATTCTACTGAATTGAAATAGTAGCACCATGAAGCTGCTTAGACCTTTCCTTGGTGCTTTCCTGTCCAGGAACACTGCTATTTTATATCCAGGAATGGAGAGCTATTCTGATCATTGTGAAGTATTACAGATAGTCCTCAAGTTACAACAGTTCATTTAGTGACCTTTCAAAGTTACAATGGCACTGAAAAAAGTGACTTATGACAATTTTCCACATGACTATTGTAGCAACTCAGTGGTTACCTGATCAAATTTCAGGTGGTTGGCAACTGACTCATATTTATGACGGTGGCAGTGTCTTAGGATCCCCCTTTTGTGACCTTCTGACAAGCAAAGTCAATGGGGAAGCCAGATTCAGTTAACAACCATGTTACTAACTTAACATCTGCAGTGGTCCACTTAACAAATATGTCAAGAAGATTCATAAAAGGGGGCAAAACTCACTTAACAACTATTTCACTTAGAAATTTTGGGCTCATAAATCAAGGACTACTCATATTCTCAGTCAATAATGTTGAGCATCATAGGAGAGAGTAAACTTTTTTTCCAAAAAGTTGCCATCCAGATGCACTGGACTTCAAGTCCCATAATCCCCCAGGCTGCAGTCATAAAGTGACACCCAATTTACATGTACTTATAAAAGTTCTTTGGATTAGGAGTACAGGGAACAATCATGCTGGATTAAATGTCTTGTCTTGGAAATGATGATTTAGAAAGATATTTTAAAGTTCATGATGGGAACAATCATCCTCTGGAAAAGAACAAAACAATTAAAAAAGAAAAAGCAACTAGACAAGTGATGGGAGCCTGGAGGTTGGGGTGGCAGGGCGTGGCCCTGTTTAGTGGCGTCACCAGCCTAATTTAGCAGGTGCCCATGAAACTCACATAGCTGCATTCCACCCTGCCCTCCAAATGGCAAAATGTCTGTTTGGAGAAACTTACTATTTTTTCTTCCCAGTGAAAGTAAATTTCTTGGAATTATGAGCAGAGGGAGAGAAAGTTTGGATACCATGCAACAAATGAGGTACTGCACCACAACTAGCATGCAAATGATAGTGTTTTTCATTTTTCTATCTCTTTTTCTATTCGGACTTCTAAACCAGCATTTTTCAAACTTGCCAACCAACTCCCCATCAAAATACACACATCTTAATGTATGTTTGGCTGGGGAGATTTGGGAGTTGAAGTCCACACATCTTAAAGTTGCCAAGATTGAAAAACATTGCTCTAAAACCTTGAAAGCTTGGATCATCCACCGCTTCTCTTCTTCTTGTGCCATAACTGTCATCGGACGTTGGTGATCATGTTGGCAATCCTATTTTTATCAACAGCCGCATGAAAAAGTGCTGTTGAGTTTTGTCCAAACCAGTCCCTTAGATTTTGAAGCTATGATGGCTTCAAAAGGCTTTTGAAGCTTCTTCTGCCTGGACCTCGTTTGCCTTCAATTTTTCCCTGGAGGATTAAGTGAAGTATGCTATATTTTTCCGGGTGTCGCATCACATGTCCAAAATACTCTAACTTTTGCTTTTTTATGGTTAGCTTGCTAGTGAACTAAATTCAACCACTCTTGATAGAAAATTTGAGGCAAGAGTCAATATAGTGACATTTCTGCCTAAAGATCAAGTGGCTTCTTTTTCAAGCAAGTGCAAGCACGTTAACTATTGAGTAGACAATAACTTGGGTATTCATTTCTTAAACTGAACCAAGATTTTTTTTTCTTTAGAAACAAAGTACCAGTTAGTACTATCCCAGCAGCTTGGTGGTTATATGCAGTGATACTTCTGTGGAGCAGATTTGGTTTCTCCAAATGCAGCCCTAGATTCAACAAGGAATTAATGCATATTTTATCATCTTGAGAAGAAAGACTTCTTAAAATGATTAAGTGCCGTATCTAAAAATAGTTGCTGGCGCACAACTAGAGAAAACATAGGTATTCCTCAACTTATGACCACAATTGAGCCCAAAATTTCTGTTGTTAAGCGAGAAATTTTGTAAGTGAATTGCTGCAGCTGTTAAGTTAGTAACGTGGCTGTTAAGTGAATCTGGCTCTCCCATTGACTTTGCTTGACAGAAGATCGTAAAAGGGGATCACGTGACCCCAGGACACTGTAACCATCATAAATGATAAATACAAATGAACTGCCAAACATCTGAATTTTGATCATGTGACCATGGAGATGCTGCAATTTTTCTCATAAGAGAAAAATGGTTGTAAGTTACTTTTTCAGTGCCCTTGTAACTTTGAATGGACACTAAAAAACTTGTAAGTTGAGGACTATCTGCAGTTATACAGAAAGAAAGGAGAAGGAAGAAAGGATGCAGCTAACAGGGGTCTCTACCTTCCCTCACCCTGGGGCACAGAAACTGAGTACACAATGGGGTGAAACTACTGATTGATACTTACCTCCAAGCTCCAGTATTTAATCTCTCAGGATTTACAGGGAGGGGGAGTTGGAGAGCAAAGGCCTTTGTAAGGGAGAGTTATCAGAAAAGGAGATGATGCAATTTATTTGCCTAAGAAAGGGCAGGAAGTAGGTAGCCCATCGACCCACCCCCACTGGTAGATCTCTAGGTCATATGCTTTAGACCTCTTGCTGAACAATATTCCATGATCCTAATTTATATTCTTGAAATACTGTAAAGAAAGCTTGGAATAAATAAAATTATTTTTTTCCCTTCTGGATGTTCAACCAATTCCTAGTCTTAGAATTCTTTTAAGACTGCTTTGTGTAACAGGCTAAGATTGTTTACTGCTCTTAAAACCACCAAAGGGGGGTGGGGTGTAGGAAGTTAGCACCCACCCCTTTCCTAGAGGAATGAAATTTTTGGGGAAATATTAAAAAGGCAGAATATTATGTTTCCCTGAATGAGAAATGGAGAAGCATGTTTTAAAGATGAAGCAGCTTCCATCTTCCTGCCCCCACCCTTTGTCAATGGGCCAGAGGCAGAAATTCAACCTTTGTCAATGGACCATCATCTGCAACACAATAGGACCCATCTAGCAACAGAAACTAACACAATAGGACCCATCTAGCAACAGAAACTCACTACATGGCACCTGGGAAGATTACATCAGCCAGCAAGGCTAGCTAAGACCCCCACCCCCTGGGAGTCTGACAACCAATCAGGATACTCTTTCTGGGCCCCAGGAAGTTCAAAGCCAGAGAAGGCATAAAACCTGGGGACTCGCTGCATCTCGCCCCTTTTCTGTTCAGGAACTCAAACCATGTGATCCTGTCCACCATTAAACCATCTTTCCAAGCAGTCTCCATGTTTCCAGTGTCTTTTTCCCCACTTGGAGCTGAACCCAGAAGAATATTTCTTCCTACAGGGGAGAACAGTACACTTTGCATTGGAAAAGAGAATTGGCTGTTATTATATTGGATTACATGTAGTCCTCGATTTACGACCCCAACTGAGCCCAAAATTTCTGTTGCTAAGTGAGTTTTGCTCCATTTTAGGACCTTTCTTGCTACAGTTATTAAATGAATCATTGCAGTTGTAGTAACACGGTTGTTAAGTGAATCTGACTTCCCCATTTACTTTGCTTGTCAAAAGGACCCCTGGACATTAAAACCATCATAAATAAGAGTCAGTTGCCAAGCGTCTGAATTTTGATTACATGACGATGGAGATGCCACAATGGTCATAAGTGTGAAAAATGGTCATAAGTCACTTTTTTCAGTACCATTGTAATTCGAATGGTCACTAAATGAACTATTGTAAATTGAGGACTATCTGTATTCAGATTAGCACTTACCTACCCAAATGCCTATCCATTCAGGCTTGTCAGGCCAGAGGCTCATAGGATGAAAGAAGAAGACTATGAATCAGTCTAAAAAGCATCACCAGTTGAGGAACAGCATCAAAAGCCTGATTGACTCCTTTCCAAATGCTTTCATGAGTTTGGACGGGATAATGTTTGACTACTAGAAATCTAAATTCTAAGAATGCATTAAAAATCAGAACACCATCTGTAATTTATGTATGCTTTTGGGGAGATTGAAAAAAAGAAAGGGAAAGGGTGAGAAATATCTGTTGCCTTTTTGTAGAAGCAGTTTTTACAGTTGAAATACAACTCCTAGCACCTCTTTTAAGGATGGGGCTGATGAGAATTATAATCAAGAATTCTTAAGACTCTTAGATTGGGGAAACTTTAAATAAACAATTGAAAGAAAAGGAGAGTCAGAAGAAAATGTTTCTCAGGATAACTGTGATGCCTATCTCAAAACGCCTACAAACTCAAAGCCACCAAAAATCACTTTTATTAACCTTTGCAGCCCTTTTCTTCCATTAAGTGTGTGGATTAACTTGTCCTGTCCTTTCAACCACACTATTAGGTAGACACACAGTGGCATCGATTAACTTAGCCCTGGTTTACTCCAGCCAGTAGTTCACATAATGCACCAAACCATAAAGTAATCACACCAGCTGAGTTTTTAATGAGATGTCAGGCTTACAATCAGGTCAGTTTAGAGTTCAGTGTGTTGTGGAGTATGTTCATTTAATCTGCATGCTGGACATTTTTAAGTTGTCTCATTGTTTTAAAATAAAATGTAGGACTATAAGAAAACCTTATCTTTCACGAGTAGGGCTGAAACTGTTTTTAAGAAGCTTGTTTCCAGCTTCTAAATCTGATTTGTGACAATCTATTCATTACAGTATGCATTTCCATATTTTTCTATCTTTGCAAACTATTCACCATTCATTCTTTTTCTCTTTAAACTTATTTCTCTTTTGTCTCTCTTTTACTGAGGATGTCATTAACTTCATCCACTTACTGTTTTCTTCCTCTCACCTTGTTCACTTCTCTGCTATATGTTTGTTCTGAAGTTCAGTCCTCGTGCATCTTCTGTACCTGGCCAAATCCCTTCAACGTATTTTTTCTGCTTCAGCATATTTCTTTCTGACCAAGTTGCTTTCAGCATATTCAGTCACTTTTGTGTTCGACTTCATCCAAAGGCCGTTCATTCTAGACTATCTTCTGGTTTTACAACTCAAGTTTCTTAGGTTCTGCATTCTCATTTTCTGGGGTTGTTAGTCTTAACTCTTCCTTGCTTTCTATGAGTAATGGTCTTTGCAAGTATCTTTTTCTCATACACACTGTATACAATATTCTCACATTCTAATTTTTGCATTAATCATTTTGTTCTACAGCTTCTTTCTCTTTATCATTTCATTAAGCAGCCCCTTTACATTTTTCCTCTTAGCGTAACTCTGCAATTTCTGTGTCACTGTCCAACATAATTTGTTTCACTCTGTTTCAAGTAACTTCTATTTTCTTACATCCCTGTTCATTCTGTAAATTATCTATCTGCTAATACTTTTTCAGATAGAATTCATACCATGTCTTCATGCAGTCATTCTATTTTGACTCTAGTTTCTTTCATATTTTCCCCCTTTTATTCTATGTTTTTCCCCAAGATTTTTTCTTGACATTACAAAAATAATTAGTCCACATTCAGAACGTCTCATCATCTTTCTATCCTTCATTAATTATTTCAATCATTCAACATAAACAATCATAACCATCATGCTTTTAGACTGATGCTTATTTCTTCACCATGTGTATTTGTTAATAGGTTTATGTTTAAATCATATGTTCAGAAATAATGAATTAAGCAGATCCTTGCACATTTTTCTTGGGTCTCCCAAAAGCCCAAGTAACTTTTTAAAATACTATCTTGTGCTATTCCAACCTATCTATTCACATCACCAAACAAAATATTTCCCCCTTGACTGCTTTAATTTATAGTGAGGCATAATTGTTCAATTCATCCTTACCATTCACTGAAGTATAACATGCAACTGTCACCAACAAATAGATTCCTACTTTCATATACATCCATGACAACCTTGAAACAGCAAATTCTTACTTTCTGACATTAATTTTAGCCCTTTCATTCATAATGAAACCTGCTCTTTCATTTCCTGTCATGTAGTCATAAGCTTCACAAAATCAGACCCATCTTCATTTAGATCAGTTACCATGTTCCCTTTCACTTGGATTCACAAAGAGAGACAGTATATCATTTTTCTTTCTTTCATTTGTTAATTCATGCAGTTTTCCATTTATTATTCCAAGTCACGGTTTTCTATTTGCCATGGACTGCTAGACTTGATAGGTACCTATTGTGGTTTTTTTTAAACAAAAGTTTTTTATTTTTTTATAGTTCAAACAGCCAAACATTACATAATAAATTTTCATTCATCATTTTATCCCCACCCAAAACCCCCCTCCCCAATTCCCCCCCGACTTCCCAGAGCAAAAACAGAATATAACATTTAATCAATGTAGACTAAAATATGCTAACTATTACAAAATTCAAAACTCACACTTGCTCACTCCCCTTTTAAAAACTATACATCAACCTTCCTTTTCTAAATTCTCTTATCATGGACTTCCGGTGGGATCGTGACATCGCCGGACGCTTCTTTTTGAAGCGCCAACCCAGGGCTCCGTAGAACCGCAAGAACAGCGACTATCAGCTGTCTTGCGGTTTGGAAACTTTCCTCCTGGTAAGAGGGGGGAAAGTGAGTAGACAGGTGGGGTAGAGCTCCCTGAGAGTGCCAGATTTTACCCATAATCTGGCGCTCGAAGATGAGAGCTCCCCAATAAGCCTGTCAGTACTCCGGACCCTGGATGTCTCTGCTTTGCAGAGCTAGATGTTGTGACCATTCCAGCAACCAACTTTAAATAAATACTTTTTGAATCGAGCTTGCGGAGCATAAGCAGCATGAATAAAACAGCAAGTATTTTCTTTTTTTTAACTCCAAAGATTTACCTTCTTTAAAAGATTTTCCTTAAGCAGAAAGTGAAAGCAAGATGGCGTTTGAGTTTCAACGGGGCATGAAGAAGTGAAAGTTAAAAGTAATTATTGACAAGCCCCTGTTTGAAACATAAAACTCTTTTTTGAAAAGTGGATGAACCAAGAAAGGAAGTAATTATAATAACTGAAGCAGTAATATAAATTACAAATTGCAAAGGGTCTTTTTTTTCTTTTTGATACTTTTTTTTCCTGTCCTTTTGGAAGGGAAGGAAGAAGGGGGGGCAAGATGGCTGGTCTTTTTGAAAGCAAAGAAAGCAAAGAAGGGTTAATTAACCCTCAGATATGGTCTGATTTTGAGGAAGCTTGGAGCTCAATTACCTCTGCTTTATTGGAAAAAATTGATACTATATTTCAAGCTTCTCAAGCTGGAAACAATGAAATACATGGAAATACTGAGTTGCAATCTAGCAGTGGGGGATTGATTGAAGAGCTGGGAGATGGAAAAGAACAACAACAGCCTATAGTAGTTTTTTTTGGGAGAGAAAGATGGATGCTGTGCAGAATAAGGAGCAAGAAATTTTGGAAGCTGATGAGACTTTGGCTACACGAATCTTTTCTTATAAAATCCAACTTGCATTTAAAGAGCTGTTTTCAGAAGAAGTTATATTTCTGCAAAAATTTTATAATATGCAATCCCCAAAAATGCAAAATTTTACTGGAGTTAAAAAAGGCAGAGGGATCAAAGTTAAGAAAAGAGTTTGTAAAAAGGAAAAGAAAGACTGGAGACATGGAAAATAACCCTGCTTGATGAGATGATGGTCCTTTAAAAGTATTGTTTAAGTGTTTAAAGATTTTGAACTTTTGGAAGAAAACATCCAGCAGCTTAATGCCAGTTAACTAAGTGATGAGCGACGATGAGGAGGTAACCTACAGCTGTATTGGAATATTTTGAGAAGAATAAACAGATCACAGCAATGCTGGTGTGTTGGGTTGTGAAATATGCCTTGACCTGAATGATTTGGAATATTTTATTAAGGACTGTAATAAATTTGGACTTAATTGCAATCGCAGAAGTTTTATTGAATATAGTAAATTGGAGTTTTCTGTTTGATGGTAATAAATATAAGGCAAAAGGACTATGGGCCTAGGGCAATTGCAGTTGATCTGGTGGTTTCCCTAATACGTCTGATGAATTTATTAATCTAATTTTTGGCTGGATTTGATGGATACTATTTGAAATACAATTACAAAGTCACTCGGGGGGGGTTATATAAAGAAGCAATTTTTATTTAGGTGGGTAGACGCAAATGAAGACATTCTATATGCTATTGGAAGATGTGAAGATAAGAAGATTAGCAACTGGTTTAATCTAGTATGAAGAATTTAAATGTTTGATATAGCTATTAAATGATGTTTTTAGTTGATTTGTTAATACGTATTGATAAATTAATAAGAGGTTTGATTATTATTTTTTAGTTAGAATTTTTTTTTTATTAAGTGTTTTAATTATAATTGGACCTTGATGGTTTAAAAGTGGAGGACGGAAGAGTTTATATAGTATTTTATTTTAAATTTGGGGTTTTTGAATGAGGTTTTTTTTTTTGTTTTAAATGAAAGAAGTTATAAAATATCTTGTTAAATTGTATAGATCTAATAATCTGTTAAGTATCTATTAGCTAAATTGAGTAATGATAGGTTTGATTAGGTAATACTTAATTGTTTTATTAACTGCTGTAATTATAAATGGATACTAATTTTGTTGAATTAGATGGAATAAGAAGAAAGAAGACTTGCTTTCCTTTTATCTATTTGTTTAATGATTATGATAAGTGAGAGATGGAGTTGAATTTAGGGGATTTAAGCTGTATTTTATATTTTGTATTTGCTCTGGGAAGTCGGGGGGGTGGTTGGGGAGGGGGGAGAAAATGTATGTAAAACTTTTAAAACTTTTTCAATAAAAAAAAATAAATTCTCTTATCACATTTCAAATTTATAAACAAGTTATGTTAAACATTTTAATCCCTTAACAAAATATTATTCAAAATATATATTTTAAAAATCCCAAATTGTGTCCAGTCTGTCTTTCTTTTTATATTCTTTGCCTTTAAACTTCTTACCTTAAAACTACCACAGAATTCAAAAGTTATCCAGCTTTAATTAAATCTTTTAAAATCATAAGGCAATCCAACATAAGACCAGTCTTTCTAAATTCTCTTATCACATTTCAAATTTATAAACAAGTTATCTTAAACATTTTAATCCCTTAGCAAAATATTATTCAAAATATATATTTAAAAAATTCCCAAAATGTGACCAATCTATCTTTCTTTCTATATTCTTTGCCTTTAAACTTCTGTGCCTTAAAACTACCACAAAATTCAAAAGTTATCCAACTTTAATTAAATCTTTTAAAATCATGGCAATCCAGAATAGGACCAGTCTTTTCTTCATATATTTTCCCCCCTTCAGCGTTACTCCTCCCCCTACTCCAACTTTAATTAAATCCTTTTACTTAATAAAACAATCTCCAAATTTTGACCAGTCTTTCTTTCTATATTTTTTCCAATCCTTCTCCAGTAAAATCTCCTTCAACATCGCTCGTCCTTCTGCTCTTATCTTCGGAAACTTTTTAAGTTGAGATTGCAAATAATATGTCTTAGAAATTTGTTCTCTTTTTGGGGTTATTTGCTTTGTTTTGAAGCCTCCGATTCGAAAACCCCCCTATTGTGGTTTTGATCACATGTAGAGCAGTTCCTTGTCCAAACCTTCCTTAAAGACGTAGACCAGCTTTCACATAATGCTTTTTAGTAACACAAAGAAGGTGTAGGCTACTAGATTACAAGCCTTGGTTGTATTTGTGTCAGATGGAGCATTCTCTGCTTAAGAATAGGGACTCTATGGATCAGGTTCAGTTCATTTTAATCCATATGTCACAAATGTCACCCAAAGCTGAATTTTACTGCTCATGCTATTTTATGCAAGCTATTGTACCATTGCTCACATCTCACCAAATTGGAGGAGCATGAAGTTTACTGATTCATACAGATAGTCCTTGACTTATGACCATAAAGGAGCTTGCCCATTACAGTTGTGACAGTCATAAAGCAGGTCATTACATGATTTAGTTTCTAAGCAAACACATTGTTCACTATGATGAGTTTTTGCTGAAAGCCAAATGTAATTATCAAATATGATAACAGACAGGCAGGGGAGTTTAAGCTGTACGGTAACAGGGTTAATAAACTTGGGCCCCAAGGAGGTTTTTTCTCCCAGGGATGTACTTCAACTCAAAGTTAAACCATTTAAAGTACTGCGCCCACCAGACTTGTTTTGGGGAGAGTCTCCAGAGGGTTTTGAGTGGCTCCAGGTTGGTTTTGATATACTCTCTCACGTCTCTCATCTCTTTGAGGGTCATGGAGTACATTTTTGGTTTAGGTAGTTTAGCCCCCGGTACGAATTCTCTTGCACAGTCAGTGGGGTGGTAGAGGGGCAGCACAATGTATTCTTCTTGCTGAACACCTCAGCTAGGTCTCGGTATTCCTTGGGGACCTGGGGAGGTGCCTGGGAGCGGTGTTGAAGCGGCTGCGGCTGTTTCAGTTTGCTTAGTATCACTCAGCCATTGGATGGCTCCTTTTGCGGCATTGCTAGGAGTGGGCAGAGGGCCTATTCTCAGCCTCAGTTTATTGCAACCACCTTCCCAGGAGATGGTGGGGCCCCATTTATCTAGCCATGTCAGGGCTAGAATCACTGTTTCTGCCATGTTTGGTGCCACCATGAAATGGATGAGTTCCCAGTGCTGACCCATCTCCAACCTGGCAGGCTCGGTGAGGAGCAGGGAAGGGCCACCCCCTATCAACGACCCAACAACCTGCTCAAATCGTATGGGTGGGTCAGAGGTTTTGTCCTGATTTCTAGCCTTAGGACTATATGTTAGCTGATCAGGCAATGGGTACAACCCCGGCCAAGATTGCTTCTACTTCCTCCTGCACCCCTGTCTTTGGCACCACTAGCCTCGACTGGATGGCGAATGGAAGGATGGCTTCACTTACCATTGGCTCATTCTCGCCATTGTCGTCTCTATCATGGACCATTGGCAGCTGGGCTTCCTGGGGGGGAAGGAAGGGGAGCTGGGGGAGGGCATCTGGGCTTCCCCACTTAGGGGGGGGGAGACCTTGATGGCTTGGCAGGCAAATTTTCTCCGTAGTCTTCAGTGGCGATTTCCTAGGCTTGGCTGATTCTGAGGGCTTTGCCTTTGGCATGGGGGCTGGAGCCAGGCATCATTCCCTGTGGCAATGTCCTTGGTTCTCAGGGGAAACTATTTTGTTTTGGCTAAAAAGATAAAGGTAAAGGTTCCCCTTGCACATATATACTAGTTGTTCCCGACTCTAGGGGGAGGTGCTCATCTCTGTTTTAAAGCCGAAGAGCCAGCACTGTCTGAAGACGTCTCCGTAGTCATGTGGCCGGCATGACTCAATGCCAAAGGCACATGGAATGCTGTTACCTTCCCGCCAAGGTGGTCCCTATTTTTCTACTTGCATTTTTTATGTGCTTTCGAACTGCTAGGTTGGCAGAAGCTGGGACAAGTAATGGGAGCGGACTAGGGATTTGAACCATTGAATTGCCAACCTTTTGATTGACAAACTCAGTGTCTTAGCCACTGAGCCACCGCGTCCCCTTATTGTCCCCTTATTGGCTACAAAACCCCAACTATCTCTATTTCCCCCTCCCTATCCCTCATCACCAGTGTGGCAATGCTGAAGCCTCCAAGATGGTCTCAGTCAGGCCAGCTTCAGAGTTGACAAGTGCATTGCCTCCTGTGTGTACCTTGCCTTTCACTTAGGATAATGATGCCCAGTGGGCACAGAGTGGAATATCAAATGTACCACAGGTACAGATTCAGCCAGGCATGTTTGAGAGATTAATCCTTAGAGTTTTTCACCTAATTCTTCAAAATCTGAAGCCAGCAGTGTACAAAATTGTGTTTCTCAAGCTGGTACCCTCCTGTGTAAAGCCTACAATCCCCATGTGAATCTTGGAGCTGTAAACTGCATGGCTGAACTGAAATTTTACAGGTCAGACTGTAACTCAGCTTCATAGTTTGGGGGCCACCACAGAGAAGGGATGAACCTGCCTCTCCAAAGGAGAGAATCTGGAACAGACTTTCTGGTTTGTCTGGATTTCCAAGCCACTCTGACAACTTAATATGAGACCAATTTTTTTTCTTGGATTCCAGAAAAACTGGTTGTAGCATAGACAGCATTTTTCCCTTTCAAACAAGGATGGCCTTTTCTTCTTCCTTCCCTACAGTGGAAAACCCCAGCCATGTAAAGCCCCAGTTCCAAATAAAAGGCATTGCTTTGCCAATGAATCTCCCCCAGGCAAAAATGGAAGGAATGTGAAGACTCTTGGTACTATCCCAAAAAGGCAACATGGCATTGAAACTGCATGCTGCACATTCTTCCTTTGAAACCATGGCTGCCTACTTGTTTTCCAAGCATCATTAATAGAGGCCCACTCAAAGGAAATGTTGGTTCAACAGACAATCTTGACTGCAAATCAGGGAATGAGATTACTGAGTGGCAGTCCCCCATTTGGCAGCTTCAATCAAACAGAATACAGCTGGAAGGGACCTTGGACATCTTCTAGTCCAGGGTTGTCAAACTTGCGTCATCATGGCATCAGGTGATGTATCACAACTCCCCCCCCCTTTGCTAAACCGGGTGTGGGTGTGGGCAGCACGTGACACATCCGGCCCACGGGCTGCGTGTTTGACAGCCCTGTTCTAGTCCAACCCTCTGCTCAAGCAATTTCTGAGCTGAGCATGCACTCAGATATTTCTGTTTCACAATGATTTGGTCACTTCTCAAGTTTTCACTTCTTCTTATTATTAACAAAACCAGTCCTGTAAATGCCTAAATTCTGTGCTGCATATGCTCTCATGTTCATTTAGTGTACAGCAACAATGCTGAAAAAAACCCTTGGCTATGTTCATGGAACATATTTAGATGCCATAGTGAGTGGCTTCATCCCAACACACTAAATCTCTCTCAAACAAATCACAACAGGGTTTTGTGTAATGTGTGAGTACTCCCCATGTCAGAGATTTTGTAGTGTGGGAGGAGTTTAATACTTGCGACGTGATATTATTTTCTAACTTGTTGAACAATGTTTTTCTAAGGCAATCCAGCTTGTCTGGATTCTAGGATTTCTCAGTCCATATTCCTTAATCCTTTTAGGTACAAGGAGCAGTAAATGTTTGTTTCTGCCAAGAAGCCACACCTTGTTAAAATCTGAGACACTTGTTCATGAAATGAGTGGCATAAAATATGCATTGCATAATGCATATTATGCATTCATAATATGCATAATAACCACTCATAAGACACAGAACAAAATACTGACCTAGTTTGCATATTATGCTGAGCTATGGATCAGATCCACTGAGTTAGATTTGAATGTGCAAAACAATCAATCATGGTTTACAAAAGCAGAATGCAATGTGGCCTCTCAATAGAAGAACTGAATATCAATCCTCACCTGTATGACCAATGATAGGAGAATGTGGAAGTCGTAATCACCTCTTGAAGACTTCAGATTCTCTATCTCTTCCCAAGTGGCAAGTTGTCCCTTCATAATTGAGGAGATGTAAAGAGGTCTGTGTGGTAGAAACTATCACCTGGCACTCCTATGACTTCCAAAAGTGAGGACCCATCACCTGATCAGATTATAGCCTGGCATTCCAAATTCATACGGGCAGCAGATTTCAGCCATAGAAATTGTTGAAGTATTAGGTCCCCATGGATTCAAGCTCTCTGCAAATGACAATGTTCTGCTATGGACTTTTCTTTGCTTTTTGGTTTCACTGGGCCCCTCTGCCAGTCTGACTGATAACTGTGTTACAGTTAGTCCACTGGGAATGGTCCACGACATAGAGGATTTCTCAGTTCAGAGGGGTCTTTAAATTTCTCTTGCACAAGCCATCAACTGAAGAATTGTTCTCTAGAGGTCCAATAAAACCAAGATAGTGTTGATAGACTTGGATACTGAAGTTAAGAGCAGAACGAAGGAAAGAGAAGAAAAGATGGCATTGCTACTGCTTGATCCGGTGAGTGAGGGTGGAGAAGACGCTGAAAGTGGAGAGTGGCAAAAGAGAAAGCAAGTAATTTGGCAGCTGTGTGGCCTTGTGAGAAACTTGTTGTGACCGAGAAATAAATTGTACTGCGCTGACCTGGTTCACACACTGCAAGAAAGCTGTTCCTAACCACGGCTTCTTAGATCATCCGCTCTTGAGCAACATGCTAATTTACAAGCCACAGCTTGATTCACACACAGCTTTAAGCTGAAACCATCCCAACTTTGGGAGGAGGGCCAAACCAGTTACTGCTAAGGTGCAAAAAATATCACTGTTGTACAGGTAGTCTTCAACGTACGACCACAATGGAGCCCAAAATTTATGTTGTTAAGTGAGACATTGGTTAAGTGAATTTTGCCCCATTTTACGACCTTTCTTGCCTCAGTTGTTGTGAATCACTGCAGTTGATAAGTTAGTAACCTGGTGGTTAAGTGAATCTGGCTTCCCCATTGATTTTGCTTGTCAGAAGATCACAACTTGGGTTCAGTTTCAAGTGGGAAGAAAGATACTGATGGTTTAATGGTGAAGCAGAACCACCAAGCACGTGTGATTCTTGGTAGAAGACTACATGGAGTGGAGGGTGAGATATATTTGTACTCTCTCTTGGGCCTTGCAAGAAATGTATCCTATTGATTGTCAGACTCCCAGGGGGCTATGCGGGTGTCCAGATAATCTTGTAGGTTGTCTGTGTCTCAGGCTTGGTTGAATCTTGCTGTGTGATGATGTAATGAAGAGGGCTGTGTTCTGAAGGGGTGTTGGGCAATTCCTATTATGGCTTAAAGTGAGGGCTAATCCTATCACCCTGGAGCTGAAGGCCTTTTGTCTTGTAGATAGGATGGCCCAGTCTTTCTGGGGCTATTAACAAAGGTGATGGCTGCTTTCCAAGAGCATATTTCTCCTTTTCTTATCCAGAGAAATATAATATTCTGCCTTTTTAATATTTCCTAGAATATTTCATTCTTCTAGGAGAGGGGTGGATGCTAACTTCCTACAATAGCAAGCAGCCTTTCCTGCCCAGTAATATTCCAGAGAGAGAACCCTAAATTCAACCATCTCCAATCTCATGTTACAACTTGGACAATACAAAGGAAAAATGATAGAGGTTTCCAAAATGATCCATTGTGTTAAGAAATATAGAGGAGAAATTTTTAGCAGTATCTGCAGCATGGCATAATGAAGATCAAATGATAATAGGTGCCTAATGACAACACAGAACTCTACTTGTGTTCAGACAATATGCAAATCTTGGCATTTGTGTAATTACTTGTCACCCGCATTTCTTCATTTCAGCCCCCTTGGACAGCCATGAGACAGCCACCTTGCAAAAAGCACACCCAGCTTTATTGATTTACTTTTATCCTGCCTTTATTATTTTTATAAATAACTCAAGGCAGCAAACATACCTACTACCCCTTTCTCCTCCTATTTTCCTCTCAACAACAAACCTGTGAAGTGGGACTTCCCTTTTTTTCCCCTAGGGCTGTACTGGGGAATTCTGGGAATTGAAGTCCACAACTCTTAAATTTGCCAAAGTTGGGAAACACTGCCCTAAGGGAATGGGCAAAAGGTAGTCCAAAGGGATGACTCTGACTGTGATCACCTAAAGTGATTTTCCTGCCACTTTGAAGTACTGTAGTGTAGAAAGTTAGCACCCACCCTTCTCCGACAAAAATGAAATATTCTAGAAAATATTAAAAAGGCAGAATATTATATTTCCCTGATGAGAAATGGAGAAACATGTTTTTTTAGGCAGGAATCAGACTCACTCTTAATAGCTCCCACCCTCCTCAATAGCCCACAGCAGATGTCAGCACTTAAGAGATAAAGAGATGGCTAGGTCAATTCATAAGTAAATACTCTCACCCAAGATCCGACAAAGGTATGATTAGCCCTCAGCCATAATAGGAATTGACGTCGGGGTCAGTGGGCAGAGCCTCCCACCAATTTTATTACCGGTTCTATAGAACTGGGGGCAACCCACCACTGCTACAAACTAACTGGGGGCAACCCACCACTGCTACAAACTTACCCCTGCATGGCCCCATGGGAGTCTGACAACCAATCAGAATACATTTATTTCACAGGAACAGGAAGCAAATTCAAAGCCCAAGAGAGGGTATAAATATATATCTGTCTCCACTCCATGTGGTCAGCTACCCAGGACTTCAAACCATTTGGTCTTGTCCACCATTAAACCATCCTTCCAAGTAGTCTCCATGTTTCCAGTGCCTTTCTTCCCACTTGGAACTGAACCCAGATGGATATTTCTTCCAACAGTAGCAATAAAGGGGAACGTTTGTAGCTTGGGGTTAAAATGAGGGGGCCTTGGTACTCTCTGAGCTTGGTGGCTTTCTTGCAGATGTTTCATTACCCAAACTAGGAAACATAACCAGTGCACTGATACAAGAGAGTCTGATTAAGTCAGGCATATTCAACCGTTTGGCTTGCCTGGATCCCACTGAGTGAGGAGGAATTGTCTTGGGCCGCATATAAAATATATAGCACTTAGACTTATATATATCTTCACAGTGCTTTTCTCTCTAAGCAGTTTACAAAGTCAGCCTCTTGCCCCCAACAACCTGGGTCCTCATTTTGTCGACCTCAGAAGGTTGGAAGGCTGAGTCAACCTTGAGCTGGTAAGCCCCTGGCAGTTGGCAGAATTAGCTTTCAATACTGCATTCTAACCACTGCACCATCACAGCTCCTGTATAATATAATTAATGTATATAAATGCACACAATAATGTTAAAAGTACCAATAAAGGAAAATATTTGTAGTTCAGGAATTAAATGAGAGCTTTGTTTTTTTGTAAACGTTTTATTACCCATTACCTAGTTGGAGTAATGAAATATCTGCAAGAAAACAAGCAAGCTCAGAGAGCAGCAAGGGCCCCTCACTATGAAGTAGCAAAGAAAAACGTGCTTAGGCCCCTTCAATAGGGATATGTACCTGACTTCTGGTGGCTCCGCGAACGCCGATGGTTGCTCCTCTAGGAGCTCCAGCCCCATGATTCCGTATAGCCGCTAAAACAGCAAAAATCAGCTGTCTAGTGGCTCGAAACTCTCCCCCAGGGAAAAAGGGGGAGAGAAGAGCAGAAGGGTCTGGGTAGAGCTCCCCTAGACCCCCAGGTTTTTCTTTTTAAGCCTGGGGCTTGCAGGGTGAGAGCTCCATGAAAGCCCTTCAACTGCTCCGGATCCAGGACGAGTCTGCTTTATGCAGAACGAGGCGTCGCGACCACACCAACAATGCAATTTTAAGGATTATAAGAAATTTTGACTTTGGATGCTGGCAGAGCAAATCAGGAGAACAAAAAATGCAAGTACTGAACTTTAACTCCGTTTAAAAAAAGGAGGGGGAAATGGCGCCTGAGGGCGTGAAAACGAAACTTACTAGTGAAAGTGCTTGTTAACGCTTGCAACATTGTTAAAACTACTGGATTACACATTAAGGAAAAGATTTAAAGTGGAAGCTGAATGGAAAAGACTATGGTATTGACTTCAATTAATTTATACTTCTAAATTGTGTGGAAAATAATTGGATTTATTGACCTGATAGTGGAATAAATATAAAGTGAAGATTGAAATATGGCTGATATTAGGGCTGGAGGATCCTTATCATATGAGACAGCAAATTCAGAAGCTGTGACTGTAAAGGTTTTTCAAGAACTTTTAAGCTCTTTTACTTCTATTATAATAGAATCAAGTGTAAGAACCTTTCAAAAATATAATTTGAAAGATTTGCTGGCTGGAAAAGATGAAGAAAAGAACCAGACTAATGTGATTTTGGAGGACAAAAAAGAGGCTGTCAGGATTAAGATGGAGGTTTCTATACTGGATACAGAGGCTTTGCCAGAGGCTTCCATACAACCAACTGAAGAACAGCAACTAGACTCTTTACTGCAAACTGACAAATTTTATCATGACAATTCTTGGTTTTACAGACAGAATCAGTATTTAAGGGATGAAGTAATTGATTTTACAAGCAGGACGAGTCGAAACCGGGGTTTCAAATTAGAGGAAATAACGAGTTTTAAAGATACATCAACCTCAAATTAAAATTCAAAAATTTTTGAAAACAAAAGCAGGGGGAGGAGCAATGCTGAAGAAGAAAGTATTATTGAAGAGGAAAGATTGGAAAAAATATAGAAAGAAAGGAAGAATGCAAGATTAATTTCTTTTGAGGATGATTTTAGTAATAAATTTGAAAAGTTTACTGTTTTATTGAAGTAAAAAGGCTTAATTAAAATTGGATATTTTTCAAACTTATTGAAGTATTAAAATGGTTAATTTAAAATTTAATGGATAGCTTTTTCTTTAAAAAAAAAGTTTTGAAACTTATATTTTGAAGAATGTCCTAGTGATGTATTAAGAGATCTTAAAATGTTTAAGCTAAGATTATATGTGATGAAATGTTTAAGTCAGATATAACTTAACAAATATGAAAAGTTTTTTTTCTTTTTAAAAGAAAAAAGTTTTGAAATTTATATTTTGAAGAATGTCTTAGTGATGTATTAAGAGATTTTAAAATGTTTAAGCTAAGATTATAGTATTTTTTAAAAACTATATGTGATGAAATGTTTAAGTTACACATAACTTAACAAATATGAAAAGTGATAAGAAAATTTATAAAGGGTAGGTTGATGAATAATTTTTTAAAGGGGAGTTAAAGAGTGTGAGGGAGTTTTGAATCTTGTAGTAAGTTAGCATATTTTAGCTATGTTTGTTAAATTTTATACCCTGTTTTTGCTCTGGGAAGTCGGGGTGTGTGGGGAGGGGGGGTTGAAGGGTGGGTGGGGATAAAATTGTTGTATAGATAAATGTATTAATAGAAAAGTAAGGAAATTGGGGGAAATGTTACAATAAATGAAATGATAGAATCAAGATATGATAAATATTGGTGGAATAAGAAGACATAAGAGATGTACTCAGATGATACATTGTATGATTGATTGTGAATTGTATGTTTGTTATAAAATAAAAAACTTTTTTCATATAAAAAAATAGCGATATGTACCTGTTGTTTTCTTAAAATGAAGAACATACGCAAACTCTGTCCCCATAACACAGTTCTGTCCATACCTGAGATCTGCCCCCGCAAGCCCTTCCAAAACCATTATTTGTTGTTTTACAACCTTAAAATGTTGTCTTTTTGATGGGAGGTGTCCCCTTTTTAAAATAACAATTACAGTGTCTTCACACACAACAATGCTCAAAAGGAAGAGTGGATTTCCCCCCAAGATAATTCACCTTTTAAAAAGAGAAAGTTATTTTAAGTTCACAGAAAATGCAAAAAAATCATCAGAGGAGTGGCTTGCTTGCTGTCTAATCTTCCTTTTTTTCCTGGGGATTATTTTACATTCAGGGCCTTCTTCCTTTCAAGTCGCCTTTGCCAGCTTATTTATCATTAAGAGACATTAATAAATAACACTGAGCTGCAATAATTCCACACAGAGACATGAAGATCGCTGGGCAATCAGCTTCATGACCCTCTGTTTTAAATATTGGTTGTTTCCCCACTAAGCAGTTAAAGGGTTTTGTATTGTTGTGCCAAAATAATTGTCATTTATTTGAAAATAGTAACTGTGCCTGAATGATGCTGTAAGTCCCTAAGGGAAAAGAGTCATACTCTCTCTCTCTCTCTTTTTTAAAATTTGATTTATATGTCGCCCTTCTCCAGAGACTCAGGGCAGCTTACAATGTGTTAAGCAATAACCTTCATACTTCTGTATATTTATACAAAGTCAGCTTATTGCCCCCACAATCTGGGTCCTCATTTTACCTACCTTAGAAAGGATGGAAGGCTGAGTCAACCTTGAGCCTGGTGAGATTTGAATTTACAGTAATTGCAGACAGCTGGTGTTAATCACAATGCTTTTTTAGTCTGCTGAGCCACCAGGCCCTTCTTAACACACAAAGGGTGTGTTGCACCACTTTCATAGGCTGGTTATGAAGATATCACATATATTTATGGTAGCATCTAGTTTTAACTGGATTACTATCAATTATGCTTTTGACCCACACATGTGGCCCATCTGCTCTAAACTGCTGCACCTGAATATTGTATACAGTCCAGAGGTGGGTTTCAGCAGGTTCTGACCAGTTCTGGAGAACTGGCAGTGGAAATTTTGAGTAGTTCGGAGAACTGGTAAATACCACCTCTGACTGGCCCCACCCCCATCTATTCTCTGCCTCCTGATTCCCAGCTGATTTTACAGTAACCTTCCCCTGGAGTGGGGAGGGAATGGAGATTTTATAATATCCTCCCCCTGCCACGTCCACCAAGCTATGCCACACCCACCAAGCCATGCCCACAGAACTGGTAGAAAATTTTTTTGAATCCCACTGATACAGTCTCTTAAACTAAATAACCACGACTTTAAATTTTCACAACCTTCAAAAATTTGATAAAGATTAGATTTCCCCAAAAGTGGGTTTTCGAAGGCCAACCGAGGAAGTATATAGAAACCTGCTTGTTTTCTACATGTCAAGCAGGTGTTAAGACATAAGAGCCTCTGTTACAAAGAAAAAATGAAAAAAGTATTAGATCTAAGCAAAAACAAAACCTCTATTGCTTGTTCAGATTTGAGCCTTCTCGCTGCTTGATTTGGCATTTCTTGCTAAAATCTTACCATATTACTTTCTGCTAACTCTTACCAGAAAGTAAAGCTAGAAGTAACTAAATTAAAATATATTCAAGTAACGATAAGTGTAAATAAAAAGAAAGTGGTATAAAGCTATGGTACATGAAAATCATTTCAAGAAAGAAAAATGGCACAAAATCTAATCTGGGTCAGTTGCTGGGATCAGAGGTTTAGTCTTCTGAGCTTTCGGACTTGTGCTGAAGCCCATTCTCAGGGAACTTCTCTCTACACATTTCAGCAGAGAGTTCCCTGAGGATGAGCACCAGCACAAGTCCAAAAGCTCAGAAGACTAAACCTCTGGTCCCAGTGACCAACCCAAATTAGATCCTGCATCATTATCCTGGAACATGTATATTTGCCTTCATCCCTGAAAAAGAGTAAAATGTATATTTTTGAAGAAATGCACAGATTAACTTTAGGCAATATAAAGAAGAAATTTAAAGATTAACCAGTGTATTGGCATATAAATTGTTACAGATTATAGCCAACTTTGTTAATTGATAAAATACAAATCCTGAATTACATCCACAGTTAAGACTTAAGAGAGGTTAGGTGAGAAAAAAATGGACAGAAATGCCACAGGTGATGATAATACCCATGTTAAAATCTCTTTAAGGTTTTCCTGCTGTGAAATTCACAACTGGAAGAGAAATCTAAAACTCTTATACACTTATGCTTATACATTAGCTGTGCATGCTAATATATGCTGTGCAGACTTAGTTCTGAGTACACCTGCATATTACTGGCTGAATGTACTTAACACAACTCCTTGTTGTTGCTACAGCCTATCTCCCTGATTCCTGGAGATTACAGGGACAAGTCAGTGCAATTTTCTTAGCAACATTTTTAGAAACGGCTTCCCACTGCCTTCTTCCTAGGAATGAGAGAGCGTAACTGGCCCAAAGTCACCCAGCCAGCTTTCTTGCCTAAAGCAGGATTAAGAATCTCCCAGTTTCTAATCCAGCATTTTATCCACCATACCAAACTGGCTCTCTTATTTAACAAAGCTAGCCAACCTCATTTTAGATTAGTATATTATGCAATCTCATGTGCAGGATGGGATTATAGTTCACTATTTTAGGTGAAACCTTGATTATTATATTAATTTAGTAAACCATAAGTTAAGTTAAATTAAGTTAAATTAAGCATGGGTAAGTATATTGTACAAACACAACTGCTCTTCTGAGATTTCTCTCTTTTGCATTCCTAGAGAATTTTTAAAATGTGGTAAATAAAATAATAACCTCTATTAGAGTGTTTCAGAACTACTTGGGTAACTCACCTGCCACTATTTGAAACAGCCCAAATCTTGATGTTTATGGAGATCCTCAGTCATCCAGGTCATGGTTGTCCCAAAGGTGCTTTTTCAAGGGAAAACTGAACTTTGTTTTTCCTTGAAGATGTTTCACTTCTTCACTTCTTTCAGTTCTTCAGAAGAAGTTTCTTGATGAAAAGCGAAACATCTTCAAGGAAAAACAAAGAAAGTCCAATTTTGAAAAAGTATCTTTGAGCCCCTACCTGACATTCTCTGGATATTTTTCATTGGTTTGATAGGCTTATTTATTCTGTCCTCTAGGAATTCAAGGTAGTTTATCAGGCTGGAATTTCCCTTCATTTTTATTCTTTCCAGACTAATGGATTGATAAATATAAGTTATATGAAAGGGTCAGGATTCTATCAGCATAATAACCCTATAAATATGAACTAAATGAGACCAATTTAAATCTTTAGAGAGGAAGAAAAAGGAAGTTAAGTTTGAAAATAGACCAGATCTGGCTGAAGGTTGTGGAGGAAAACAAATCTCCCTCAATTTACCCAATGTATTGTCCAATTAGATCCCTCCTACCCTCAGTCCTATATCCACGGTATAGACAAACCCAGTGAGCATATATGGAGACAATATGGAAAAGAGAAAGGTGCCTAGAGAGTGATACTATTTGTTATTCTGAAGAAAATATAGATGCCTAGATAGTGATACTGTTTGTTATCCTGAAAATAACATGTTATCTGCTACATATGTTACTTTGAAGAAAATATAGATGCTGTTGCTACTATATATATTACTCTGCAGAAGATATAGATGCCGCTGCTAGTAAATGGATTGGATTGAGTCCCCAAAGCTTGCTTTGCTTTGCTCTGCTTGCTCTGCATTCTCTACTTGTTATCCCGATGTGGCAATTTATGGGATAGGTTGGAATGAGAGTGCTGGCTCAAGATTGCCCCTGAGTGCCCATGGCCGAGGGTGGACTTGAATGTGGTTCTTCCTGCTCATAGGACAGTATCTCAAGTGTCCAATATTCTTTATTGGTTTGTTATTAAGTGATGCACACGGGGTCCTCAGTTCCTTTACTGTGGTGATACAGGAATATTTCTTGACTGATTTAAAATATCATTTTCTCATGCTTATTAAAGCCACCTTTTCCACAGTAGGTTGACCTGTGACCTGGACAATATGCCACTTGTGAACACAGCTGCTCTTGTGGTTGGCTACTAGGAATCCCTTCTCCAGTGAAAGCAATTCACATGCCTTGGGGAAGCAAGAGAGGCCATTAGTTACACAAGCAATGGGTCTTAATTGCCACCACTGATTCTTCTCACCTCCTACAGCTCTGCATTAACTTGTTCCACTTGAGAAAGCAAAACATTATCTACTCCAAGGGGCTGAATCAAAGCCTAGCCCACATGTAGGCAGAGGCAAGGGCTCTTAGTCATCTTGAAGCTACCTTCTGAAGGAGCAGCCTTCCAAAGCTGCTTCCCCCGTATGCTGACAGCTGCTCTAGCTGCCCCCAGCAGTGAAAGCAGGAACTCAGCTGGGGCCATCTGGTGCCAAGTCATACTAGCTCACAAGAAATGAGAGCTGCTAGCTTTGGTTTCTTTAAAGAAGGAGACAAATTTAAAGGAGGAAGAGAAGGATGAGGAATTTCTTAGTGGGTTGCAATTGTAATAGCCATGTAGGATCTCTAGGAGTTTCTAAATACCAATTTCTCTGAAATGGAAAGAAAAGCGTTAGCTTCCTGCTTTGCTTTGGAGCTTCTGATGGGTATCTGCTTGCCACCATCAGAAAGAAGATGCTGAACTGGTCCTTTTTCACAAAAACTTAAATTCCCCAGAGAACTCCATTTACTCGTGTGCAGATAATCCAATTCTTAGTGCAGTTTGAACTAAGAACAGTAGTTTACTATTACTGTAGGAGGACAGTCATGTAGTCTATGGTAAACAAAATCCAGTCTTTTCTGACTAATTTGTTTCAATAAAGAGCACAAGGTTATCCCTTGTAATAATATTTGTTAATCAAAAAAAGATGCTTCCAGACTCATCCTGAATTTTAGCTGGGTATTCAAGCAGGAATGGTGAATACCCATTGCCTTCTAGAAGTTGCTGGATTACAATCTGCAGTAGCCCAGCATGTGGGACAAGTGATGAAAAATGCTGGGAGATGCCAGTTACAGAGATCCACAAAGTCCTTACCCTGTCCTTATTTTTTTATTCATGGTGTACATGTATGCACATAAGCGCACCAGTGTGCCTACCGTCCCTGTCCCAATGTTCCCTTTATTTGTATCCATTTCACATATTCAAATCATGTTTATACTTATATATATTATCTAATACGTGCTTGACAAAATAAATAAATAAATAAACATTCTCAGAGCTCTGGGGAGCTGGAGGGAAGATTCTCTACTCAGTATAGTTCCATAGAAGCAATGTTGAGTTGGGTTTGACAAAGAGAGGCTTACTCCAGATGACCTAGCCATCTGTATGGTCTCCTAGGGATGTCACCTTGGTCTTCCAGAGTGAAGTCCAACACGTAAACCATGCTAGTTCTAAAAGCAAGTGAGGAATACCATCTGCCAGGAATAATGGGAGCCAAAGTCCACCATATCTAGTATGCACCAAGTCAAGAAAAGCTTTTTCTCAAAAGATAGGTAGGGCTTGACAATATGGTGCTGGTGGGAGATTCAACAGGTGAGATGCTCTAAGCTAGGGTGTCCTACCTTTGCAACATTAAGACTTGTGGACATCAACTCCCAGAATTTTCCAGCTGTCCATTCTAGGAGTTGAAGTTCACAAGTCTTAAAGTTGCCAAGGAAAGGGATAGGAGTTGGCTTACCTTTGCTTTTTCCATAAGTGCTATGTGGATAATTTTTTTCTCAAAATTAACTTGAAAGGAAGAACCTTCTCCAACACATTGGACAAAAGGAATCACAATGAACCTGTGAGCTACCATGTGGCTATTTTACATTGCAGCCCATGCTGAACAGAAATTGCCTCTCTTTCTAAACAATTTATCCCAGTTGTTAGCTATGTATCATATTCTTCTGAAATACTTCCCATTACATTCTCAGGGGATCTGTAAAGAAAGAAAACCCAAAGCTTTTGAGCAAGTACAAAAAGTAGCTTGTCTAAGTAACTCAAGTTGGTATAAAATTGCATCTAAAAAGTTGAGAGAGAGATTTTCCCCACACCTACCATAGCAGATGAGCCCAACTTGGAGTACAGTTGGATTTTTAAGCAACTTCCCTCTCCTCTTGAAAACACTGAAGATGATTAGTTGGCTGTCAGCCACTGTGATCCTTACTATGGAAAAATGTCAGAGTTTGTTGCAGCACACACAATCAGACAATTCAGCAGGATTCAAAACTTCTTTATATATATAATAACACATAAGGCAAATATGCAATACCCGTGTTGGTTTTTCCAACATGGTAGAAAGAAGAGATTGTAAGTAGGTACAAACACAGACCAAGACTTCTATATACAGAACAGTTGAGCTAAGCCATGCCTAGACTCCTAGCTGTTTGAACGACCAAGCAGCCCCCTTTCGCTGACCTTGTTGCTATGCTTATTCCAACTCATGAACTCTTATACACTGACAAAAAAGGAACATACTTATAAACTAACATAGAAACAGCACAGGAATATAGTGACTTCACATGTCGTAGTGGGCCAGAAATGTCAACATGCATGATTTGCCAGCCTCCTTTATTGTACTTCACAAAGTGGGTGGGAGCAAAAGTATACAACCTTTCCCCCCAGAAAAATGGGGTTGTTAAGTTGTGCAAGTGCTGAAGGCACCAGGGTGACCATTAAAGGTTTTTTACCCTTGCTGCCCTCCCTAATTTTTTACATTCCTGCAGAAAGCTTGGATTGGTTAATAGCAATGGCACCAGAGGTGGTATTCAGCCAGTTTGGACTGGTTCGGGTGAACCTGTAGTGGAAATTTTAACCGGTTCACCGAACTGGCAACTACCACCTCTGGCTGGCCCTGACCCTGCCCACCCAGTAGGTGCTTGCCCCCGCCTGCCCCCCCACCCTATATATGTTGCCTTTGCCACGCCTTTGCCATGTGGCCCAGCTAATTGCCTTGCCTCGCCTCCGTGCCTCACCCACTCTGCTCACCAAAGGTAAGCATGCTGCCTGCTCGCTGTTAACCTCTGGTCGGGGCCCAGGGAGCTGCCATTCCCCGAGGCCATTCGCCTTGGTCAGGTTGGGTAATGCGCCATTCCCCAGCTCTGGCCTTGCCCCGGAGCCTCTGCCGTTCCCCTTGGCTGAGTCAGGAAATGAGCCATTCCCTGGCTCCGGCCTTGTCCCGGAGCCCCCGCCCGCTTGCCATTTTCCTTGGCCGGGTTGGGGAACGCACCATTCCCTGGCTCTGGCCTTCCCCGGGGCCTCTACCCACATGCCACCCGCTTGCCTTCTGCCTTGCTCACCTTCATCTGTGCCTTGGTGGGGGTACCTGGCAAGGCTCAGCCGGCAAGCCTTCAATCACCAATAGTTTTTGGCTGCCTTCTCTGCTGCGATGCCATCCCTCTGGCACAGCCATTCTCCTGGCTGGGTCTGGTTGTGAACGGCACCAGCAGGCAATGGGGTGTGTGTGGGGAATGGGGAACAGGGCGAAGAACAGGGTGGCGATGGTAGCAATGGGTTTTCTTCAGGCCTCTTTTTTGGCCTGTAGTTTTCAGTAGTTTTTGGTGCAAGAAGCCTGTAGCCACCACCTCTTTTTCAGCATGAGAAGCCTCCAGCCACCGCTACCGGCTCGGTTCCAGCTGGCAAAGAGGCTTCTTGTGCCGAAACTACCGAAAACTAGAGGCAGAAAAAGAGGCCTGAAGTCCTGTCACTGCCATCGCCATCCTGTTCTTCTCACCGGCCATGCAACCCATTGATTGCTGGTGTGCGCGCGTGGTCGCACCCCATTGCCAGACCTGGCCAGGAGAATGGCCTGCTGTGCCGGAGGGATAGCTTCGCAGCAGAGCTGCTTGGAAGGCAGTCAGACTGTGGTGTCCCTTTAAGGTACTTGGACACAAGGGGAGGGGGGACCATAAAGGGACAGGCTGCAGGAGCTGCCTTTTCTGTGGGCGTGGCTTTGTGGGGGGGGTCATGTGACTGAGTGGGCATGGCCAACTCAATGTCACTCACCGCAAGGTGCCACCCCACCAAACTATGCCCACAAAGCCACGCCCACAGAACCGGTAGTAGAAAAATTTGAATCCCACCACTGAATGGCACTTAGATTTATATACTGCTTCATAATGCTTTACAGATCTCTCTAAGCAATTTACAGAGGCAGCATATTTCCCCCAACAATCTGGGTTCTCATTTTATCCACCTTGGAAGGAGGGAAGCCTGAATCAACCTTGAGCCCCTCAGGATTGAACTCCTGGCAATGGGAATGCAGAGTCAGCCTTCAATACTGCATTCTAACCACTGCACCACCATGGCTCCTTAGTAACCTTAAGTAGGTTAAGTTGAAGTAAATCACACTTGACTGTTTTGCACAACCCCTTCACAGGTACTTCTGCCTATGGGTCAAAAACTGCAACTCTCTCATGAGCCTGAGCAGGCCTTGAGGAGGTGGATTATAGTCACTGGGGTAACTGATAGCAAACCCTGTGCCCCCAGAAACAATAGAGGAACCTGGTCTTTTTTTAGTGTTGAAGAAGAGAGGAATGCTGTCCTTGGGACCACAAGCCTGCTGCTTCCTTTCTGGCAGGCAGACTGGAGAGCTGTTGCTGTGGCAACCACAGGGTTACTGCACCACCTTTCTTTATCCTTGGATGTGCCTGGTTCCCAAACTGATAGCTTTAAGGATGTTGAATCCCTAGCTGGTTCCCCCCCCCCCCACAACCTCATCCAACCAATTTCTCCACCTGGTGCAGCTGGTGAAGATCCCAATGGCTGTGAAATAGTAGGGAAGGATCTTACACATTGTCCTTCTCTACCTGGGAAGTTACACCTCAGGATCATATCCCAGCTGTTACATTGCCCACAGTGTTCACACATGATAAACTTGAGAGGACAGTTCCAGATGGGTCAGTGATAAAAGAAGAAGCTGATGTGTTGTCAGAATTTAGACATGTGCTTGTGTCAGCCTTCCCAATGCCTTCAGAGGCAACTCGAAGGATCACCAGAGATCATAGCTTCGGAGGGCAGCTCTCAGAGGGCATCGTGGCTTTGGGATTTATTTGGCTCTGTGGCATTGTCTCTATTGTCTTTGAGTTGCTCCTTGAATTGACCTCCAGTTTATCAATCTGTCTCCACTTGGCTTCATTGAACTTATGTTACATTATATTTATTACCATTGATTTTTGTTGGTTAACATTGGAGGAATAATAGTACGGGAGTCACCTTCAGCTTTTGTACTGGAGAGGCTGTTACAGAGGACCAGAATAATATAATAGCAATAGCACTTATACTTACAGTATATACCATTTCATAGTGATTTATAGCCCTCTCGAAGCAGTTTACAGAATCAGCCTATTGCCCCCAACAATCCAGGTCCTCATTTTACCGACTTCAGAAGGATGGAAAGCTAAATCAACCTTGAACTGGTGAGAATTGAACTGCTAAAATGCTGGCAGTCAGCACAATTAGCTTGCAATACTGCATTCTAACCACTGCGCCACCACGACTCATAAAAGGTCCTTGTTCAAATCTGGGAAAGACAAGAATCCTTGTGCCACCTTAAAACAGTCCCCAGGATGTAATGAAGATGGAAAGATTCTAGGCACCAAAGTTGGCTGGAGTCTCATGGGTGCCTTTCGAAGTTTCACCCAGATAGTCAGGAAAACTCCAGTTAAATGATCTTGAGTGCTTCTCAATCCTCAATTGAGGAAGCAATCCATCTGACATTACAGAGAAAGAATGGATGGTGAAGTCGATGAAGTCAGCAAGATGGTGAAATTGACAGCTTTGATTGAAGACATTGACTAATTTTAATGTTGACTGTAAGCCCTTTCTGGAAGGGCTTTTTGTGTGAACAGAAAGGAGTGAAAATGGTAACATACAGATTTGATGACTAGGAAAAAATAGTAAGTAATAGGAAAAATGTGACCTTATTCAGGAGGGGGGAGCAGACCTGGCAGGTATTACAGAGACCTGGTTGGGCCATGAGGGGGGGTTCCCCTTGTGGATATGTGCCCACCAGGCTTCTGTGCATTTCATCAGCCGAGAGCTCAGGGCAGGGGCGGGGGGGGGGGTAGCGGTCATTCTAAAGGAAGGTCTCGATCCGAGGGAGACCTCTGTACCTCAGCTAGCCGGATGTGAGTCCCTTTTTGTGAAGTGGGGTCGTGGGGTGCAGATGGGTCTGTTGATCATGTACCTGGCTCCCTGCCACGTGGCAACGACCCTGCCCGAGCTCCTCAACGTCATAGCTGAGGTGGCGGTTGATACCTCCAGACTTTTGGTCATGGGAGATTTCAACCTGCCATCTATCGGCGAAACGTCTGAGGCTGATCGGGAGTTCATGGCTTCCATGATGGCCATGGACCTGACTCAAGTAATTCATGGCCCTACTCACATAGGTGGACACACTCTGGACTTGGTTTTTATCTCTGGTCAGTGGTTGAGTGGTCTTGATTTAGGGGATATAGGTATTGTACCCTTGTCATGGTCGGACCACTCACTCCTTCGACTTGACTTCCTGACCGCTACACCCCATCGCAGGGAGGCGGAGCCGACCAGGTGGTTCTGCCCCAGGCGCCTGATGGATCCTGATAGGTTCCAGATGGAGCTTGGACCATTTCCTGAGACTCTGGCTCACGGCTCGACTGAAGACCTGGTGGCTGCCTGGGATAGTGCAGCTGCTGGGGCTTTGGACTGAATCGTGCCTTTGCGGCCTCTGATCCGGCACTGAACTCACTTAGCTCCTTGGTTCTCCGAGGAACTGAGGGAGATGAAGCGCTGGAAAAGATGCCTAGAGAGCGGTTGGAGGGCCAGCCGATCCGAATCTGACTTGACACTGGTAAGGTCTCATATTAACACCTACCTAGTGGCGATAAAAGCTGCGAAATCTAGCTATTTTGCCGCTCTTATCGCGTCATCAGATAACCACCCAGCTGCCCTGATTAGGGCTACCCACTCCCTCTTCCATCAGGGAGCGCGGGATGATCCCTTGCAGGGCAGAGCTGAGGACTTTGTACAGTATCTGTATGATAAAATAACTCAGATTCGGGAAGACTTGGCCACTGACTGGGTTAGTTCAGACGAGATGACTGAGGCAGGTCTTGGGAGTGTTATCTGGGAGGAGTTCGATCCCGAGGGTGTGGACAGGATCTTGGGACGGTTGAATGCGACCACATGTTTATTGGACCCGTGTCCCTCTTGGTTGGTGCTGGCCTCCTGGGAGGTTACACGAGGCTGGCTCCAGGGGATTATTAATGCTTCTCTGAGTGAGGGTGTCCTGCCGGCTGCCTTGAAAGAGGCGGTTGTAAGGCCCCTCCTCAAGAAGCCCTCCCTGGACCCGGCTGTTTTAGCCAACTATTGTCCAGTCTCCAACCTTCGCTTCATTGCGAAGGTTGTTGAGAGTGTGGTGGCACATCAACTCCCCCAGTACCTGGATGAAGCTGTCTATTTAGACCCGCTCCAGTCCGGTTTCAGGCCTGGGTACAGCACGGAGACAGCATTGGTCGCGTTGGTGGATGATCTCTGGAGGGCTCGGGGTAGGGGTTATTCCTCTATCCTGGTCCTGTTAGATCTCTCAGTGGCTTTTGATACCATTGAACATGGTATCATGTTGCACCGGCTGGAGGGATTAGGGGTGGGGGGCACCGTTTTGCGATGGTTCTCCTCCTATCTCTCCAACCGGTCGCAATTTGTGTTGACAGGGGGGCAGCAGTCAACCCCGAGGCGCCTTGTTTGTGGGGTGCCACAAGGGTCGGTCCTCTCGCCCCTCCTGTTCAACGTTTATGTGAAGCCGCTGGGTGAGATCATCCGTGGTTTTGGGGTGGAGTTCCATCAGTACGCTGATGACACTCAGCTGTACATCTCAACTCCAGACCATCCCAATGATGCCGTGGAAGTAATGTCCCAGTGTCTGGAGGCCGTGCGGGTTTGGATGGGGAGAAACAGGCTTCGACTCAACCCTTCCAAGACCAAGTGGCTGTGGCTGCCGGCGTCCCGGTATAGCCAGCTGGCGCCATCGCTGGTTATTGGGGGCAAATCACTGGCCCCCATGGAAAGGGCTCGCAACTTGGGCGTCCTCCTGGACTCACGGCTGTCTTTAGAAGAACACATGACAGCCGTGGCCAGGGGGGCTTTCTATCAGGTTCGCCTGATACGCCTGATACGCGTCCCTTTCTAGATTGGGACTCCTTACGCACGGTCACTCAAGCACTCGTCACTTCCTGTCTGGACTACTGTAACGGTCTCTACATGGGGCTCCCCTTGGGGTGCACCTGGAGGCTCCAACTGGTGTAGAATGCAGCCACACGGGGGATTATGGGAGCGACAGGGCGCTCCCATGTGATTCCTCTCCTGCGCGAGCTGCATTGGCTCCCGGTGGACTTCCGGTTGCGCTTCAAGGTGTTGGTGATCACCTTTAAAGCACTCCATGGCTTAGGGCCGGGGTATCTACGGGACCACCTTCTGCCACCAATTGCCTCCCACTGGCCAGTTCGCTCCCTAGGGCCTCCTCAGGGTGCCGTCAACCAGACAATGCCAGCTGGCGACCCCAAGGGGGAGAGCCTTCTTTGTGGTGGCGCCCACCCTCTGGAATGACCTACCCCCAGAAATACGGGTGATCCCAGACCTCCAGACTTTTCGTTGGGCACTAAAAATTCACCTTTTTCAGTTAGCTGGGCTGGCCTGATTTTATCTTGGTTTTAAAATTGATATTGATTTTAAATCGAAATATTTTAAATTAATGGGCCAAATTCTATTTAATTTATTTTAAAATTATTTTTAACTTTTGTGTATAAATGTTTTTATTCTGGCTGTTCACCGCCCTGAGTCCAAAAGGAGAAGGGCGGTATAAAAGTTTAATAAAAAAAAAATCAAAGTAATAATATAAACATAAGGTGAGAGCTTAGTACAAATACTTATATCTGTTGTAAAAGAAAGTCATTCCTTTTGCTTTCTGGACTTTGGGTTTTTCTTTTTTTAATTCTTCACCCCCCCTTTTTTTTTCTAACTAAATTATTAATTTTGTTTCTATTTGGATATCTAATAAAGTGATTTCAAGAGAAAAAGAGAACGTGAATCCATCAAGGGAAGAGCGAGGCCTTTTCTAGGACCTCTGAAAGCTTCCTGATATGCCATTAATGCTATTATCAGAGGAAGGAGCAAACTCTCACAGATGTCCCTGGAAGACGGGCGTTCTATAACGCCTGGGTCAATCTCACCAGAGGTTTTGGATTACTGCCCTGATCCTTTACCTACTGCCCAGAATGACTATACTGAAAGAATTTGGTGCTCTACTGCAGCTGGAGAAGACTCCATCCACTCGATTTAGTCTACATCCTTTATTGTATAATTGTTACTTTACCAGACGCCGAGGCTGGTCGAACTCCAAATGAGTGTCATCCTGAAAGAACACTTTTCTTCTGGCTGTATATATAAGCATCAGTTAAAATCAGATTGTCAATACACTGAGTCATTTGTGCAGATGTGCCACTGGTAAGAAACCATCTGCAATGCTTGCTCATGTATTTAACCCCAATTCCAAAATTATAAGCAGTCCCGGCCATGTGTCTTGGAAGTCCTGGGATTGTCCTTTAAAAGGTGTAATTCTTCATACCTACTTAACTGAGACTACTTATGTTACCTTTTAGAACAAACAGAAGAGCACAAATATTTTCAAGATTAGATTTGTTCCCTGTACTATCTTGCTGTCATTTTTAAAGTTTCTTCATCAAAAAATAATCTTTGGTTTCTTATAGGTTGTTAATAGCCAGCAGCTATACTTCATAAAAATCCTATTCTTTTCTGTAGTTGGGATTTGGTAGTTAACTTGTCCTTCTGTTCATAATAAATAGAAAAGTTATGTAATTTCCCCCATAACAAATTAGTGAGAGAAATGTCAGAGTTAGCTGCAGCTTTTTCTGTTCTAGAACATTGATTTTTTTCCATTAGAGGTAACAAGTACAACACTTGCTGTGCTCTGAGCATTCGTTTTGGTTGAAGTGCCCTGTAGAAGTAAAAGTAATGCATTCTAAAGTAATGTTTGATCTCATAAAATATATTGTCTTTCATCTGTGCTAAGAATTTGCTGCCATCTAGTGCATCATTAAAATTGAATACATATAATTATGTGAGGATCTGGCCTGCTTCAATAAAATACTTTAGCACTTTAAAGAGGCTTTGGGGATAACAACTTGACACAGAAAAATATCTTCCAGATCTAGACAAAGTACTCTGTACTGCAGCCCAAATTAATGTATTTATTCCTGAAAGGTGGGGTCCAAGTTTTCCTTAAACCAGATGCCTTCAGAACATTAGTTCCAGCTTTTAGAAAACTTGAGGATGATAGCAGTGGTGCACAACCTTTCCAGCTTTGTAGACTAATCGGGGTAGGGGAAAGAGGAAATGGTTCTGTGTGAGTGGCAGGTGCATGCAGCTCCATTTGTGTGAGCAGCAGAATTGAGTTTTGCATACCCACACAAATGCCTGCCACTCACACAGATGGAACTGCATGCTCACCTGTCGTTTGGATGGCTTGGGTTCCAAACAGGCTGCAGCCCAGTACTGGGCCGCAGCCCAGGAGTTGGGAACCCCTGATATAGATCAAATCATTCAAAGGCTACCGTTTTGGGAAAGGCAGGACTCATGGAAACTGTAAGATGAATGGAACATGTCCACAAGCAGCTCCTTACAATAAAACACCACTTTTCCAGTGTTAGAAGACCATTATACTGCTTTGATGCAATTGACAGATATAAAACACAAAAATGTGGGTACATTATATTACATAGTATCACTAAGTTAGTCTTCTTTAGTCTGTGAGTTCTCCAGATGTTGATCTACAAGCTTCCAGAATTCTTAGTTGCTGACCATGCTGGCTGTCAATTCCTACATTCCCTTGAAGGCCACTGGTAGAGGAAAAATCAGAAATCATTTGGTAGCATCTTTCCAGAATAAAGGTATGGGTTTTCCTGAATTGTAGTTTAATTCAGCAGATAGCAGACTATTTTGTTAATCTGAAAAGATGCCACCAGATTTATGATTTTTGGGTACCATAATTCTCCTTCTGCAACAGTAAGTTGCTCCAGATCTACATCTTCAAAACAGTTGTTCTAGACAAGGGAACACTGATAAAGTCCATGGGGAACTGAATGCAGTGCTTTATTTGAACAGTTACATAAGAGAACCTATTGAGATGTCATTTCAGGGTCATCACTTACAAGGTGCATATACTATTTCATGGTGTGATAATCATGGCACTTCTCTAATTCTGTTCTCATAAACTACCCTGCATGCACACATCTCAGTTTGACACAGTTGCTTTATTCTCTGTTCTTGCTGGATTAACAAGACTTAAAAATGCATTTGTAATCTTCGCAAACTCACTTGGCAGGTTGGTAGAGAAGGGAATGGTAGAGAAGGGAATCTTCAAATGGAGAAGGGAAAAAAAAGATGCTAAGAAAGTGACTCATATAGGAAATCCCCAAGTGAGACAAGACTTAAAAGCGCAGATTTTCCAAGCTCACACTCTCAGAGAACCCAGTAGTGCAAATGCAGCATTAAATCTGGACTGGATTTAACATGAACACATTGGAATAATTAAGGTAATCATATGAAGAAGAAAGGCAAAGTATTCTTGGCTTCTCCTCAATCATATCAAAGACATATAATCCAAGGACCTTTATACAAATAAAAGGTCAAGAATCTTTGAAGATCAATAAACAACTTACCACTGCTCCTGCATCCATCAAGGACAAACTGAACCATTCACTATTTGCAAAGGGAACACATTTTTGATTTTTTTCAATCTGCAAACCCACATATTTGGTTAAACACATTTTTGCTTTAGTTAGCACTTGTGCTGTCTCCTGGGGTGTGGGGGATAAGTATCAAAGCACAGATAAAGCATGCATCTTCTTCCTATGCTGCAGTCCAAACAAAAATAATCTTGCTGGAACTATCCAAGCCTTTTGCCTAAGCGGTTGCAGAAATCTTTTTTCCACCAATTTTCCTCTTAACAGATTACAGTAGTATGTTTCGCCAAAAGATTAAACAAGCTTTTGGTTTTCAGAAACTGCAGATTATGATGTTTGCTGATACTTGCATATGATCACAAGAAGCACCACCTTAAATTTCCTGACATGGGAAAGGGAGAAAATGCCAATTAAATTAGATTTATTGTCAAAACTAGCATATTTATAAGCCCTTGTTAAAATAGTTCTCAATACTGAGGGCAAGTTATCAACAGTAGCATCAATTGTTGTAGTCTTAATTTGCATCACACGTGTCATAATGTATTAGTGCCAATTTACACAATTATAGCTGAAATGCCCATTATGAATTTTCTTTCTTAAAATAAGAAAATTTCTGTTCTTGATAGCTATAGAGCATTACAGAAAGGCAGAATATTTGGATTTGCAGTTCTATGGCAGAAACCTGAAACTCATCCTATTAAAGGCTCCTACTCCGTTAAGCCTTTTTTGCAATGCAAGTCTTCCATTGATGAAATAGCTGCCTGGCTACAATTCTTTTGATGACAATTTATAGGATAATTAGTTGTACACTTGCTTCTATTGCTTTGACCAACTTTTTACAGTAATTCTGATTGAGGATTACAGACTGTAAGTGACATTTCTGGACTTTAAAAGAAACACACTAGCTTTAAGAGAAGTACAATTCAACATCCATACTGAATGGGTAGCAACTTTGCTTCTGTGAGCAATTAAGATACAGCCCTTATGTGCAAGGACACCTTCAGAATGCCGCAAGTGCTTTCAGTGACACCGTTTGGAGATGAGTGATTTCCAATGTGGAATCAAGAGGGGTCTTTACACATCAGCTGGGACATGTCACTAATTTACAACACTGCCTTCCCTGCTTGCAGCACTGAGTCTGCAAAGTTATGGCCTGAAGAACCCTTACCCAAGTTCATTCTACATGGCTAGAAAGGTAGATCAGGCTGTCCTGATCTGAATAAATCAAACAACTAAGCCAGCTGGACACACTTTAAGTCAGAAGATGAGGCTTTATTGTATAAGCCAAACACATCTCAGTTTGATTTTTTTTTAAAACCAAAATAAATAAATCAGGCTAGGAGATAACGGGGAGATCCAGAACGGAACTGGCCCAGAACAGACAAACCTCCCCCCTCACCAGTCTCTTAAGTTTTGGCAAAGATTAGGCACACCAGCATTTTAATTTTCTTTTTCCTTTTGCAGAGCTAAAAGAGCACACACTGCACCATCGCTTGGAGTAATCATACAACCACAGCCTTGAAAGCCTAAGTATCTCAATAGTAGGAATTGCTTGGAATGTGTTGTTTGCGCTAGCAAAGCAACACAGATGCATATAAAGTCTTCATTAGGTAGCTCTCTCTCTCTGTGTGGCTGACAGCCCACACAAAAGGTGGCATGACAGAAGCTGCCTTTTGGGCCATGCCCAGAATTTATCCAGATGGAACCCATGTTGGATATATGGCACTGAAAGCAGCAACCAGGAATCTCTTGTTTTTTTCTGGACTGTGTATGGCCTGAAAATGATTCAGAAGTGTTCTGGAGCTGGCAAGAATACAGCTCTTCTCTGCTATTCCTTAACCTAGCCTATCTTTTTTTTCAAGGATCTATGCAAACTGGAAAAAAGAGCACTCAACTCACTGAGGATAATCTTCCTCTTAAAAAAGTCACATCTTTGTCTCAAACTTGTATGTGGAAGCGTGAAAAAGACAGGAGGACTTAATAAATAGCAGCAAGATACTGGGCTTGTGCAAGATCTGAAGCATTTCTTGCAAATAATTTTCAAGATATGCACAGTCTTTGTGTATGCATGTATTGCTGGAGATATGGAACGCTGATGTAGCAGAGGACCTCAGGAGGTCAAAGCAGAACACAGATAGAATGAAAAATTAAAACTACATGTCAAGTCCAGAGCGGGTACTACTGGATACAGAAGAACATCTTTGGCTAAGAATGTCTTCTGGTGTTGTCCTCAGCCAAAGCAATGAGGTACATTTTATTGTAGGCCAATAACAAGTTACCTGGAAGCCACCTTCAGTTCCTGAATGGGTAAAAGGAGCGCAGCAGCAGTCCCTGCCACAAAGGATATGTGCGCTTACATTGCCCAGTGATGTTTCTTGAGCTCTGGACTTTAGGTGAATGAGAGGAAATACTAGCACAAGTAAAGCCAATCTAAATGTTCCATTGTGTGCTTCAATTAAGTAGAATTTTCAGGTTTAGGTGGAATCTCTTCAGTGCTCTTAGAAGGCCACTACCTTGAGAATCTTGTTTTAGATAGAAAAGTATGTGCTGAAAAGCCAAGGAAACTCAGCGCCTGGGAAACCTCCAAAAGACACAAGACAGGGATCAACCAAACTGGGCACACTCACAGAATGGATGTTGGGAATTACTTCCCAACTTCTTTAAACTGTCAAGTGTAACTGATTTCACCCATCAGAAATGTAAGACAATATGAGTTGTCTCCCCAATCAGAAGGGCACACTATCTAACCTCTGCTTACAGTTTATGCCTCTGCTTAAAGTACCTTAAGTATAAATATTTCAGCAAATAATATGTGTCTGTGTATTGACCCATGTATCCATATGCACAGAAAACCTTATGCATACTAGAAACAATGGCTGAAAAATTATGATCCAACTTGTTCAAATTAAAGAATTATACAGGCCAAAAATGGATTTTCAGACTTTTAAAATTTGTCACTCCCATATACACAAGTACTTCTTAAAATATTGTTAAACCCCTAAGTAAATGCTGTGAAAGAATTATATCTTCTAAATTAAATGAGTGTAAAACAAAGGTTACACACTTTTGCCTAAAATTCAGGGGGAAATGGGTACTATGAATATTAGAGGTGGGGAAAGATTTCTGCTCAAGAGACAGAGCAGAATCTCTAATGAAGCAACTTTTACTAGTGTATAGAATGACAAAGCAAAGAGAGAGAGCTAAGTTTCTTAGCAGCGACATGAGAACCCAATTAATTTTCAGAATTTTTAGGTGTGTTCTTTTCTAGATACAGACTCAGAGCCAAAAGCTAGGTGAAGCTGAAGATCCATATAGTTATGGTTATGGTGACCATGTAAAAAAAGATGTGTTAGATGCTAAGATTCAAACAGGCCCTCATCCAGGATGTGATTTGAATTAGTAAGAGTTAGTTTGATAAAACAAGCACCTGAGTCCGTGCCTTGCAGTTTATCTTGCTTCCTTCATGAAAAGAAACAAAATTTCCATAAAATATCCTCAAAGAGGTACACCTAGTGAAGACAATGCTAATTGTTAAACAACAGCAGTAAAATAGTGTGAGCCCAGGATTTTCAGTGTCAGAGATGTGAGATATTGTTGAACGGTGATATTGTCACTGAATTCAAGTGCAATACCAGATCACATGCACCTTGAGTAGTGCAATGGGGGATAAAAATCATAATGTGTCACAAAGCAGTGCCAACTCCAGATTAATTTTGAGATTAAAGTCAAGAATCAGGCATTAACTAGAAGCCATCCACTACAGAGGTTCCTTTGGAAGGTCAATGTTAGTCCCTTCAAAACTCTCATCCTGGAGCAGTGGAGCCAGGTAAGCCCCAGGGGTTTGTGCAGGAGTGAACCCACACTGCTCCAGAAGATCTGAGCTGCAGCAACCCTCAGAAACCTTAACACAAATATTCAGACAGGGGTTGTTTTGATGGGGCACTTCTTTTAACAGCAGGAAGAGGTTAATTACAAGCTCCTTAAGTTAGTTTACAAGGTCTATAGTTAAAGACACAGAAAGGAAATGATAGATAGAAACACCACAAACACAGGGTGTTGGGACAGAACCAAGGTCCAGATGTATCTAAGACAAGTCCTTGAAAGAGTCGAGGTTGAAGGCCGTGTCCAGCAAGCGTTGCAGTTCGGTCAAGTGATTCTTTTTGTTGCCTGTTGCCGGGGCAGCAGCAGGTTCTCGCCCAGCATACCTAAAGGGAGAAAAGCAGACACACAATTGCTTATTTGCAATTGCTGCTCTATTTCCCCTCCCTCCCCCCTCTTTCGTATATGACCTATCATATAGCAATATATATTAACATTTCACCTAAATTAATAAAACACAATAAAATCTACATGTTAAAAAGATCTGGGTTCAAATACCAGTATCTCTAGGCCATCTAACCATTGAAGCGCAGCATCATTTATATTAAAAAAACCGTGGACCAGTATATGCCTTCAGCTTACAGCTGGTCACAATGTGATCTACAATTTGATGTGGGACTCTGCAGTCACACTGAGGGGAGGATGCTAGGCCTCATTTATACAGAGAGCAGACGCCATGTGAGATGCAAATCCTATGTAGGACTATCCACTGCTGACGTGGTAGTTCAAAACCTGGCATCTTCTTTGTGGGATAATTTGTCTTGCTATGTCTGGGTGTTCAGCAACCCATTTGGCTTTCCATTGGGAATCAATGTTAAGTCGTGCTTAAATTGTTAAATTTTATTGGTATGTACAGGATTTGAGGGATTGTTGGTGCCCAAAAATAACGCCTGTGCTACTGAGACTTTCTGTGTCAGCATGTTGCTTCTTTTCCTCTTTTCCTAGAACAGACCACTCCTGTGCTCTCACTGGGATTGGACTGATTGTGCCAGAGGAACTATATAACATCTATATGAAACCGCTAGGGGAGATCATCCATGGTTTTGGGGTGAGGTATCATCAGTATGCGGATGATACTCAGGTTTTTATTTCCACCCCGAACCAACCCAGTGATGCCCTTGACGTGATGGCCCGGTGCCTGGAAGTGGTATGGGTCTGGATGGGTAGAAACAGACTGCAACTCAACCCGGCCAAGACCGAGTGGCTGTGGGTACCGGCATCTCGGTTCAGTGGAGAGGTGCCATTGTTGACTATAGGGGGTGAAGTTTTGCCCCCTGTAGACAGGGTCCGCAACTTGGGCGTCCTTCTGGACTCACGGCTGAGCTTGGAAGACCAGATAACGACCGTGACCAGGGAGCCATTCGCCCAGATACGTCTGGTGCGCCAGTTGCGTCCCTACTTGGACCGAGATGCCCTACGCACAGTTACTCACGCGCTGGTCACCTCGCGGATTGGCTACTGCAATGCTCTCTACATGGGGCTGCCCTTGAGGACCACTCGGAGGCTTCAGCTGGTACAAAATGCAGCCGCGCGGGTTGTGATGGGAGAATCCCGATACTCCCATGTTACACCTCTCCTGCGCGGTTTGCATTGGTTGCCGGTTGCCCTCCGGGTGAGATTCAAGGTGCTAGTGATGACCTACAAAGCCCTACATGGCTTAGGACCAGGATATTTGGCGGACCACTTACAGCCAGCAACGATATCCCATCGTCCGGTTCACGCCCATAGAGAGGGCCTACTCAGGGTGCCGTCAGCTAGACAGTGGCGGCTGGCGACCTCCAGGGGTAGAGCCTTCTCGGTGGGTGCCCCCACCCTCTGGAATCAACTTCCCTTGGAACTCCGATTAGCGCCTGACCTTCGCACTTTCCGCCGTGAATTAAAAACTTGGCTGTTTAAATCCCTTGACCTGGACTGATAATGGGGTTTTAAGGGTTAATTTTAAATTTTTAGACTTCATTTTATATTGTGGCTTTGTTTTATCGTTGTGAGCCGCCCTGAGTCCACTGTGAGATAGGGCGGCATATAAGCCGAATGAATGAATGAATGAATGAATGAACCTATCCCTCTATCAGAGTAGCCGAAGAAGCCCCTTACCACACTGGCTTTGCACGGTCAATGGTTGTGCGAAGTCTAGGCTTCACGTAATCATAATATCCTTGATTTTTGTGCTCTTCTTGACACCAAGCTAGGTCTGCATTGGGGTATTTATGGAATTCCTTCAGCAGGAGGTCAAAAGGGAATGGCGACAGCTAGAAAGAAAAGGCCTCATGTTTATTACGAACGATTTTCACCCTTCTCTCTTTATAAACAAATTGCAGTAGGAAAATTAAAAAAAAGGTCAGTCTGGCTCATAAGCTCCATGGAGAAATGGAAAAACAATCATTTAATCCATAGGATACTTATAGAGTTAAAAACGAAAAAAAAAGGGACTGAGTAATATAGCAGAAATTTAAGAAGTTGTTAAGGCCAATAAAGGACTTTCATTTAGTAATAAATTGGGCCTAATCCAAATATTCTGCAGGCAAAGTCAAATCACTCATACTTTAACCTCCCTCTTGGCTCACTTGCTAGGAGGAAGAAGAGAAAATTCATAAGGCCTGTTCAGATATTTGCTGGACAAACCTTTTAGGATTCTTTTCAGAACCAGATGTCTGTTAGAAACCTGCAAAGTGTTGCAGAAAACCTGACTCTACTTCAGAACTGTAGTACACCAAACAAAGCTAGAGGACTAGAACATGCCCGATAGTTAAATTTTACTTTTGCCAGTGGAAGACTTAGTCATTTGGAGTACCAGTGTGGAATTCTTTAGCTTCCTGTTCATAAAATTCTATTGAGCTTCAAAATACTTATTGTTCAAAGCTCAAAAAGCACGCAGGAGTCTTACTTCTGTAACTCAACAATACCATTCCCACAAAAGCCCTACCTGCTCTACCCTTGTGATGGCCACATCTGCTTCCATATTCCGTGTTTTCCGCTCTCGAATAAGTTCATAATAAAGTTTACCAGTGCAGAAAAGAACTCGTTTGACTTGTTCTGGATTCTGTGCTGCCAGACTAGTGTCTGGGATGACACGTTGGAAATGGGTGCCTGGAAAGCAGTGGAAGTTATTACTTTTTGTTATACATCAGTGTACATAGTAAAATCTGCTCCAAGGAGTTTATAAAATAGTTTATAAAAAAGAGGAAGGGGACAAATATGAGGAAGTTTATAAAGGGCAGAATTAATAGCAGGGTATTTTTTCCATAAAGACTTGATTTTGTTGACAGAAACCACACATGATGCCATGCAGTTTTTTAAAATATCAAGATTAATTTTAATTGTTAGGGTACTATGGCTCCTACTTTGAAGCTTTTGTCAAGTACAAGTAGCAATGGAGCACTACTCCCTGCTCATGTTCTTTCTTCACAGGAAACTCCAAGTCAAAAGCAAAGTGCTGTGCTGTGCTGCCCCTTGGAGGAACATCATCACAAAATTCATGACCTTAAACCAATGTCTCAAGACCTGAGTCAGAGACAAATGACAGCTCCAACTATTTTGCTACATATGAGCTCTTTCTCTGGGTATCATTTAGTGATGGTGATTATTTTTCCTAGCAGAGAAGACCCAGACATCCAAAACAGACTCTGCTCCTATGAAGGGTAACAGAACTTTAGGAAGGCTGGCAGGCAGAGTTGTCTTTGTGGCCTTGTGTTGAATTTCAAGAATTTCCTTGCCTAATTGTTCAGTCACATCTTCCCTTCTACCAAAGAAGACATTCCTCCCTAGCCCTGATCCCAAGTCTACTGTACCTGCCAGCATTTCATCAAAGCTGGACCGAGCTTCAGGGTGACGCAACAAGGACTTTGGAGTGAAGACTATCAGCTAAAGAAAGAGAGTGGAAGGGAGGGGGAAAGGGGGCCAGGGGAACATAACCCAAATTAATATTGTGGTGTAAGAACGGAAGTGTTCAGAATTTAATGAAAAAACAATAATCCAAAGTTAATTATTCAAAGGTTCTGTTTTTGAACATCATAAGAACTGCACTCAGTGTTTCTAGGAGAATACTGACCAAAAAGAAGTGCCAGGGACACAACCAGATGATGTTATATACCAGGATAAAGTAATTTTTCATACTCATCAGTAAGATATTTAGCAGGAATGCAAAACAATAAAAGTGTTCTCTTTGGTAACAGTATCTTTAAAGATACTCGGAAATGTTTGATTTCAATCATTTCTTGAATATGACTCAAATGGTGGTAAGAGTGAAATCCAAAATGTGCACTTGCTGGGATGCTATAGAGATCCTAAAGTATTTGGATCTGTGGTTTAGTTTTTGGAATAGTAATATATTTGGATTAGCAAAGTAAAGAAATGCTCTGAAGTAAGAAAGCCTCAAGGAGGTAAGAGTGGAAAGTATGCCAGCAGATTTCATGGATTCAGTGAGTAAAGGAATCAGACTGAGATGGCTTTAAAATGCAGTCATGGAGGATTAATCTAGCAGCAGCTCTGGGGGCTCTGCAGGCTTCCCATCCTCAGAAGCTGTAAACCTGGATGCCAGGAAGGGGGTTGCTATGAGGGAGGGCCATAGTCTGAACTCTGGGTTTCTTGGCTTTCCAAAAGCACTGGGTTAAAGGCTACTGGAATCAGGATGCTGGATTGGATCCATTCTGCTAACACTGAATAGACAATCCTTGTTTAATGACTATTCATTCAGTGACCTTTCAAAGTTCTGACAGTTCTCACCATTATGACTGTTGCAGTGCCCTGCAGTCATGTGATCAAAATTTGGCCCCTTGGCAGTCTGTCCACATTTACAATTACAAGATGCACTTCAGCTCCACCCACTTGCTTACCCCTCCTCCAGCTCTGCCCTTTTGACTGCCTGTACTTTGCCACTCTTGCTGCCCTGCACCCCCATGGCCTTGCACTCCACTGCCCTTGTTGTGCCCTCCACAGCTGGTTTTGCATCTTCTTCCTTAATGAGATGCACCCAGTTTGGCCCTTCATGAAGCAGCTGTAGGCAGCTGCTGGCACACCTCATCAGCAGCAGGAAGAAGATAATGGTGACAATCAGCTGTGGCAAGGGAAATGCAAGTCAGGCTGGCAGGAGCAGCAGAGGGAACAGGAATAGCAGGGGCAGTGGAGTGCAGGGAGGAAGGACAGCAGGAGAGGTAGATGCAGGGTGGCAGAGGTGACAAGGTGGCAGAAATGGGGGTAGATAGGTGAATGGGGAGAGTTCAAATGAAGGTGAGAACAGCAGGACAGGAGAAGTATGAGGTCTTGGCCTAACAAGTGCAACTGGAACTATTAAAATTGCCACCTCTAAGCAGGGAAGTCTTGATGTTTCACCTAAGGATTGCATCTCTTAACAACAGAAATTCTGATCCCAATTAGGGTTGTTAAACAAGGACTACCTGTATCTGATATTTCCTTCGTTATCTGCCATTTAGTTCAACTGCTCTGAAAAATGTTCTTTTCATCAGCCAGAAGGGGCATTGGTCCTACCTGACACGCTCCTTCTCGTTGAGTGGAGACAGCAGCCAGTGTGGGTAGTACTCGCCCAATCAGATTGAAGGACTGAGTCTGCCAATAATTTTAAATCCCGCCCTTGTTGCCGGGCAGGCCAGCTTTTGGTGAAGACTTGAGAGACAGACTCGGCGTGTGGGATAAGAAGTAAGTACAGGCAACACAGGTAAGTAGACGAAAGGAGGAGACAGAAAAGGACCAGCCTAACCTAGGGAGGGTCTGGCTGCTGTCTCCACTCAACGAGAAGGAGCGGGTCAGGTAGGACCAACGCCCCTTCTCCATTGAGAGTGGAGACAGCAGCCAGTGTGGGACATACCCAAGTTCACTGTCCCGAACTCAGGGGGGGACCCAGTTGGTCCGCAATACCCTCCCCGGCAACGACCCTCTGAAGAACCCGCCGTCCAAACGCGGCCTCTGCTGAGGCAAATTGGTCCAGTTTAGAGTGTCTAATAAAAGGGACCGGAGAAGTCCACGTGGCCGCCCTGCAGATCTCAAGCAAGGGAGCCTGGGTCGCCCACGCCGCCGTCGTAGCAGCGCTACGGGAGGAATGAGCAGTCAATCGTGATGGACGCGGCAGGGAACAAAGATCATAGGCCGACGCGATAGTCTGTCGGATCCAGCGATCGATGGTATACGAGGAGACTTTGCCACCCTGGGAGACAGGTAAGAAGGAGACGAATAGTGACTCCGAGCGACAAAATGCAGCTGTCCTCTTAATGTAGATCCAAAGCGCTCGTCTGACGTCGAGGGAGTGCCAACGTCGCTCCCTTGGGTGAGAAGGTCGCGGGCAGAAATTAGGTAGAATAAGGTCTTCTGACCAGTGGAAAAGAGAATTCACCTTTGGGATGAAGGTAAGGTCGAAACGGAGGACCACGCGGTCTGAATGGAACACACAAAGGTCAGAACGGGTGGACAAAGCAGCAATCTCCGAGATACAGCGGGCCGATGTTATGGCCACCAAGAAGGCGAACTTGCAGGAGAGTAGTCTGAGACTAGCAGACCGTAGCGGCTCGTACGGAGGGCCCATCAGCGACTCCAACACCAGTGGAAGATCCCAAGTGGGGTATCTGGTGCAGAACAGGAGGACACAAGTTCATGGCACCATGGAGAAAGTGACAGATCAGAGGATACTGCGCCAAGGATGACAAGGAGCCGCAGACAAGCACAGAAGACAAAGCGGCCACCTGTCAACGTAAGATATTCAGAGAAAGACCTTGGGACAGGCCCTGTTGCAAAAAAACCATAATGTTGACTATGGAAGGTTGAAGAGTGGGCACGCCGGATCGGGAACACCAGGAGCATAAGGCCCGCCAGGTGGCAGAATAAATGCAGTCCGTGGGGACCGCGTGAGGGCGGCGTGAGGCCTGTAATGTCCAAATAACGTCCGCCGGAATGTCCGCCGCACTCAATGTGCTCCGCTCAACCGCCAAGCGGTCAGATTGAGGCAGACCGGATCCGGGTGCGTCAAGGCACCCTGGGGTAGAGTGTCGTCCCCGAGGGGGATGCGCCAAGATGGGGCCACCGAGAGGGACACAAGGTTGGCAAACTAGGGTCTCCTGGGCCAATGAGGGGCCACGAGGACCACTTCTGCCCGCTCTGTCAGGATTTTGCGGATGACCCTGGGAAGGAGGGACGTCGGGGGAAAGGCATACAGGAGGCCCTCCGGCCATGAAGTCCGCAGAGCGTCGACCTCGGATGCGTGAGGATCTGGATACCAGGCGAAGAACTTCGGCAGCTGTGTATTCGCATGCGTCGCAAAGAGGTCGATCGTCGGAACGCCGAACCGCAGAGATAGTTCTTGGAAAAGTCGAGGATGGAGGCGCTACTCCACGTTGTCCAGCCGACGATGACTCAGCCAATCTGCCTAAGAATTCTCCATGCCGGAGATGTGCTCCGCCCAAAGAGAGGAAAGGTGGCGCTCCGCCCAGAGTCCCAGCCACATTGCCACCAGAAGGAGAGACTTTGACCTGGTACCCCCTAGCTTGTTCAGGTGCGCTTTGGCGGCGATGTCCATGAGGACAAGGACATGCGCTCCGGAAACAAGGTGTCAAAAGGCCCTCAGCGCCAGGAACACCGCCTGCAGTTCCAGCCAATTGATTGGGTGCCAAGACTCCGATGCGGTCCACGTCCCTTGAGCCAGCTGACCCTGGCAATGTGCCCTCCAACCGAGGAGACTGGCGTCCATCGTCACAACCATCCTCGGGGGGTCGAGAAAGAAACAACCCGCTGCTAGGGCCAGGGAACGCCACCACTGAAGGGACCTGCGGACCGCTGAAGGAACTGGGATCGGTCTGGATGAAGTGCCTCTGCGCGCCTTCTACAACGGTAAGAGAAACCATTGGAGTTCCCGGGCATGCAGCTGGGCCCAGGGAACTATAGCTATGGCGGAGATCATCTTCCCTAAAAGTTGCAAAAGAACAAGGGGAGAGATGGCCTGCCACCCTTCAACCTTGGAAATCAACTCCCGAATGCTGTCCTGTCTATCGGAAGAGAGAAAAACCTTGCCCTGCACTGAGTCAATAAGGGCCCCTAAATGAACCAAACTAGTGGAGGGGGAGAGGTGGCTCTTTTCCAAATTAATCGAAAACCCATGGGCCGACAGGGTTTCAACAGGCGAACATCCAAAGCAGCTTGCTGGGCGGAGGGAGACAACACAAGAATATCATCAAGGTAACATAAAAGTCTAACTGAGCGAATCCGAAGCGAGGCCGCCAAAGCGGCCAACACCTTCGTAAAGGTACGGGGAGCCAAGGAGAGACCAAAGGGTAAGGCCCTGTACTGGTAATGCACCCCCCTGTAACAAAAGCATAAAAACTGTCTATGGGAGGGAAGGATAGGGATGTGCAAATAGGCCTCCGTAAGGTCTATAGAAGAGAGGAGATCGCTCCTCCGGACACTGGCTAGAATAGTGTTCAAAGATTGCATTTTAAATTTACGGTACACAACGTACCTGTTCAATCGTTTTAGGTCCAGAATGGGTCGCCACCCCCCC
>WNWU01000047.1:82005-143483 GCA_012654045.1 Ptyas mucosa | reverse complement strand
TAATTAATTAATTAATTAATTAATTAATTAATTAATTTATATACCGCCCTTTTCCCTGAGGACTCAGGGCGGTGAACAGCCAGAATTAAAAACATACAATACAAATATTAAGGATTAAAAATACATATAAATTTGGCTCCAATTTTAAAAATAACAAACCAATTTAAAAAACGTCTAAAATTTCTTCCTAAGCCAGCCCGGCTTGTTGAAAAAAGTAGGTTTTAAGGGCACGGCGGAAGGCACTGAGGTCTTGAGTTCTCCTTATCTCAGGGGGCAGCTGGTTCTAGAGGGTAGGTGCCCCCACAGAGAAGGCTCTCCCCCTGGGGGTCACCAGCCTACATTGTTTGGCTGATGGCACCCTGAGGAGGCCCTCTCTGTGGGAGCGCACGGGTCGGTGGGAGGTCATTTGTGGCAGTAGGCGGTCTCGCAGATAGAAACCCAATCGCTCCTGACCGGAAGGCACCAGCTGAATAGCCCTGATCGTCAGGAGGTGCTGAACCGCCGAGTCCATAAGGGACCTCCTTTCAGAGCTACAAGAAAGCGGACAGCAGACAAAAGTGTTCGGAGGGGTGGAGACAAATTTGATGGAAAGACCAGATCGTAGAGTGGCCTGGACCCACTTGTCTGTGGTAGAATACTCCCAGACAGCAGCGAAGAGGGCCAACCGGCCGCCAATGGGAGGATCAACAATGCAATTAGCGCCAGCGTCGGATGGAACGACCTCCTCCCCCTCGAAAGGGCCATTTAAATCCAAATGATCTGCCCCAAAGGCACCTATCTTGAGAGCCCCGCTGCCAACCAAAGCTAATGTGCGGCCTAGGCGAGGGAAAGGAAGAGGAGGTCCCCCCCCACATCAGCACCTCGAAACTGGGGTCGAGGGGAATACGGAGAGAAATGGGAGTCCCCTCTGTGGTAAGCAGCCGCCAGCACCTTCTTCTTATCCCTAGTTTCAGTCAGAAAGGGATCTAAGGCCTCCCCAAACAGACGGGACCCCCCAAAGGGGATAGAAGCCACTTGTGTCTGGCATCCACCTGCCAATGGCGGAGCCAGACCAAACGGCGAGCTGTGACTGCAGAAGCTAATGATTTGGCAGCAAAACGGGCAGCGATAAGGGTCGAGTCCGCCGAAAACTGGACCGCAGCTGGACCGCAGCTACAATCTTATTAAGGTCCTGCTTTGCTCGAGCATCCTCAGGTGACAGTTTCTCCTGCAACTGACGAAGCCACAACAAGGTCGTGTGGTTAAAAAATGATGCTGTAAATGCTGCCTTAATGGCCCATGCAGCCCCCTGGTGGGCCCTCTGGAGGACCAGGTCAGCCCAATGCTCATCAGGCCGCAAGCCTTCTTCAGGATCCCCCAGAACATTGGTATTAGGCAGGAGAGCAGCGATGGGGGAGTCCACCGATGAAAGTTGAAGAAGAGAGTCCAGTTCAGACGATACGTGGAAGTTCGTATGGTCAGTAGAAGACGGGAGGGGAGCTGACCCCGGCGAAGAGCATTGCCGCTTCACAACATCCAGGAAAAGAGGCGGCGTAGGGATGGTTGTGACTGGCTTAACTGGTTTGGCAAACATAGGGTCCAAAGTCCCAGGAGGCACCGATGCAGAAGGTTGGGAGGCCGGTGAAGAGAGCTGTGCCCTGTTTACAGCTTTGAACAGCAGCGACTTGAATAAAGCCTGAGGGAATAGGCCAGAAAAGGCTGGTTGTTCTGGAGGGAGATTCTCGTCATCGGACAATCCGGAGTCGCCATAGTCCTGCTCGGACAACGTGGAGACCTGATTAGCGTGAGAACACGAAGGGGACGTCGAGGTCCTTGCAGGAACCTGCTCTGATGAGCGCAGACGCTCCGGAGAAGTCGAGCACACTGAGCCGGAAACGCTGGGAGGGCGCAGTCCGGCTGCCAGAGACCTCTGTACCGCTGCCACAATAAACGTCTGGAGCTGGTCCGGGTGGAGCGGGCCAATTAATGCCTCCGAGGGCGGAGCAGGAGCCGGGGTCGGTGGAGGAGAATCATGCGGTTCAACAGGTAGTGGAGCAGCCAGAGGTGTAGAAGCATCAGAGCCCCATAAGTTCGAGGTGGAAATGGTGACAGGACAATCTCAAAGGGAGAGCTGGTCCAGAGTTGCTGGATGAGAAACCTGCCCAGCATCCAATTGTGCGGGGAAACCCTGAGGCTGTGGCACCGAAGCCAGGAGGTTGGTGCTTGCCTTGTCACAAAGGTGCGTGAGGACCTTGTCCCTGCGTTTTTCCACCCTGGAAACCGTACCACCATGCTTCTGGCCCTTGTGGTGATGGCGTGAGGTCTGGCCAGAAGGAGGAGGGTCAACAGAAGCCTGAGAGGGCTCTTGGCGGGTCACAGATACATCATCCGTATGCCCATTGATAGACAAGCCAGCCTTACGACCGTGCTTCGATTTATGCAGGGCCTTCGGCATGGTGACCGATTGCAGGCCAATTGCAAGGCACAGACTGCCCAATCAATACGGGAGCGCGGAAACTCCACCAAATGTGCCCTTTATTGAAGAAAACGGCAGAAGATTCAAGGGGGAGCGCAAAAGCTCCACAAAATGGCCACCGCGTCTCCCACTAAAATTCAAAATGGCAGGCCACAAGGGCAGACACAGGCCAGTCCCCAGTGAGGAGAGCCGCCCAGGTGCCGGTAGGGGGGAGCGCGTAGCTCCACAAGGCAGAATAGCAGTCCTGAAGCTGTAAAGGGCAGGCAAAAAGCAGCACTGGGAAGACGGCGGGAGTGTGAAGCTCTGCTAATTAGCTCAGCTGTTCAGCGGTGATTGTAAGGAGCAAGGCAAGCGACGAAGTCACTTGACGGGAAATAAATTGGGCAGGAGAGGCAGGGAAACAGTCACAGCAGCCAGGGCAGCGTCCACCAGAAGAAAGGGGCAGGCAGGAGCAGCACGAAGGGAAGCAGAAGAAAATGCCTGGCGCGAAGTTGGAGGTGATAAAATGGCCACCGTAGTCCTCGCGGCGTGAAAAAAGGGGCCGAAGCGGCAGCCAGCGATCTCCGACAGGCAGTAGCGAAGGAAGGGGCCAAATTCACCAAAACAACGAAAAATGGCCAGCCGCGCTTCCCTGCGCCTCCAAAAAAACCTCCCAAGGGGATCCCCCCCAAGGGAGAAGAAAATGCTGTATTACACTGTCAGCAGCAGCAGCCCCAAACCATACATCTACTTACTCACGACAGTCCAAAAGCACCAGAGTCCAAGGGAAAGGCAAAAGGCGAAGTCAAACTATCCAAGGTGTCAAAAAAACCAGAAATCCAAACCAGATATATAAGAATTATTGAGAATAGAGAGAGAGCCGGAAACCCACACGCCAGTCCTGACTGAAGGACTGAGTCAAAAGCTGGCCTGCCCGGCAACAAGGGCGGGACTTAAAATTATTGGCAGACTCAGTCCTTCAATCTGATTGGGTGAGTACTACCCACACTGGCTGCTGTCTCCACTCTCAATGGAGAAAAGCAAGAACATCAAGATCATTGGATTATATTTTGTAAGAAACAATTTAAAATAATTTGCCTAAAAACTAAGATATTAATATTCAGTAGAACGTATCAGCTATGATTAGCTAATCAACCTTTTCTAAGCAAAAATATGTATGTGGCATAAAGTTAAATGAGGAAATGAAAACATTTTTCATTTCCCACTAGCTTTTATTGGAAAGAGAACTCCTGGGTGGTGAACAGGGTGCTGTAAAAAGTGCCAAGGAACAGAACCAGCAAGATAGTCAGAATCTACCAAGCAAAACAGGCTCTTTGCAAATTAATCTTAGTTATAGTTCCCCCATCCACCGGAGTGCTTTTTAGTGATAAGTTCAGAATTGTTTCACAATTTATCATGTGCCATTTTCTACTTTACTTCAGAGTCTAATTAAAGCTAAAAAAGCTAATATGGGAAGGAAGAACCCATGTTCCTCTTTGTACTAAGGAAGTCATTCTTCATACTGACTGGTTTCCGGAAGGGGAGAAGTATCTGCCTCCGCATAACATGGAAAAAGTTTGCTGGAGTGGAGCAGTTTACGACAATCCAATTGCAATCGTACAGCTGGCGCACATCAAAGTCGTCTAGTTTCTGTAGGAAAACAATGATGGAATTCAGAAAGCTAGAAGAATTGCATGCATTGCCAAAGTGGTCAAAGAACCTGAAAATCAACTGTGAAATACATCTCTGGACTAGGGAAGGGGATTCCCCTTAAAAGGTGAGAGGAAGCAAGACAGCTGAAACAGGGTGGTGTGAAAGCCAAATTATGGTTGGCCAGATATTTTGAGGAGGATTTTTTTCTTTGTAAGCATTATGTTTTATAATTCTTGCATTACCCATCTCAAACTGCTAGTAATCTGTGACACTTTTTAAAAAGATTGGATGTTGGATTGGAGGCTCTAATTTGCATCCTTGCTATCTCAGGTTGCCTACCCTGAAGTACAGCATTGAGGTGATTACAGAGTGGAGGAGCCGTTCAGTTTACAAGCTGATACCGGTCTTATTCCCCCCCCACCCCCCACCCCCAAATTATTCTCAGCATTCTTAGAAATGTGGCTAAGGAACATGTGGACAGAAGAAAGGTGTGGCCAACATGCACTCACAGCCAACTCACCGGGAAGACATCTGGATCATCATTGCACATTTGTAAGAATCGTTCTGGTCGAGCAGAAGAATGCTCAGGGCCCTGCAAACAGATACGGAACTTTCTTGAGTAATGGCTTTTCCTTGACTAAAGAGGGCATTGAGGCAAAACTGAGCCTTTCTTCTAGAAAGAGGATTGCTATAGAGCAATGGTTAAAGTAACTGGATATGAAGCAGGGAGAACCATGTTCAAGTCCTCTCTTGATAGAATAGAATAGAATAATAGAGTTGGAAGGGACCTTGGAGGTCTTCTAGTCCAACCTCCTGCCCAGGCAGGAAACCCTACATCACTTCAGACAAATGGTTATCCAACATCTTCTTAAAAATTTCCAGTGTTGGTGATAATAGAATTAGCTGGAGGATTTTGGGCCAGTTATTTTTTCCCTTAGCTTACTCTATCTCGTTAGAGGTAAATGAGGAATCAGACAATCCTATGATGGCTCTATAATGCTGAACAGGTAGATATAAAAAACAATAAACAAAGCAATAAAGAAATAAAACTAAATTCCAACCCCCAAATTCTAATATCCACTATTAGGCACTTTTCCAATGTGCTATTAGAACAAGTTCTACTATAGGAACAAAAGTTAGTATTAGTTCTCATTTTCAATTTTGTTATGCTGACCCAGGCTTTAATGCTTTTAATTATCTCAACATATGCAAGAATTTTCAATGCAGGGCAAATCTATATGTAGGATCTATTGGTAATTTAATACAGTTTAAACATAGATATTAAGTCTAAATCCACCTATCAGGCAGGTAAAAGGAGACTTATTAGAAAACTACACAAATGTTTCCTTACCATGCCCTCCATGCCATGGGGAAGAAGAAGTACAATGCCATTCTGCCTCACCCATTTGGCCTGCCCAGAGCAGATGAACTGGTCGATGATACACTGAGCTGTATTGTGAAAATCGCCAAATTGAGCTTCCCAAACCACCAAAGCATTGGGACTGGCCATAGCAAAGCCCAGCTCAAATCCTGTATTGATAGAAATGGAAAGCTTTTTTGGGGGGGAGGAAGATTATCAGGGAGAGATAGACTTAAAAATCAACAGTTTACATAACTCCTTTAAGATTTAGTAGGGAAAAGACATACCTAAGACTCCATATTCTGAGAGGGAACTATTGCAGACAGTGTAAGGAGCTTGATTTGGCCATAGATGATTCATGGGAATACAGGTTCTCTTGTCAACATTCTGATCATGCAAGACATGATGCCGATGGCTGGAGAAGAATACAAGTGAAAATTTTATTTAAATCTCTGGCAGAAAAGTACTCCTCCAAACCACGGGCCTCACGCTATACAGCTTTCATAGACTTCAAAGCAGCTTTGAATCTGATTTCTAGGCCAACTTGTAGTGCAAATTGCAAAACTCTTCTGTAGACAGAAGTCTGCGCCTACTAATCTATACTGCAATCTCTATAATAAAAGTCCCATAAAAGTTAAATAAAGCTCCAAAGTGAGCCAGAGGACATACTCCATTGTTTAATTATTATATTAATGCACTAGTTGCCATGATCAATTACTTCTCTCATCATTCACCAAAACCAGCCAAGAAACATATTTCAATTCCATTATATGCAGATAACGTTGCATTAATTTCCCTGACGGGCCTATGATGGGTGCGCTAAGTTTTGGCCAATTATTTCCAGTTTTGGCTCTGGAAATGAACTACAAAAAGACCAAAGTGGAGGTCTTTGTGAAATGCCATCATATTTGGACTCTAAGTAATCATTCTATTGAGCGGGCTAAATTATTAAAATATGTAGGCATAGTTTTCCATGCTACAATCTCAAGCACAACGCACAGAGAATATGTAGTACAAAATGCTCAGTCAGCCACAGCCACTTTGCAATCATTTTCTATATTAAAGGGGCCTGATTAATCCCAGCTGCATGTCAAGTGTACTCAGTTAAATATGAACCGCTGTTGATCCTCTAGAAAGAGTTATATTCCAATTTCTTAGGAACATATTTCAAGTTCACTGCTGGGTCTCAAACACATTGTCTGCACTGAGGATTGAGATTACTACTTGGTTACACCTTCACGTATTGGGTCACTGGAGGTCTGATATCTTGGATTCTTATTGGCAACATTTTGTCATTCCTAAAGCAATAGGAAAAAAATGGTGCTTCTGGATTTTATTAACCCAACTTTGTACATTTGGATACTGATATCCACTTAGACCCATCATGTTTCTTCAAATATACTATATTCCTGACCAATTTGTCACTCTCCTTAGATCAACTAGATACCTAAATCAAATTTCATTTCCTAAATGTAGGATAACATTTACATTGACTTGATTTGATTTGATGTCCCACTAAAGACCCTAGAAGTCTTTAGTGGGTAAAATACAAAGGTACATCTCTGGCTGCTCACTATTATGGCCTAAGCTGAAGATAATGCTATCTTGACATTTTGCATTTTTTAAAAAAATTCTTATTTATATGCTGCCCTTCTCCGGAGACTCAGGGCGACTTACAATGCGTTAAGCAAAGGCCTTCATACTTTTGTATATTTTATACAAAGTCAGCTTATTGCCCCCACAAACTGGGTCCTCATTTTACCCACCTTAGAAAGGATGGAAGGCTGAGTCAACCTTGAGCCTGGTGAGATTCGAACTTACAGTAATTGCAGGCAGCTGGATGTTAAATGCTGCCTTGTAGGAGGCATTAGCCTCCTACACCACTCAGGCTCCCTCATTTGCCCCCAAATGTTATGGATTTTCACTAAAGTCCTGTATTGGTTAAAGAAATACTACCCATGTACAAGCAACACACTTTACCTGAATGTTCCTCTTTCAACATCTTGTCCACTCAGCCGAATATGGATTCCTTCTTTAAGAAGAGAGCCAAATGCCATATACTCTGCTAAGGCCCAGTCTACAGTCCTATTGGCAACCATCTCTCCTCGTGTTTTTAGAATCCTGCTTAAACCTTTAGAGAAAAATAATAATCATTAATCTGTTTGAAAACTTTATGATAGCATTTTCCAAAATGTATAGATGCCTTTACAGATGCTTTGAAAGTCTGTTGCTTTGGGTAGCAAACAGTGAAGAATATTGTGTCATAGATCACTTCCATAACCTGAATACCCTTCAGATGTACTGTACTTTTCTGAGTATAAGACGCACTTCTGCTCTCTAAAAGTGGATGAAAATTGTGATGCGTTTTATACACTGAATGTTGCCGAAGCCCCGCCCATCCCTTGGCTGTTTTCGGCGCATTGCATTTTCAGCCTCTGCACACCCTGTTTTTGGCCTCTGTGCATTGCATTTTTGGCCGGTTCCAGGCAGCGGGGATCGGCGGTGGTGAATGGGTTGTGCTGAACGGGCGGCAGCAGTGGTGAATGGGTGCCGGCAAACAGGCACCGGCGAACAGGCCGCACTGAACGGGCTGCACCGGTGCCGAATAGGCTGCGGCAATTGGGCTGCGGTGGTGCTGAACAGGCCGCAACGAGTGGGCCGCGCCAAAGGCAAACAGGCCGTGGCAAACCTGTGGCGGCGAATGGGCCGTGGCGGCGAATGGGCCATGGTGAATCGGCCTCAGTGAACGGGCCAGATTAATACCGGATGGATGCTGGGAGGCAAAGGCAGATTTTTTTTTCTTGTTTTTCTCCCCAAAAAGGTACTGTAGGTGCATCTTATAGTCCAGAGTGTCTTATAGTCCGAAAAATACGGTATGTACCACAATTCCAGAATCCTCAACAGTAACCATGATGGATGTGGAATTTTAGGAGCTGAAATTCACATGCCTGGAGGGTGCTCAGGTAAGGCTGTTATAAATCAAAGCACAAACATAAAATGTAGAAAAAGAGCAAAGGCTAAGTCTGAAAGATTAAGCTCTGAAGCAGAATCTATTTTCATCTTAATTTTCTGACAGCTTGGATTGGCTATGAGGTAGGCCCAAATGTACTAGGATATATAATACATGGAATCTTGCTAACTATCATTAAAACATGCAAAACAGAAGCAAAGTACTGATTGGTCCCTCAATTCTGGACATCTATCTAAGAGAGGCTTCAAGGAAACTTTGCAAAAGTCTTCTCCATGCAAGTAAGACATTGCATTTTCTAATGAAATCATTAAAAAGTAAAGGGGGAAAAATATAGAAAACCATACCCCCATGAATGGTAAAATTTTCAACAGGAACTGAGCTGGCCACCTTTCCGATATGGTCCAAATCTTCTTCAGTCAAGCCAGTAGAAGGACAAGTCATGCTCCGAGGTTGGCCATCCAGGGTGAAGAAACCTGGACATTTAAAGAGGCAAGGAAGACATTCACAGGAGGAACAAGCTCTAGCTAGAACAATTTCTTTAAAAAGATGCTCCCCATTGCCAAATTTCTTTTGAGAAGGTATTTGGCAAATAAACCCTATCCAATTAAACTACTGGATCATCCTGCCAGAGCATCTGGGAGAAGAACAAAAATTCTTCATCAAGTGCCTCTTAGTTTAATGCAAGCATAGTTTGTTTATTAATAATGCTGACTACCTCTTATGATCCTTATACGGAATTTTCAGAACTTGGAGTTCTAGGCAAGGACAACTCATGTTTGTGCCAGAAATTGCAAGTGCAATCTATTGGCCAAGTGCTGTTTTTTCTCCATGGCCGTTAGCAAGTAGACAGTAACTTACCAGGCCATGGAGAGTCTAACCAATGCTTGATGTGAAGGATTTTTTCATCCTTGGATCTGGCATGAGCCTCTTCACAGATTTTGTCATACTTGGAAATTTCCTCCTGGAATACAAAAGGAGCATAATGTAGAGGTGACTCCAAGGACAAATATTATCAACACTTTACTCTAAACAAATGCCTTCTTAGAATTAATACATTTCTCAACCAAAACTGGTAGTAGCAATCACTGTAATTTATCTACCAGGCTGGGAATATCAATTTCTGCTTTGTCTATAATAAAGTCAGAGCTTCTGCTGGGGCAAATATGTCCCTATTTATGAAAAGTTGTTTCCAAAGCCAGCAGAGTTGGCTTCCTGAAAGGAAAATATACACATATAATTGTATAACAAGCCAGTTAATATACACAATGGCACATATCAAGTTAAACAAGTTTCAATAAACTACACAATATCAGAGAAATCTTATCAGTTGCCATAGAAACATAAGAGATTATTTTACTAATCCTGGCTGTGCACAATGTTCCTGTATGGTGTCATGTATAACATCATTTATAAAATGCCAAAAGTCTCTGAAATTATGAAATGCTTGGTACCACAATGGGATGAGGAATATTAAGATATCTAAGCATGGCTGGGCTACAGAATGATTGTTAAGCCATAAATGAAAGTACCTCATATTCTGGTTGATTTACTACTCCTTGTGAAATCAGTGTCTCAGCATATTTCTGTAGCACAGCTTTCTGTTTTCGGATCTGTTTGTACATCAATGGCTGAGTGAACATTGGCTCGTCCATCTCATTATGCCCATTTCGTCTGTAGCACACCTAGCATGTTTGAAAGAAAGAAAAATCCCATATATTTATTCTTGACTAAGCCATTCATCTTTTCAAATTAAAAAGAAAGTTTTCAAACTCAGTAATTAGAGGGTAATGCTTGATTGAGAACAAGCATGGGTGTTAAGTGATGGCAAATGAACAGAAACAAGATTCCCTGGAATGTTATCAGAAAAGAAAAAATGTTCCAGCTTTGGAAAATTTTACATTCAACTTAAACTTCTCTTTCCACCATTCCGCAAAACGCTTTGAAAATGATCCTCAAAGGAGAAGTGGATATGGCAAGCTATTATTTATTTACTAATATAAATACCATTGACTTATGCAGACTTCCAGCTCTAAACTATCCTTGTTTTCAACATGTCTATATATCATTTCAGATTCAGATTTTTGCTTTTAAAATTTTTTTAATCTCTTCCTCTTATCTTGAGGATCTAATGAACTGCATCCAGTCACAATTTTCTTAATGTTCCTCTCAACCCATTAATTTTCCCACTGTATATTTGTTCTTCAGTTCAACCCTCATGAATTTTCTCTATGTGACCAACCTGGTTTAGCATATTTCTTTTTAACTGATCTGTCACTTAGCATTCATTTAGAGGTAGTTTATTCTAGAGTCCCTCTCGTCTGGTTTTGCCACAGACATTTCTCAGGTCCTACATTTCCACTCTTCTCAAATCACTTTCAATTTTCTCTTGACATGCCTCTTGACATCCCCCATTTCTATATAATAAAGCCCACCAAAGCCCACACAGTTACAAGTAGTCCTTGTCTTATGACCATAATTGAGCCCAAAAGTTCTGTTGGTAACTGAAACATTTGTTAAGTGAGTTTTGCCCCATTTTACAACTTTTCTTGCCACAGTTATTAAGTGAATAACTGCATATATTAAGTTAGTAATACAGCTTTCCCATTGATTTTGTTTGTCAGAAAGTCTCAGAAGGAATCACATGACTGAGGGACATTGCAACTATCATAAATATGAGTCAGTTACCAATCCTCTGAATTTTGATCATGACCATGTCACTTTTTTCAGTGCTGTTGTAACTTTGAATGATAACTGAATGAATTGTTGTAAATTGAGAAGTACCTGTATTTTTTTCTGCTTTTAAGAAAATAATACCCACCATCTTTCTGCTATCATTTAACATCTAAATCATTTTTAAAAATATTTTTTAAATAACCTATTTTATATCCCCAACTAAATGTATCAGTATGTCAGAAGAACCAGTACTACCTACCAGATCCACAACTACATCTTTGTGGAAAGTACTTCTCCATTCAGCTGCCACATTGCACACATATACCACAGCCTCTGGATCATCAGCATTGACATGGAAAATGGGTGCATTAACCACACGAGCCACATCTGTTGGGTATGGGGAAGAACGGGCCATACGAGGATCGGTAGTGAATCCAATCTGAGATGACAACAAAAGCCATTTAAAAAAAATAACCATAATGGTAATACAGACTGTATGAGGACTTAATACATCATCACTAACTAAATTTTTTAGATGATAAATGGAAAAGTTAGTTAAATATTGAAGAAACGTCTTTTGTGGAATATTCCTTCCTGAAACATCTGAATAAAACCCCATGCCCGAACGATCTGCTTATATGGATGATCAAGTGTCAGGAGGCTTTTGAACATTTAAAATCATTGTTTGCAAGAGAGCCAGTTCTAAAAGGGGCGTTGGTCCTACCTGAGACGCACCTTCTCATTGTGTGGAGACAGCAGCCAGTGTGGGTAGTACTTGCCCAATCAGTGAAAGGACTGAGTCTGCCAATCAAATTAAATCCTGCCCCTGTTGCCGGGCAAGCCTAGCTTTTGACGAAGCACTGTAAGGCAGACTTGGCGTGTGGGAAGAGGAAAGGAAAGGCAAGCAGAAAACCAAAGGACCAGACTGGCAAAGGGAGGGTCTGGCTGCTGTCTCCACACAACGAAAAGGTGCGTCTCAGGTAGGACCAACGCCCCTTCTCCATTGTTGGTGGAGACAGCAGCCAGTGTGGGACATACCCCAGTTCACTGTCCCAAGGTCTGGGAGGGACCAGGCTGGTCCGAAACCCCTTCCCCAGCCACAACACGTTGTAACACCTGACGACCAAACGCAGCCTCTGCCGAGGCAAACATGTCCAGTTTATAATGCCGTATGAACGGCAGTGGAGAAGTCCAGGTAGCCGCACGACAAATCTCCAACAAGGGAGCCTGGGTAGCCCAAGCAGCCGACGTGGCCATGCTGCAGGTGGAATGAGCAGTAATCCGGGAAGGTCACGGAAGGGAGCGGAAGTCATATGCTGCAGCGATAGTCTGGCGAATCCAGCGGCCTATTGTTGAAGACGATACCTTGAGCCTCAAGGAGACAGGAAGGAAGGAGACGAACAGGGCCTCTGAACAACGAAAATTGGCAGTCCGCTTGATGTAAATCCTCAATGCTCGCCGGATGTCCAGGGTGTGCCAGCGCCGTTCACGGGGATGAGACGGATGCAAGCAGAAGTTCGGGAGAACGAGTTCTTGTGAACGGTGGAAAACGGAATTCACCTTCGGAACGAAGATAGGGTCCAAATGGAGTACCACGCAATCCGCGTGGAAGATGCAAAGATCCGACCAGGTAGACAAAGCCACCTCCGAGATGCGCTGGGCCGAGGTCAAAGTCACAAGAAACGCGACTTTACAGGACAGCAGCTGGAGAGAAGCAGTGCGTAGAGGCTCATAGGGGGGTCCTGTCAGAGATTCCAGCACTAATGGAAGGTCCCAGGTCGGATATCGGTGTAGGACCGGAGGTGACAAGTTTGTTGCGCCCCTGAGAAAATGTCTAATCATAAGGTGCTGCGCCAGAGATGACAACGATCCGCAGGTAAGGACAAAGGAAAGAGCAGCTACCTGGTGACGCAAGGTGTTAGGAGAAAGACCATCTTCAAGCCCTTTTTGGAGGAAGACAAGAATGTGTACAATGGAGGGCTGGAGGGGCGCCACACCCGCCCGGTCACACCATGAACAAAAGGCCCGCCAAGTTGCGGAATAGATCCGGTCCGTGGAAGGACGACGAGAGGACGACTTTGTCCCTTCGCCTTTCAGATTTGGAAGATGTGCTATGCTCATGAGACCGGTGGTGGTGGACCGCAAAGGTTCAGGAGCACGTAATGCCTCCTTATCAGATAAGATCTCCTGAGGTCTGGCAGTAGCAACAGTGACAGGCTGTTCTTGAGTGGCGGTGCTGGTGCCATGCTTGGATTTAGCCAAAGTCTTAGGCATGTTTGCCAGGAGATGTTGTAAAACAATCAATGGGAGTGCGTAAGCTCCACCAGGCCAGACCGTTGTGCCTTGTTTAGGAAAGACAGAGGGAGCGCAAAAGCTCCACAGATGAATGAGTGCCAATCACAGTAATGCAGACAAGCGAAATCCACCAAGTGGGATCTTTATTTCACACGATGATGGGAGCGCAAAAGCTCCACAGTCCGGCCCTTGCAGTCTCGAGGGGCAGTCGCACCACCAAAGTGGAAACCTGAGTAGGCAACGGGCCGAAGAAGCAGCCGAGGGAGAAGTCCAGGTCCAAAATGGCCGACGTGCCAAAGTTTGGCTCCCAAAATGGCCGCCACGCCGATAAGAGTCCCAAAATGGCGGACGCTGGAGGGGCGCAGATAAGGAACACAGATAAGGAACACAGCGCCAACGATCGTGGTAAAGGGTGATCTGGCCCAGGCAGGTAGCCCAGCTGACAGGCGACGGAGAGAGAGAGCACGCGCAAGGCTCCGCACCGCCCCGACGACTCCGAGAAAAGCTCCGACCCAATGAGGAGAAGCTGGAGTCCTGGAGAGTTCCGAAGGCCAACTGAAGCCAGGCAATTAGGCAGAGGGAAGCGCAGCCGCCAAGGAGAGCTCTCCGGCGCAAACTGAAGCTCCAGAACGCCGAGCGCCGAAGGAATGATGGAACGGCAGCCGATGAGACAAAATGGCCGCCGACACCTCGCCGACAGAAACGGAATAGCGGCTGAGCCCACAGGGTCCGAAGGCGGTAATTACAAAGTCCGGAGGGCTCCGAAAAGCCTCAGGGATGAGAAATCCCACCCCCCCCAGAGAGGCTGGGGGGCAAGGGGCAACTAGCCGGCAAGGAAACAGGGCAAAGGCACTCACAGCGTCAGTCAACAGTCCAAGTCAGCCAAAAACCGGAGGGAAGCAGAAACACCATAGTCAGACAGTCCAAAAAGGTCAACAAAGCACCAGCACATGATAGAAATATACGTAGTCAGGCAGTCCAAGATCAAACCAGCAAGAAAACAATCCAAATTAGCACAAAGGGAAAAAGGAAGGCAGAGCCAGAGACCCACACGCCTGTCCTAGTGAAAGGACTGAGTCAAAAGGGGCAGGATTTAATTTGATTGGCAGACTCAGTCCTTTCACTGATTGGGCGAGTACTACCCACACTGGCTGCTGTCTCCACCAACAATGGAGAACATCCGAATCCTTCCAAACCTTTTGTGGTCAAGCCGGATGCTAGTGACGTGGCGGTTGGGGCAGTGCTCCTCCAGGCCAATGAGGAAGGGGCACTCCAACCGTGTGCATAGACATCTCGAAAGTTGAACAACACCGAATGCAATTGGGCCTTTTTGGAAAAGGAGGCTTTTGAAGTTTGGTGGGCTCTGTTAACGTGGAGGCACCTGTTGGAAGGGGGTAGTATCCCTTTTGAGGTCTGGACGGACCATAAAAATCTAGAAGCCCTACAGTCCCTGTGGAGACTATCCCCTAAACAAGTTTGGTGGGCCTTGTATTTCCGTAGGTTTAATTTCACCTTGAAGTACATTCCAAGTGGAATTTTTTGGCAGATGCGTTATCTAGGAAGCCACAGTACGAGAGCGACAAAGAAGCAGTAGTACAAGTGATACGCCCGGTACGATCACTCCAGCCGACCACCACATCTGTGCTGAGTTGTGCCAGAGGGGACGTACCGCAAACCATATGGGAGGCACTAGATACGGATACATGGTTTAAGGATAACCAATCGTGGCTAACAAAATGAGAGGGGTTGGCTTGGAAAGGGTCCAAGATATATGTCCCTAAAGAGGTATGTCTGACCATATTAAAATGGTGCCATGATGTCCGGATAGCTGGACACTTCGGATTCCTAAAAACCTTCCATTTAGTGAATAGACAGTTCTGGTGGCCGAAGATGCGGAAGGATATCGAGGAATATGTCCGTAGTTGCGTCATGTGTAATACTATGAAGGCCAGTCCTGGGAAACCACCGGGGCTGTTACAGCCGGTGGCTAATCCAACCCAGCCCAGGCAACAAATAGCCATGGATTTCATAGTCGAGTTGCCAGAGAGTCAGGGAAACACTGTAATATGGATGGTTATCGACCTCTTCTCTAAGCAGGGACATTTCACCGCCTGCCTCGGCCTACCGTCAGCTAGGAGACTGGCGAAATTATTTATTGCATATGTATATAGGTTGCATGGCATTCCTCAACGAATAATATCGGACAGGGGCATACAATTCACTGCCACGTTTTGGTGGAAGTTCCTAGAAAGGCTGGGTAGCAAGCAAGGATTGAGCTCAGCATTTCATCCCGCTACCAATGGGGCAGTTGAACGGACAAATGCGATGATAGAAAGATATCTGTGTTGCTATGTGAATCACCAGCAGACTAATTGGACTGAACTTCTTTCATTCGTGGAGGTTGCGTACAACAATGCAGTACACAATAGTACAGGCTTCACCCCATTCAAAATAGCTACAGGCAGAGAGTTCATGCCCATACCTGAATGTCCATCAAATACCACAGTGGATACCGACGTACAAGAGTGGTTAGCCCAAGCAGAACAAGTGTGGCAAATCACCAAAAGCCTTACAGAAGGCATCAGATAATTACAAACATCAGGCCAATAAAGCCATACAGCCACTGCCACACTTTCATGTAGGCCAACAAGTATTCCTGTCTACAAAGTATCTGAACCTACACCTTCTGAGTAGGAAGTTAGGTCGCAAAAATATTGGGTCCTTCCCTGTGGTGCGGGTGATCAACCCCGTAACTGTACAACTCCAATTGCCCAGGCTGTTGGGGAAAACGCACGTGGTGTTCCACTGCAGTCTGCTGCGCCCAGCCCACTTATCTACACTCAGGGAGACCCCGTTGCAACCACCTCCACCACTGATGGTGAATGGGGAACAGCAGTACGAAGTAAAGAAGGTGCTGGATACCTGATGGCATAGGGGTAAGCTACAATACCTTCTCTTATGGAAGAGATATCCTCTGTCAGAGGCCTCCTGGGTACCCGAACATGATATACAGGCTCCCCGATTGATTGATAGGTTTCACAGGAAATACCCAGTTAATTCACTCAAGTGAATTAACTGTTTAAATGCTGGTTGTAAATACTCAAGAATTAAACATAAGCCAACTTCCGGGTCACATGGGAGGGAGCAGTGCGCGTGATTGGTTGGGTGGTGATAACTAATGGATAAATGGTGGTGGGAAGCACAGGGCAGTAGCCCTAACAAGATTTTCATCTGTGATTATCAGTGAGTGCCAAGAAGTGATTAAACTAAGGTAGCAGCCATCCAGGTTTGTCTCCTTTTATTTCCTTCTGTTTGGAACCTGACATTTGCACTTCCATTTGGACAACTTCTTTCTGATTCAAACAATAGTGAATGTCCTAGAACCCTAAAGCTGTTATTTTCTATAATCTTCCCAGAAGACAATAGGTTAAAAGAGAGAAACCCAAGACCACTGCTTTTCTGTTCCAAAAGACTTTTCACCTAGAGCAGTGATGGTGAACCTTTTAGGCATTGTGTGCTAAAAGTCTGCATGCACGAGCGCTGCCACGCTCCCGTGTGCCGGCACCCATAATGCAATGCGCACCCCCATTTATGCATGCACGCATCCCCCCCACCCCCTTTTCCTAAGAGGACTGGCGTTCCTCTTACCAGAGGACAACTAGGTACTGGCCTGTTCCCTGGTGAGACAGCTGTTCCCTGGCCAGCGCATGGCACTGCCAAGATGGTGGGCCAAGAGCGCTGCCGGGGAAGCTCTGAACGTATGGCTTGCCTGGCCTCCTTCCCACTGGGAGCTGTCATTCCCTGGCTGATGGCTGCTCTCTCGGCTCTGCAGGGAAGCTCTGAACGCGCGACTTGCCTGGGCTCCTCCTTACTGGGAGCCGCAGGCTAAGCAGGTGTGGCTGGTGGGGCTTTGGCGGACCAGCAGCAGGTGAGTTCCGAATGCACGACTTGCCTGGGTTCCTTCCCCTTGGGAGCCGCCATTCGCGCGGCATACCCGCTCGCCCCCCACCACTGCGCTGCCTGCGGTTGGGCCTGTCACCCGACCCCTGTCACGCCTGCTGCTGTGCTGCCGGCCGAGCCAAAGCCGGGGAAGGAGCAGCGGGCGAGGCAGCCAGCCACCCAGCTAGCAAATGCTGTCCCAGGCTCCTGAGCCAGCTGGTTGCTCTTGCCGTTCCCCCTGCAGGGGACTTGCAGGCTTACTTTGCTCTGCTCCCTTTGGCGCAACCACCAGGATCCCCTCTCTGCATCTTTTGGCACACATGCCTGTTGCTAGTGTTTGCGCATGCATGCGTGCCAGAAACCAGACCAGCTGACCAGTGAGCATGGAAACAGGAAGATTATCTTCCCGGAGCGCGCATGCGCAATGGGCAGCTGCTCTTCCGGTTTCCGGCCTGCCGGTACGCATGAAACCCAGCTGGCCGGTGCACTGGAACCCGGAAGAGCAACAGGAGACGGCTCAGTGTGTCCAGAGAAATGGCTCTGCGTGCCACTTCCGGTACGCGTGCCATAGATTCGCCAACACGGACCTAGAGGAATAAACAGAGCTATCAAGATAGAACTGAAGGAAAATTTCTCAAGGACTACTATGCAAAGGCACATTATAACAATGAGGGTCTCACCAAGGAAAGATAAAAAAAGGAATAATAATTGCAATACAAGATGTAAGACCTTCATTTTATACCTAAATTTCAGATAGGGGTGGTTGTTAATTGGTACAAACAGCAGTAGTATCTCTATTACATAAGTTCCATCCCCTCAAATTGCTCTGACAACAAACTAAATTGTCCCCTTCAAGAGGTTTTTATCATCCATTAATATCATCATATTAATATCATCATGAATGTAGCATAACGTAGAAATTGATCCCTCAGTTTCATAATCACTGGTATTAAGTTTCCCTATCAAATCAGAAAGCAAGAAACATTCTTGGCTAACCATCAGGAAATCAATCTTCATCTGACAAGTTTAACACTGAGTTGAATTTGCTTCAGTTTTTATTCTTGATTAACTCGTCGATCACTTCAAAGTAAATAAACTTAACCAAAACACTACCTTTAAAGTTCAACTAAGAATACAAACAATAACACAGTTCCTAATCTGTTGCTTGTTCTTGGTAAAATTTAAGTTAGAGAATCTGATATGGTAACAAAAGAACACGTATTTTACCTGATTGTTCACTACCACATGAACTGTCCCATGTGTTGTATAGGAAGGCAGGTCACTCAAATGGAAAGTCTCGTAAACAATCCCTTGACCAGCAAAAGCAGCATCTCCATGCAGAAGGATTGACATCACCTTTTTAGACCAGAACATATTAAAGATATGTTAAATACGGTAACTTTGGAGAATTAGGTGTCAAAGTGTCTGAAAAACGAAGCACCCCAACAGTGTCACTATAAAAAAAGGAAAAAGAATATCTTCCCTTGGATACCCGCATGTACAAAACAGCAAAGAAAAGCACAAAGGAGAAGCTATCTCATATATGCCAACTTACTTTCTTTCCTTCAGTGTCCCCACAGTAAAATTGTTCTGCCTTTGTTTTGCCCTGAACAACAGGATCAGCAGCCTCCAAATGAGAAGGATTTGCAACCAGTGAAAGAGTGATGGTCCTGTCAGTGACACGGTTAATCCTTCGGTGATACATTCCCAAATGGTACTTTACATCCCCTGAGCCCTGAGAAAAGAGAGTATTATTATATTCTTTTTCTGTGAATTTTTAGAGCTTCAAAATGGCTACTTTGCAATTTAGAAGAAAATGAACACATATCCAAAATACGTTCACAATGGAGCAGGGCGGATTCCAAATCCCGTTGCTACCGGTTCACTTGTGTGGCACTTCTGCGCATGTGCAGAAGCATCCGGGCGGGTGTGCGGAGCCTCCCGCCACTGCTACCATTTCGCCCAATCTGGTGCGAACTGGTAGCAACCCACCACTGCAATGGAGTCTGAAATTCAAATCGGAATTAAGACAGTAGTGGGTTCCTATTTGAATTCCTGATACTGGTGTTCACTATTGATAGGATTTATCAGACTAAATCTAACTGGATTAAAATGCACAGTAGAAGAATTGTTACTCAATCTATGAATGGCACAGTATTTATTTCCAGGAATCACATATTTTCATTATTTTTGCACCCAGCTGTTTCTTTAAGTCATCTGAGATGGTTTCAGGATTCACCCCTTAAGCTCAAGCTGACATGAAAGCACTTTAATGCCATGGGAACCTCATTCCTGACATTCAAGAGCAATCTTGAAAACAACTGGAAAACTGAAGAACTGGAAAAGTGTTAGGGCACATTGTTGAGGTCACACTCGACTTTTTTTAGTGGCGGATACAGAAGTTGTCACTGTGTTCAAAACTAAATACAGTGGTCCCTTGGTACTCAACTGCTTTGAAACTCATTGAATCTGGTACTCAATGCATTTTGATGTGAAAACTTTGTCCCGGTACTCATTATTTGCTTGGTACTCAATGTACAAGCTAGAATTTGTCGGTGTCAGCTGCCTTGTGACTCACTATATTATTTCTTATGGGAAAAATCTGTTTGGTACTCATTTTTGATACTCATTGCACTTCCATTAATGATGAGTACCAAGGTACCAATGTACAGTTGTTATTAACTAATATGAAGAAAGTTCCTGTCCCAATAAAATATATAACCCTAGTAAAAGTTGAACTCACTTCATCTGCCGCTTCTAGCTTAGAATCAAACTGGCAGAAAATTTGTTCCAACTCCTTTCTGATAACATTGGCAAGAACATTCAGACGCCCTCTAAAAAACCAAAACCATATTTAGTCAGATACTACATGGAATACATTGTCTGCTGTAGGAGAAATAATAATTTTGATTAATAAATTAAATCATATTTGACTTAAACAAGGTTTCAATTACTACTTTGTATACCTCTTTATGACAACTCTATGTCCTATCAATATTTGAAAAAAAATGGGCCTTTGGGACTAAAAAAAAGAGCAAAATCATAAAAATGAATGACAGGAAGAATACAACTCAGAATATTTTGACTGAAGGGCAGGTTGAAATTCGGCATACACTCTCTTGACAGCTTCACTCTCTTCAACCAGTTTCCTCCAAGGACAACTTTACCTGTGAGGCATTCCCATGATAACATAATCCACTCCTTTCTCACTTGACTTGTCAATTATTGTCTTTAAAGCAGGAATCAGAACCTCGCAGCCTTCCAAACCAAACCGTTTCTCAGAAGACCACTTTCTGTGCAGGAACTCCTCAAACCTGGAAGACATAGATGCTGTTTAAAGATACTTGTCACATAATCTGTATGAGTGTCTGGGCTCTTCTGCAAAGTCATGCTAATGTGTGTTCCTCCTGTCCTTGTGAGGAGAGTATGTGGATGTAAATTGTACTGCTCTTATCTTACTGCATCTCAGGAGTGAGGCTGGGAAGTGTTGCTGCCCTTACAGAATGAAATGTGGAGTAACTTGAAGACACTGATTAGTGGATTCTCTGCTTTCCTTCCTCCTGCCCCTGCCCCAAGTGTCACCTATCAGGAGAAAAACTAATTACCATTTGCTCTCCTGAATGCATGTTGGTCTGGGTGACTACTTCAACAAATCCTGTTACTGTCAGGTGCAGATAACCATAGTCTCTCATGAATAGCCAAAGTCAGTAACTTTATTGTTTGCCACACATTACAAGAATTTTACCAGACCGCTTTCCTTACTCTGGAATGACCAGATAGGCTTCATGGATCTTGGAAAAGGGCAAGATTATGGTACTTGCGGTTGTACAATGACTCCAAGCTAGGCTCTCACTTGACCCCTCTTTCCAGCCTAGATGGCAATTTCCCAACAGTTACCCATCTTTGCTCGTTATGTAAGAGAAGTTCTATATTGCCAATTGAAAGATTAGCCACTGTTTCAAGAGTGATCAAGAGTGATGTAAAATGCAGTCTAAACATATATGGAGAACATTTTCCATGAGATACAAACTTTCACAAATGTCATTACTGACACTTTGTGGGGTTATAAATATGGCTTAGGGTGGAATGTTTACCTCTCAATTTACTGAAGGTATTATGTCCTTGTGTCTATGAAACATGAACAAGGAAACCTTAAAACTGAACCTACCATAATTCTTCTACTACTGGTACTGTAATTTCAACCAATGACAGTTATGCAAATTAATGAAAAAGAAATACCTGGTTGAACGCACTAGTCTGGCCAGCAGGGTGCGCTTCTCCTCATTGGAGAATTGCATGATACCAGGTGTTTCAAATTTCTGCCTTATCCACTGACATTGCTCAAGATCATTAATAAACATGAATTCTACTCCAATGTGCTGACAGTAAGCCATCTGTTAAAGAAAGGAAATATGCAAGTTGGAGCAGAAGATTCAACCATTTCCAAGCACAAATTAAAAGCTTACTTTATGTGAGCTATGTCTTAATCTTATAAGTTTTTCTCTCTCTGAAAACCAAGTTAATACAGCGACAATTAAGTCAATATGGAAAGTCTAAGCCAGTTAATGGAGTTTCAGATAAAGCAGGATTTCAGTCCAAGTGCTGACAAATCAAATCCAACAAATTACGCACTAGTTAGACATTGTATTATTCTTGAAAAATGTAAATAATCAAGATTTGGCAACCGAAGACTGTTTGCGCAATTCTATTTAATTATAAAACAGAAAGTTATATTTAGTTATAAAATGAAAAGTTACGGTAGTTATTTCCAAGATCTTCAATTAACAGTGGACAACAGGGATCATTAAGTGGAAAGATCAGATGTAACAGTCAATTTTTCCTAGGAAAATATTGTTAGCTTTGGATTTACGTATGCAACATGCTGCTGCACAGAAACATTGATATGCTTTGGAAGAGGTCTGGTTTACATGAGACACTGGCAAAAAGAGATGGTTGAAATGTGTGGGTACATGGCTGTGGCAGTTCTTTAAAAAGAGCCATGTGTTTCTTTTTCTTTAGTACTCTAGATAAAAATTACCTGAAAAGAACTTGGCTGCTTTAAGGGGCTGACTTATTAAAGAAGCTGTACTTTAATGAGAATGGCCTGCTCTGTTTTCAAGCTTATGAGGAATCTGGAAAAAAGTTGTAGTTGCTTTAAAAAGGCATAATATTTCCATATTTTCCAAAGCACCTCTTTTTAATCATTTTCAAAGCAAGCACAGTTCTGCTGTCCAGTGCACTCTATAATCTAAATACTTGCTAAAATCAAAGAAAGATAAACCTAGGTGCAAAGTGTTTCTTGAAGTCAGGAATCTGAAAACGACTGAATTTACACTCCAGGTAATGGAAAACACTGTGCCAGGGAGGGATGGAATAGAAGGACTACAAACAGAGAAGTAGAGAATGTTTGGCAAGAAATGGCATTAACCTTGCTGGAAATTATTTTTAGCCACAGTTGTGATGCCGAGAACATGAGCAGGGCACAGAGAATTATTCCCTTCATCAGAAAGTACTGCTACTTAATAAAAGATAGAAATTAGAAACTGGCTTATCGGGAAGGGGAGAACAACTCCAAAACCCAGAATAAATGGGAAGCTGGGCCAGGGAAAAACCACTGCTAATGAAGTAGCTGAAGTTTTGTTTCTACAGAAGGCAATAACAGCAGAGTCCTTAAAGGAGTTAAAATGACCTTGAGATACTGTATTTTTTTTCTTTCCAATTCCATTTCCTTCTTCTTTTAGTTTTTTTAGTCAGCAACAGCTTTTTGTTTTTATCAGTCACCCATTATTTTCAAAAGAAATTATGTGACTGCCAAGAAACAAAGGAAGAAAAGTGCTTCCTTTGGAAATGACAATTTTTAACTTTCACGTGAGCATTTTTCCACAATGCATCCTTTTTCAGAATAGTGAACTCACTAGAACAGCTTTGCTCTTTCCTGATTGTTTTTGAGGATATGGGGAAACCACGTTATAGTTTTTATTTTACAGATTTCTAAAATAGTGACTGGGCTTGCACAACATGAGAGCTAAAATGGGTCTTGGCCAGGGGTGAAATCCTACTGGTTCGGAGGGGTTCAGGCGAACTGGTAGAGATGATTGGCATTGATTTGCTGAACCGGTAGCAATCATCCCCACTGGCCCTGTCCACGCCCACCCGGTTGCCTCTTCCAGCTCGCTTGCTGCTTCTGGCCGCTCGGCATTTCTGGCTGCTCGGCCCACCTACCCACTCCCGCCCTATATTCCCTTCACCATATGGCCCAGCTACTTGCCTCGCTTGCTCAGCTCACCAAAGGTAAGCAATGCATGCCTCCTGCTCGCACTTTGCCTTGGGTTAGGGCCCAGGGACCAGGGACATGCGATTCCCTGAGGCCCCGGAGCTGCCACCTGCTTGCTGCCTGCCTCAACCAGGTCAGGGAATGCACCATTCCCTGGCTCCGGCGTTGCCCTAGAGCCGTCACCCACCCTGACCAGGTCGAGGAATGCATCATTTCCTGGCTCTGGCCTTGCACCGGAGCTGCTGCCTGCTCACTGCCCGCTCTCCCTTTGCCATGTGACGCAACCTTACCTTGCTCCCATGGCTGGCTGCCAGGGAAGGCAAGCCACAGCTAAGCTGTTGCTGTTGGACTCCCCGCCAGCCTGCATCTCATCCCCCTTGTCGTGGGATGCCTGCAGCCGCAGTCTCTCTTTTTTTTGTGTGCCTGGAGGCGCTTCTTGTGCTGAAAGATGCAGCGGTTACAGGCTTCTTGTAGCGAAAGTTACCAGAGCTGCTCCCCTTCTTAAACGCGCTGCTGCCATCGCTGCCCTGTTCCATGCGCTGGCCACGCATGCACACACCATTTATTTATTCATCATTCATCAGCGGCAGCACACAACGGTGTCCGCATGCGTGGCCAGTGCATGGAACAGGGCAGTGATGGCAGCAGCGTGTTTAAGAAGGGGAGTGGCTCTGGTAACTTTTGCTATAAGAAACCTGCAGCCACTGCATCTTTTGGCACAAGAAGTGCCTCCAGGCGCACCGAAAAAAAGAGGCTGCAGCTGCAGGCATCTCGGGGCAGAGGAAAATAGGCAGAATAGAAGGTAAAAAATATTTCCTACCAGGTTATGTGGGCGTGGCTTAGGGGAGGTGTCATGTGACTGAGTGGGCGTGGCTGTGAGTGACATCACATTTGCCACGCCCACTCAGTCACAGGAAACCCCCCCCCCCCAAGCCATGCCACAGAACCAGTAGGGAAAATTTTTAGATTTCACCATTGGTCTTGGCTATTTGTATTTCAGAGTAGTAGTTAGTTAGTAGCCAGTTAGTTCAGCCCATTTATAGTTCAGTGTTTAGGAATTCAGGCAATTGGGATCATTTGGTAAACCATGGTTACTTATGCAGCAGAATGTTGTACAAATATGGCTACCTAATTTGATAATGGGTATCAAGTAGCCTCACAATTTATTTCCCTAAAATAGATTCTTAAGTTTAAGATTATACATGACATGATTATATATGTTTCCATAAGCTAAAATATTCTTTTGTTCATATCAAAGCTTGCAGGTCTTCTCTATGGTGGTCTGATGATGTCCACCCTACAAAACAATCTTCCTCCTTTATTATGTAAGATTGCAGTGCTGGCATATTCTTTTGATTTTCTAGTTACTATAAAATTATTTCTTATTATTATTCCCTGATTCCTGATTATTTTACTGGATTGTTTACATCCACGTGATCCCAAAAATGCTTAGCTGGCTTTCTTACCTCCAAACGGCGGATGATTTCCCGAAGTGGAAGAGCGGACTCATTTCCTCCAATGAAAGTTGTAGTTGGCAAGTGAAAGACTTTGTCGAGGTCCGATTCATCTAGGCCATAAAACCCTGCAGGATTTTGCATAGGTAGCAGAAGGCAAAGGAGGATTGGGGAAGGTATTCAGTTCAAGATAGTCGTTACACAGGAACCAGGTTTTTGATAGAGACGGGGAGGGACAAGAAAAGCAGCACAAAGTAAGCATGAAGGAGGTTTGTATGAACAAAACACAAGCAGGAATTAAAATATTGGACAGGTAAAGTGAGAACAAAAGAAGTATAAAAGTCACACAGCATATGAACGTAAAAAATATACTTGCCACAAAAAATTGGTAATTAAACCCAGGGAAGTGATTAACACGAAATTTAGACCTCCACACATACATTTGTAGAACATAAGGAGTACAAGTACAGCAAACACATATTGCCACCACATTCCACCACATATTCAAAATTAAAAAAAACTGAAGCAGGAAATGAAGAGTTAAAGGACCAATTTCCCAGAACCAAAAGTATGGAAAGCCGCAGGATGATACAGGGTTCTGCAGAGGACTCTCCTGAATAGCTCACTACAAGGAACAAGGATTTTATATTGAAATGGTCTCTATATAGACAAAACTCTTTCTACAAGCTTCACAAATACTTCGATTTCTGGAAATCTTGAAAGTATTGAAGACCTATTACCAAACATTCCTTTCCACACTGGCTACATATGATTATGTAGCTAGACTATAACAGGACTAGCATTAATATACTTTTGCATCAGCTGCTGGAATACTTAAAAATTGTTCTGCAATTGATGATCACATAGCTTTCAAAGCTGGAAAGATGACAAAAATGGAAACTTTCAGAAGTGCCAATTCTGTACTGCAGCCTAATGAGAACAGGCAACTACTATAGACAAGTTTTGAAATTATCCCTCACCTTCCCTTCAACTAAATGCTAAACCCAAAACTACGAAGGATAAATCGAACAGAGTAACTAAATTATCACAAAATACAAAAGAAACTAGAAAGAAGATTCTCAGTTATATAAAAGGCCAAAATCATATAAAGGCTAAATTCCTGATAGAGGAAAATTACTGTATATACGCGAATATAAGCCGAGTTTTTCAGCACGTTTTTCAGGCTGAAAAAGCCCCCCTCGGCTTATATTCGAGTCACGAAAAAATGGCTTTTTTCCTAAGATGACCAGACATCCGATTTTAAAAATGTCCCGATTTTTGGAAAGAATGCAGGACAAGCTAGGGAACGGCAGGAGAACGGAGTTTGCTTACCCCGCCCACTTCCAATCTATTGCTGCCTCCTGAGTCCCAGCTGATGGCTAGAGGGGAAAAAAAAACTGTTTAAATTCTTGCGGGGGGGGGGGGTTCAAAGGGCTGCCCTACAGCTGATCAGTATTAAAAGAAAACAAATGAGTAGACCCGTGTCTGCAAAAATAGAAAAAACAGCCCCTTTCAGCTTCAGTATAGGTTAATTACCATAAGTTGATTTGAACAGCCTCCCGATTCTCAGCTGATTTGCTCTCAGCTGTTTTGGGCAGGAGTCTTTTGGTAGCTGCAAAGAGTGCTGCTGGAGCACATTTTTTTTCTCCTTGTGCAATTCAAGCTGAAAACAAAACTAAAGCAGGTTGTTGGCTTTGCTGTTTGCTTGCAACGTTGGAAAGGCAGATTTCTTTTCTTTTTCCTCATCAAAAAAGGTAGGTGCAAACAATGGGAAATTTATGGCAAATGGCAAAAGAGGAGAGTTCAAGATTTTAAAACAAAAGAAAAAAAAGCTCTATTTAACTAGGGAATTGTAATAATTGAGATACTATTAATTGTATATTGTGTTGAAAGCAGAAATGGCTAAGTTGTGGTTTGGAAGAATATATGGGGGAAATTATTTGGTTTATTATTACTGGTAAATATAATTAATTGATTTGTAACAAATTGGATTGCATGGAAATAATTGGAATATTCATGTTCATATTGATTAATATACAAAAAAGATAGTTATATAACTAATTGATTTATATTAAAATGTTGAATTTGTATTGAACAACTGCAATATTACATAATTAACCAATGTGAGGATGGATATAAAAATAGATGACAATGGGAAGGGATATAATATAGAATAGAAGGAAAAAATTGAATTTGATTAAGATTAGAGATGAGGATGAAGGGTAATATTGGTTTTTTAAAAAAATAGATGAGGAATAAATATGGCAAAAAGGAAATATAGAAATTGTAAATTTAAGTGAAATGACTAAATACTGTTTAAATTTGTGAACCAGCCAAATACTCTGTTCAAAGAAAATTCATTGTATGTTTGTATGGGTGTTTCTAATTATTGCTATTTATTCATATTTGTTCTCTTTTATTCTTTAAAGTTTAACAATTCATTCTTTATCTTAATATCTTTATATTTGTTTGGGGTTGGTTTTCTTCCCTTTCATCTTTTTTATTGTACAGCAATCTTTCTCTTCAAACCTACCACCTCTCTCTTTTCTTTCCTTCTTACTTTCTCTTCCCCCCCTCTTCTTCTCCTCCCTACTTCCTCTTCCTTTCTTCTTCTCCTCCTCTCTTCCTCCCCCTCTTAACCTCACTCCTACTCTAATTTCCCTTTCCCTGCGAGGACCAGTCAAAAATTACTTTTTCAGCCCTCTGAGTAGTCCATATGCACAAAAGGACTACCCAGAGGGCTGAAAAAAGTGATTTGTGACAGGTCCTCACACTTTTGACCGGTCTTCGCACTTATGACTGGTCATCATTTATGCCCATTGTAGCATTCTTAACAACTGTGTCACTCATTTCACAACTGCTTCTCTTCACCATGGTGACAAGATAGGGCAAAAATGTAAAATGTGAGGACAGTCGTAAGTTCGAGGACTGGTCACAAGTGCGAGGACCAGTCAAAAATTACTTTTTCAACTTTCTGAGTAGTCCATGTGCACAAAAGGACTACCCAGAGGGCTGAAAAAAGTGATTTCTGACAGGTCCTCGCACTTTTGACCAGTCTTTTTTTATTTTGAAATTTATCAGTAGCCGCTGCATTTCCCGCCCCCGGCTTATACTCGAGTCAATTAGTTTTTCCCAGTTTTTTTGTGGTAAAATTGGGGGCCTCGGCTATATTCGGGTCGGCTTATACTCGAGTATATACGGCAACAACCAGAAGAAGGCTGGTAAAGCTATTGGATTGCTGGAAGTGATATAGGACTCCTGGACAGCAAATTCCATAACTTGATTGTTATATCAAGAAGATTTCCCCCCTTGATTTCTACCAACCATGCATCAGATGCAGCAGGACACAATGGACCCCAATGCCTGATGAAATATTGTGTAGGAGGCAATTCCATTCTTCTCATTTTAACAAGATTACAAACTCTTTGAAACAGATCAAAAGGAAAAATAAATTTATATGATATAGGGCTATCACAAAGAAAAGACATTCCATTCTTGTTTTAATATTGTTTGGCACACAATGTTTATTCAGTTATACAAATCAACAGCCATCAATGATGCAGAATGATGGCAAAGAAAATAGGAGACCAATGTAATTGGTATACTGTAGAGAAACAATGCTTGGCTGGTTAATTCAGTATCTTAAGTAGAGAATGGCTTGTTTTTAAAATAAACATTTTGGGTCCAAATCTATATTCAGTTACTTAGGACTCTTGAATAAAAGATGAGATAGACATCTACTGTAATAATTATATTGTAGATAATTGGCCTGAAAAAGCCAAAAGTCATTCTTATTTTTAGGCTAAAATACAATTATATTGTGAAATGCGATTGGAAGAGTTGTTTATTATAGGCATCAAATCTGCACAAATGATAGAGAATTTTCTCAGTGTTAAGCATATAGCCGTTGCAATAAGACACTCAGATAAACTGCTGAATTCCATTTACATTATAAATCATTGTTCCTTTCAATCATTAGATTAAAAAGTACACATTTTCAGTTTACAATTAAAGTGTTCAGCTATTCTGCAAAAAACCAGAACAAGCTTATGAAAAGATGGCACTTCATTTTTCTTTTAGCAATGCAGATGCAATTGTGAACAACTCACTTCCTAAATTTCACTATCCACAAAGGACTTTCTGCACAAAACAACACAAAACTCAGCTAATATACCTCAACCAATTTGATATGTGTTCTGATGAACATCCAGTTAACAATTACATTTCAACAGAGACCAATGTGTTAAAGCACAACAAAGCTTTCTGAACTATTCCAAATAAGCAAACAGAAAGCAAATAAAAAGAAAATAGCTACACATTGAACCCAGTGAAAGAGAACATAATTGAGGAGCGTGACTGATGAAGCGCTTTGATCATACACATCTTTCTGACTGTTAACACTGAAAGCGATTCTGAAGGGAAGACAAAAGACCAAAAACACTGCTGTAAAACGGGGCAAGTTGTAACTTTTACCTACACTGTACATGCCCAGAGTCAACTATTCAGAGAGTCCTAAACTCCAGAAGGGTTAAACGCTCATTATTTGCATACCTCCTACTGTTAGCACTCTCAGCCGCTCCTTGAATACAGCAAGATCTGGGGAGGGAGGGAAAGGTCGGGTGCAGAAAGGAGAAGACAGAGAAACTGAGTCAAAGTTAGTTTCTTTTTAAATTCCAAAGAACTGAGAAAGTAGTTGCAAAAAGAGAAAGTAAGCTTTTAAAAACAGCATCCGCACATACACAATAAAAAAAATCACCAAAGAAAAGGGGGTTAGATGACTATATGCCAGGAGAAAATCTGAAGAATCTTTCAGAGCCAGCCATATTGACCGCAAAGAGAATAAAATAAGCACAGCAGTTACACCTGACAGATAATGGCAGTTAAGTTACATGTTTCGGACTTCATTGCTTATGCAAATAGAACAAAAATCCTAAACATTGAAGTTATTAAATATCCTTAGGACAAGTTTCCGGTCAAAAATCAAAAGTGAACAAGTCTGACAGAATCTTGTACCCCTTCTACATGAGACTGTTGTGATTTAAGATTTTGTAGATCACTGCACTGGCAAGGAATAAGATAGCATAGGATCCATACACTTTATGCTACCATATCCTGTGCTATAGAATTGAACTGAAAAGTAACAAAGATTAGGAAAAGTTACAGTCTTGTTATGTACCTGAACTTTAAGTTAACAATCTATGCAAGGACAATTTTAGTTTTCCTATTCTTATCTATAATTTGTTTATATAAGTGAGAAACACAGTTCAACTGAAAACAAATATAAATACATAGAATTATTACTCTTCTAGATTGTCTCTGCACAAGAGAGAAGTCAATTCTCAGACAAGATCTTCAACAATAATTTTATTGCATGTAGCCTGCAAATATAATACATTATTTTCGCTTGGATTTCTTCATAATAACATAGTAGAATCCCCCCCGCCCCCACAAGATGTTTTGTATTCTGCAAATCTACATTTAAAAAGTGCTGGACAAATGAATAGATGAAAAGATTCAACAGCTACTAGGATTCTAACAGTGGTGGGTTGCTACCGGTTTGCCACGGATCGGGCAAACTGGTAGCGGTGGCGGGAGGTTCCACCCACCTGCCTGGATGTCTCTGACGCAGAAGTGTTGCGCACGCACACACACCCATGAGCAAACCAGTAGCAATGGGATTTGAAACACACTACTGGGTTGTAACCTTTAATACCAGTATCAGATATAGTGTATATAAGTTATTAGGATGAGGTTTTATTTTGCTCTTGGTGTCTAACTGGTCTTGAGATTAGGGCAAAAATCCTATTACATTTTTTAGAAAAAGATATTGTGTTGCATAGAACTTGCTTTTTGTCCAATGCATACCTCATCCTGCCTTTTCAGTGCTTTTTCACCACTATGCTGGAGACATGCCATTTCAGTTCCAAATGATTCAGCTAATTATGTGGTTTAAATAAGTGTATATAGAATCCTAGAAATTCTGGATGACTTGCAATATTATGTGTTCTGCATTGTATAACAGAACAAGCAAAAAGGGTGAAGTCCTGAAACCCCTTTTAAATTAATATTATTGAGATTTTAAAAGATGGGGCAATTAGGAGTTTCCTAAGAATAACTCTCCCAAAGCATGTGTCATGGGAATAGAATGTTTATAAAATGGTGAAAGGAGCTTAAATTATGATTCATCAAAATGATTATATGTCACATCTGGAATCTTAGTTTTTGTGGTATGGTCCCAAAATTTTAAATCCCACATTTAGAAGAGAGAACTTCGGAGGCCTCTGGGTTTTCCTGCTTACTTGGCTATGAGATGTCTTCCTCACGTTCTCCCAAGTATCACTTCAACTCTCAATCCATTACATATGGTAAGAGCAGGGACAATTACATTAACCTTGTTTTAAGAGGTTCTGATTTGTTCTGAAGTTACAGACTACTTTATCCTCAGTTTGACATTCTTCATATATGTTGGAATTTGATTCCTAGAATCCCACACAATCACTGTGCTGCTTAGAGAATTATGGGAGTAGAAATCCATATATCTGGAGGGTGTTTTGGCTAGACAATGCTCTTCCAGATTAAAATGAAAATAAAGTGTGGAAAAGGGTCAAAGGTGAAACACTTAATATGAATATGATTTTGTCTATTGTTTTTAGAAATACAAACTTAGCTTCATTCTAAAACTGTTGACCGGGATATTAGTTTCAAAGATGTTGCACATCTCTTCAATAAACAATATCAGCCGTTTGAAAGTTACAGAGACAAGAGCAACACTTATCTGAATCTTCCTGAACTAAAGTATATATCTATCAGCTACCTATTTACCAATTATGAATGGCATCCACCATCATGCATGTGTGCATATGGTTTCAAGCAAAGAATTTGCTTTATTTCATAAATATGTGGCAGTGGAATGTTGTAAAGAACAGAGAATGGCCTTGAACACAGGATGAAGAATTGCTTTCAAGGCAATAATGATGTAAAAGGGGCCTGAGCCTGGTCAAGAAAGTAACTTGAGAAAATGACTAAGAGACGCCCTTCCTTAGTTCACATGGGGATAAAGAGAGGGAGAGGGAACTATTTTAAGGTTTGCAAGATTCTGTTATTATAGCTGTTATAACAAAAGCAGTACTGATCAATATGGTGTTACTTTTTTCGTTTGGTCTGCCTTGTAGGGATGACAATAACTACTATGCATAGAGCCCATGCTACTTATTTATATTTTATACAATGTATTTATATAATACACTGGTAAAATAAATAAAATACAATCCTTACATTTTTTAAATCATCTCCTATATTGTTCAATTTTTATTCAGAAAAAAATAATAATTTCTACATTCTAATAAAACATTCATGTAACAATTTCAACCATTCAGTAGATTTGACAGAAGACAAAGGTAATGCACAGATGAAACCACTTGAAGTGTCCTTTACACACACATGCACACACACACACAATTCAGAAGCTACCATCATTCCAGTGCACTCAAAATAGTTATGCCTGCCTAATCTTCAATCTTTTGTGAAATGTGGAAGGAATTCCACAGTATATCTCCTCCCCACAATATTGAGGTTCTGTTAAGGCCTGGTACAGCCTTCTGGGTTTTGGAGTTCTGCTTAATATGGAGATTTAGTAAAGCAAACTGAACTCAATGTGTTCTTAGATATTCACCAAAGTTATATTGCTGTTTTATTTAATTGTATTCATTTAAAATATTTATATAGTACCTCATCTTTCAACCAACTCTGGTTTTCTCAGATACTTTCTATTTCACCGATACACACATACACCATTTAGTTGGTACACACTGTCAATTCTGAATGGGTCACATCATTTATTTTACATGCACAAATACTCTAATCAAAATTTAGTCTCGAAAGGGGTTAGTTGTCATTATTGTTACTCTATTCTAAGTTAGAAGCATGCTACTTAGAAGCATTTGCAGAGCCAGATTGATTAACCTGTGGAAAGCACCAGCGATCAGTAATGCTCAGCCACCACATCTTGCCCTATACTGAAGGAAAAAATAGTGACCAAAATTAACAAACACAGTGAGCTCTACCGGAAAACCAAATTCCAAGTATTGCTCAGCAAGTGCACCCTCACCTGAAAACCACACATGCACCTCTCCAGCTGTTTCATTTCAGTATTTTGATTAGATGTGGGAATGCATTCCAAAGCTTCCTTATCATGATCACTGATGGAGTTATTAGTCAAAGTTGAAATTGTGTCTATGTGTTTTCTTAGCTGTGCAGCTTGCCCTAAATCATGCATTGACCTGAATGAGGAAGACATCAGAGAAACTTGTCTATTTCCCCACTCCTTCCTATAATAGCCATCAGTACCGAGCTCCAAGAAATCACCAGAGCTCTAAACAAGAGCTCTGTTGACCTTTAGAATACTTTCAGTTTAATGGATGCTTATGTGTCCGTCACTCTAATACACTCATTTTCTAGGAGTGACAGAGTATTCACAGTTGCTAGTCACACTTTCTTATAGCTGGACTCCAAATCACAAGGACTGTAAGAAGGAGACTGCAAGTTGTCTCGAACTGGGGATGCGATTATTTGAGGCTACAGTGGTAAGTGACTAGGCCTAGGGACAGATCAACGCTGCCACCATTCCATTTTTTTTAAAGTGATCATTAGAAAGGAAACTTAAGACCTTTCCCTTCAAATTTAGTGAAGCAATCTATCTAGAAGCTGTGAAAGTGAGAGAGGAGCCCAAGCAATGCGGCACTAGCTGCTTTTTGGAGCCCTCACCCAGTTTGTCTGCGGAACTGATAATATCAGCTGGAACGGAAGAGTCCAGATCAGCATCCAAGATGCCCAATGGATCGAGCTGGGCTACATGATGCCCTCGAATCTATGAAATGGGCCAGAAATGAAAAGGATAGTGGAAACCAAAAGAGGGAAATGGGGGGGAAGAGAGATGGAAAGGAAAGGGGTATAAAAGTTAAACGTTGTATTCAACTTGCAGAATAATTCTCACCAATGTTTGGCGAATCAGTTACTGTCGAATCATCAAAATTTACACAACTAATGCCGAGAGGATCAAGCTTGGCAATGTGGTGACCCCTGACCTAGAAACAACAACAAAATTAGTCACGAAATTAGGTAACAATCATCCTTCCCATTGCAGGAGTATTGAATTTATCCAAATCCACGCTATTGTATTTCAACAGAGTTATGAATTTATGAAAAACTAGCTTACATTTATATACAAAAGTATTTTTTTTCTTGAAGTAAGAAAGTTTGATGTATTTAGTAAAAATCTTGTGACTTAGTACTTTAAAATGTCCCTTCATTTAATTAAACTGGAAAAAAAGATAAGAAAAAACAAAAATAACATAAAAGGATATATACATGTACACATACATATACAATTTTACACAAAAGTTTCATGAAATAATAACTATATTTCATTAGAACAATTGATATATAGTTTATTGCTACAAGCAACACATTTTAAAGTTGCAAATAGCCATAAATGTATCTTTCCAGTGTTGAAGCCCAATTCTCTTAGTAATAGGAAGGACTTGGAAAATCAATTTCCTTTGTCCAGTGGCTAATTTCTATATATAGATACATAGCCCAAACGGATGTGGACATCTGAATACAGACATACACACACAAAGAGAAAGAGAGAGAGACTTCTTCATAGAATATAACTATTTTAAGAAACACAAGGGAAAATGGGTTTGAGGAAAACATTCACATTGCATCACCAACAATAAAATAATTTCCATTTTAATACAAAGGCAATTAAGTCCAATAAATCCAAAATATTATTCTTTATTGAATAGGCCTTAGTCTAAGATCTGTTGAAATAAGATGTTAAGACAGTATTGCAAAATGGAGATCTTTGCTCCTTATTTCATTCAATCTACTATCTGAGTAGCACATTGACTTGTCCGCAACAAGTATTTAAATGTTAATGATAGGGTTTTTCATTATCATATTTGGTGAAATGATGCCAATCCTGATCAATATACTTTTTATATGAATATTGTTATTCGGCAGCAAAATATTTTTTTTAACATAGGAAATAGACTAATAAAAGCTCACCACAATAATTTACTTTTATGGCTCATTATAACAATGCTCATTTGGAAAACAGAAACAAAAACACAATTTCTGTAGTCAATGTTTACAAGTTTATTCTGACAAAGTCGTACAGCGAATGCAATTTACATTAGTCCAATTTAATTCTAATTCTCCTGTTGTATTGATTCTAATGCTGGAAAACAACAGAGATGAAGCCACAAGTGACTGGATTTTTAACACTGTCTACATATCTGATGGAAATTTGAAGAATGAGAATAGATAAAATCTTGGGTAATGTATTGTAATTTCTTTATTTGTGTACATACCTCTCAGTCTAGCAAGGATAGAACATATCTTATTACGACATAATGATTTCTCTGGAACTGATCCTGTTAAGATATCTTTTTCCTATTTCCCTATATTTATGTACAATATTTTAACTAGAAATCTTTTGTATAGGCTAAACTTCAGGAAAATCCTGTCACCTCTCTCTTTGTAATAACAAAAGGTCTCATGTAACTGTTCTCATAAAAACAATTTGGGCTATGCAATTTGAGTGGTAAGACCAGGATGCAGATTCGAAAATCAATGTTATGTCTAGAAATATGACTAAGTATGGTAGCTAGCTTATCCGATCTACAATGAACAATTTAACCACAGCAAAATTACTATTTTTCTTCTAGTTTTATAAATAAGAATGATGTTCTTATTATTCATATATTTTTTATAGAATTTCATTGAAAGTATTCCTTTTAAACTGTGCTACCGCAAAGCAAAACTTAATTTTGTTAAGGAAAAATTGTGTCTAAAACATGCTTATGGAACAGGGATCCATATACCTGATTCTTGGAATGTCCCATCTGGGATTAAGAGACTATACCAGGTGGTCTCAAGGGCAGAAGACTTGCCCAGTCAGATTATCACTACTCTAAAGTTCCATTTTTTTGCTCCTGCCTATCATAATAAGTCAATTAGTTTAATTACATAGATTAAATGCTGTATAAAGGTACTGCATAAAACTGCATATTGAAAAAGCTCTTTCATCTGACTTTTTTTTCCTGAAGCACTGTAAGTGAAAGTCTCAAAAGTTCAGGTCCATTCTTCTACTCAATGAATTTTTTTATGAATGGTATTACTATATAAAATAAAACACATATGTGTGAAGAAAGCAATTTACCACAGCAGCTATTTGATTTTAAAATGTGAACAATATAACAATAGAAATCAAATTCTTAAACAGGCAATTTTCTGAAATATGAAGCTGTTAAACATTTTCAATTAATGCTTTATGATCCATCTCAAGAAGAATAGAGTAGGAAAAATGAAGTAACAAAAACCAGTTTAAACAAGGGAGGAAAAAAGGCTTTGAAAAGGCTTTGAATACAATGATATACAATTAAATAAATTTTCAAATCTTGGAATCCTGTTCAATTTTAAAAAATATTGTAGGACTGTCCTAAGATCTTAGCAATTTTATTTGCACAACTATACTAAAAAATACCTGAAATGAAGTAAGAAATGTCAATAAGACCAAGAATTAGTCCAATGATCATAATTGATTGAACCTTCTATCCTTCTGAGGTCGGTAAAATGAGGACTCAGATTGTTGCAATATGCTGACTCTGTAAACCGCTTAGAGAAAGCTGTAAAAGCACTGTGAAGCAATATATAAGTGCTATTGCTAATGCTATTTTTTAAAAAGCCACTGGAGTATGAACTAAGACTAGATTCTGCTATACTACATTTCTATAAGGATGAAAAAGCCCTCCTCATTATTCTCTATTTTACAAAACAATCTGAAGCAATTCAGATTATTCTATGTACAGATGCTATTATCAGGTCAGTGTGATTCAGTTTCTAGGAGTGCACAAATTTTTCTCTACTGTTTGTAATACAAGACATACAACCAAGCATCAATTATCTTGCTCATGTTTTGGTTTGTTTCATTTGTTATTCTTCTGGTTCAGTGACTGGAATAAAAAGGAAAGCAAGTTGACCAAAAACACTCCATTCTATTTAAGCACCAAGTTTAAATCTTACATCTGAAACAATAGTTACCACATACAAATTTAAAAAATAAACCATTAAAAAAAACCCCACACCCTTACCTGATATGCCCTGATAAGTGACTGGACTGCAAGATGATCTTCCACCAGTTTATCTACATTTGGCTGTGCTTGAACCAGAGACTGTGCATGTGCCAGGGTTGATAGGCTGGTATTTAACGGAGGGGGGCTTTGGTAAGCGGTACCTGGAGCAGCTCCAGCATTGGCATTGCGAAAGAATATGTCCCATGACTAAAGCAAATAAAAATAAAAGTACATTTTATACGGAATTACTTCTCCAAACAACTTAAATCTATTTTAGTAAAGTCAAATTTCTATAACTTCTATAGTAGTACATACATTACTTGACACATTATTAGAAATATCCAAAATGTAGTTAGGAGACTGAGTCTTACTGTCTCCTCTTAATTAATTTCATATGATAAGATTTGTAGAACATATCAACGATCGTCCTTGACTTACAACTATTCCTTTAGTGATTGACTGACATTACAACAGTATTGAAAAAAGTGACTTATAACTGGTCCTCCCACTCATAACTACTGCAACACCCCCACAGTAATGTGAGCAAAATTTGGCCCATGGCAATTGGCATGTACAGTATTTATTTTTATTTATTTATTTATTTTTAATTCTTATTTATATGCCGCCCTTCTCCGGAGACTCAGGGCGGCTTACAATGCATTAAGCAATAGCCTTCATACTTTTGTATATTTTATACAAAGTCAGCTTATTGCCCCCACAAACCGGGTCCTCATTTTACCCACCTTAGAAAGGATGGAAGGCTGAGTCAACCTTGAGCCTGGTGAGATTAGAACTCGCAGTAATTTCAGGCAGCTGGATGTTAAATGCTGCCTTAGTAGGAGGCATTAGCCTCCTACGCCACTCAGGCTCCTACATCCATTTATGATGGATGTAGTGTCCTGCTGTCATATGATTGCCATTTGTGGCCATCCCAGACAGATTCCAACGAGCAAAATCAATGGGGGAAGCCAGATTCACTTAACTACTGCAGTTATTTCATTAAGAACCATGAAAAAAGGTCATAAAATCAGATATGAGTTACTTAACAACCGCCTTGAAACATAAATTCTGGTCCCAATAGTGGTTGTTAAGTCCAGGACAACCTGTAGAAGAAGAAAAAAGATATCTGGAAAATAAAAATAAACAGATTGAAACAGACAAAGATAAAAATCAGAAGTGTTACATCTCTTTCTCTGTTTAGTCCAATTTGAAGGGCAGGTGTTTACAATAATACACCAAAACAGTTCAACACGTCTCTAGCGTTGTTGTACTGATCAAACTGTGAAGGCCAACTGAGCACAGCAAGGAAAGTAAGATTCATAGGTTCCAGTTAGGAACTTTAAAACATCTGCATGATTACTAAAAAAAATTTCAGGCTTGCTTCTCACACACACATACACACACAAAAGTTAAATGGAAAAGCAATGCTTCGGACCAGCATTATGCTCTTGGAAATCAACAAATAACCAAACACAAAGCAGTTACCAAATGTTGCTAATTATGTACATATAAGAAATATATTTTCCATTCTATGATATATGACTTTGCCCTGATTAGTGATGGTTAGGAAACAATAGTAACAACTCATCTACAGATTATTTTAATAATCTCACTTCTTTACACTAAGAGACATAGTTTATTCATATTCTCCCCCATTAAAAAAGATTACATTCTCAAATGAAATTTAGGTAATCAAAAAATTATTTTGCTTCTCAAATTTAAGTATTGCCAAGTTTTGTTGAACTTTTTACCTTTGGCTGTTATACAATGACATATCCATATAAAATGGGCAAGAAATAAATACAGGAATCTGATAATCATATGCACTATTTTCCCAAAGGTGCTTTTTTCAAGAAGCAACTGGACTTTCTGGTTTTTCTTTGGAAATGTTTGCCTTCTCATCCAAGAAGCTTCTTCAGCTCTGAGCTGAAAAAACTTCTTGGATGAGAAGCGAAATGTCTTCAAAGAAAAACCAGAAAGTCCAGTTGCCTCTTGAAAAAAGCACCTTTGGAATAACCATGACCTGGATGACTGAGAATCTCCATAAATATATACACTATTCTTAAAAAAGTTTCCTTGGATGTCAAAAGAGAAAAAGATATTTCATGAACTCCTGCTAATTTCATACTGCAGTGGTATCAGTCCCCATTGTTTCCTACTGATACTATTTTCAGCTTTATTTTTTTATGTAAACTGTGTATCACCCACCTACCGTATACAAAATCAGGCCATACCAACATGGATCTTGAAAAACAAAAACAGACTCTGGCTATGATTGTGCAGTGCTTCAGATTTGATTCACAAACAATACAAAGGTGGCAGCAATCTGCAATTTTTTAAAACAATGCTTCCCGAACTTTTCCTTCATTACCAAAAACGTTTTCAGGATTCAGCAAACAGTTTCATTTTATGGCCTTTGTGAAGACAAGAGAGGAAAGCTCTATTTCATGCATGTAGGTGCTTGAAAATGGCAATAATTGCATCAAGGTCTCCTCAGCTACCATACCACAGGATACAAATGGTGAACTGTTAATCAGAAGAATTCTGAATAGTCCTTTTTTTAAATAACATTTTGTGCTGACAATTTGACCTAAGTTTGGATCATCTACTCTGCTAAAAACATTAATGGGTTTGTTGTTTTTATCTAAAAGAAAATCACCTCTATCCAGTTTTGTGTAATTTAGCTGGGTTTGGGAAGCATTGGTTTAAACCAACTACACCTTTTCTTGGGATCAAATTTCTCTTTCAAATGATTCCCAAAGGGCTGCATAGCTTAGGACCCAGTTGATGCATTTCTTGACTATTAGTTTAGTATAGTGGTTAAGGTTCCAGGCTAGAAACCAGGAGACTGTGAGTTTGTCCTGCCTTAGGCAAGAAAGTTGGTAGGTGATTTTGGACCAGTCAAGCTCTCAGCCCAGTTCACCTCCCAGCATTATTGTTGTAAGGAAAATAGGAAGGAGTAGTATTAGGTATGTTTTCCAATTTTATTAAAATTATAAAGTGGGATTAAAAATAACTAATAAATAATTTGTCTATGCTTTGTCATGACATAAAAGAATTTTCTTTTCAAAACCCCAGACAAAACAGCTCTCAGTACTGCTTCTTTTGATAACGCTGTATCTTATTGCTTTGCCAGATTCAAAGCAGTCAAGGATCAAATGAACTCACAAGTCCTGATATAAAACTTTGACCCCTATTGCAATAAATTACTCAACTGACGATCATAAAATGTGACAACATATGATAAGAAACATTGGTTAGGACAAAAAATACTATTTCTTCATAGCCTCTCCACTATGGTCTCTATTTCATCAATACTTCATTAACAATTTAATTTAAAAGAAAAGCTTTAGGAAACAGATAAAATGCAACAATATGAAAGCTTATAATTATTCTTACGGTACTAAGACTAATGGCTATAAACAGGGCAAAAGAGAAAAGCGCACAAAATGCTTAATTATATATATATATATATTTTATTAATACTCAGCTACTATAAACCATGTTTACATTGCAAACATGTAAGCGCTTCAACTGTTGGTACCTAAATGGTGCAAGATATGGCCTGATGAAATCCATAATGTTCAGCATAACAAAATAAAGAAAACCAAAATATTTTTTGAGACTTGAATACCTGATGCTGCTATTAGATATTCAAAATATGAGGGGAAATTAACTTATGAAACACTTAAAGAGAAAAAAATGTCTAAACTGCAAGCACAGATTTTTTTTTATAAAGGAACATACTAAATTCTTTATTTCTCTTCAATAGCTCAAGCAGTTCTAAATTCTAAATGAGGTGATTGTAGGAATACTGTTGATTCTAAATGCTACACTTGTGCATATTAATATTGTGCATATTAATAGAGCAGAGGAAATGAAAGCAACACAAAACCTACAATATAACATAATCGATAGTTCAGACAATTATTACATGATCACTATTCTAAAGTACATCTCAAGCCATTAAAAAACTATACTAGATTTTACTGTTAATCTTGTGACTGCCTTAATCCAAGAGGAAAAAAAATATTTTGCATTTGTTCAACAGCATCATCCCACTTTCCTCCATTCTCATTCTGTGGAATGAGCACATTACAGCTATGAACAGAGAATAATAAACTGCTTCTATAGACATTTCCTGGCTGTCTGAAACAAATTAAACCTACAAAAAACCCACAAGTGCAGCTGAATTATAAAACTCTTTAGGACTACTAAGTCATTTTCCTGGTCAGGCTAGTTTTTGCACCCTACAATATTCAATGATGATAAACTCTAGCAATCTGTGGAACACCAATTATAAAGCAATTTCAGGAATTAGCATTGGATCACATTTTACCTTTGACAGGCTTAGCAAAGGAGTGATTAGTTAAACAAGCAGTCAAGTTATATGATTCCTCCCCATGTAGATGTTACATTCTTCTTTTACTTTAGGTAAGAGTGCAATTACATAGTTCAATTCAAAGATCAAGAGGACTGTAGGGAAGTTCCCTTTCAATGATAAAGTAGGTCTTATTTCTACAACCACTGTCCTCCCCTTGATCTCTGCAAACAACTGTTCTGAGATTAGAATACCTGGCCTCTATCTCAAAATAGACATCTGGTGGATTAGGGCAAGGCTAAAAAACTGTTAAGTGGATCCTCAGCAAATCTTTTGCTAAGAACCCAAATATTCACATGTAAACAACCAGAGCAACTCTATAATAGCCTCCTTCTGCCCCAAAGGGGGAAAAAAAACAGTACTAGTAAACCTGCTCTTTCGTAGCAAACAGTACTGTTAAGATTTGTTGAATCGCACGCTCACATTTTCAGTGCTGGGTGAATAGGTTGTTAATTTATGTGCCACCCACCTCTGTATAAAAGAGATACTATACTAAACAAAATGATTATCCAAGTGTAATACTGAACAAGGAATATATTATATATAGCATAGAAAGAAAGTAGACATATATTTTCAAAAGAGTAACAGGAGGATGGGAAGGGGTAAAATATAAAAAGTCTTTTATTGCAAAAATTGGAATTATTGGAAAGAGTCAAAGGAAATTACAGAGTAAACGGAGTTTAATTACTGGAAAAAAGTGAGAGGGAGAATTTAGAATGGAGTTACATAATATGTTTTTTTAAAGTATCCCAACATTCCTCACTGGCCATGCTGCTTGAGGCATACTGAATCAATCATATTTAGTAATGTCTTATGGCAATAGGCTTCCCAATTCTGATTTAAAGCATTCAAATATATAGGGTGGGGAAAGAGAGTTGGTCTGCTCTTTCATGAAAACCCTAGTTAGTTGAGTGGATAGCATTGCACAGTGGCTCTTTTTATCCTGGTTTGATTTTATGATTTTAAGTAATCTAGAAACTATAATTTAGGTGGCATAGAAACGTGTGTATCAGATTTTATTTGCAAACCATTCCATTTTTAAAGAATTTCTCATCATACAAAAAATAGAGTCCAAAAGAGAATATTTGGACCTGCACTTTTATATTTAAATATGAAACTCCCAAAAATAGAGGGAGAAACCAAGTTGTACTTTCAGAATATTTCCCTACGGAATAGAGACACCTTAATTTTTATGGCACTTTATGGGCTTTTATAAGTGGTGTATATTCTGAAAAAAAGCAATATAAATTATGATGCCCAGTAAGTAGCAATATTGCTTTACGATGCTTCATTTTCAGTGACGGTGAAGTATGGAATCAGTGAAAAAATACCAGTACATTTCAATAGGCCAATACTAGTCAATGTAATCAGCCAATTGAGTTTGTATTGTTCTGCATTTCTCCTAAATTGTCCATAGTATTTAAGTGCTTCAGACCAAAATTTATTGTATTCCTTATCCATGAACTATCTCTAACGTGAATTCTATCTCTATCTCTATTTCTCTTTTGCTCTGTCATTACCTTGGAAATTACATGTTGAATTAGCCAGTTTTACAATAGGTCAGCAGACCTGACCTAAATCTCTGACCTGCAAACAAGTCACCAGGTTTTTATTCAGTCTTATCTCATGAGGCAGGGACTACTTTCTCTAAGAAAATTTTAGAGAGTCTATTGGTGTTGCAACTACCTTGAGCTGTGAACAGAAACTCGTAATGATCACCAATTAAATCCAATTGAGAATTATGGACTTCATGTCCTATTCCAGCCCAATTCTTTCTCATGGCCACATTTAGTTGTCCAATTTAAAGGATTTAACCAGTACTAATGAGTTCTCTATTATATAGTTTTAAAACAGAGCAATAGAAAAATAGAACCAGCTACGCATCTCATAATGTAGTTTTATCCTCTGGTATGTTGTAACATAGAAATAATGTTAGCACCAGCTACACAGTGGTGGATTGCTCCCGGTTCTGTCTGGTTCTACAGAACCGGTAGTAAAAATGGCAGGAGGTTCTGCCCACCCAGCACGTTGTTGTCATTGGTGAACTGTGCATGCACAAAAGCTTCTGCGCATGCGCAGAAGTGTGTGCATGTGCACAAAATTATCACGTGTGTGCAATCCTACTGCAAACCGGTAGTAAAGGTAAGTGGAACCCACCACTGGAGCTACAGGCAAATAATCTCAGCCCTTGCAAACTGTACCTTGCACTAGTTCTTGAATTTGGTTTCAAATAATAAAACAGTATAAACAGTATAAAGAGTCATTATACAACAGTACAAACAAGTTTAGAATATAAACATATAAACAATACAAATGCTTTTCTCCAATCCATAATCCATCTCTATTACTTCAGAAGCAAAGATCCAGAAATGTTTCCTGATTCCTCAGATAATAATGAAGAAAATTGCTCTTTTTTTGGTATCCTTGACAAAATTAGGAGAATAATTTTTCAGAGGAAGATGATCACAAACTTCACAAATTTGTTCCAATGTTGTCTTTCCCATCAGTTCTGTGCTGTGTTGACCATGTTTCTGTAGAACTGGAATGAATTGAAAGGTTCCAGCATCATCTTCAAGGTGGAGCTTCTGCTATGACCAACTATACTTACCTGAAAACGTTTAGCCTTAAACCATGAGTACCAAAGTGCAGAAGAAAAAGCTTTATTCTAGGGAGGCTACTTCTTACCTTATGTACACTTTTTGGATTTTCCAACCAAGCATAGTACATTTCCTCCACATAATTTGAACTAGTCCCACTCAAAAATGGCTCAGCAGCAACAGGTGCACTGTAGCACCTGATCTGTTGAAACGTCCTTGGTGCTGCTGCTGGTTTGTTTAGAGAAACTGTCTTAACAGTCTGTGAGGCAGTCAATGGCCTTAGTTTACTAGCACAAGTCCTTAAGTGAAACATTTTTGTCCTGCAGCAACAAGCAAGTTCCTGTTGGGAGAAAAATAAAAACAGAGTCAGTGATTAACAAAAGTACATAGACTATTAAATTAATCAAGCGGTCAACACAGAATATGCTGATTTCTATGTAGAGTCTTTCACTATTCACATGGAGAATATAAGAGTTATGGTGGATCTGATTAAGAATCTCTCTAGTTCATGCCATTTCTCTTACAGATTTAGAAACCAAAGAACTAAAAAATATGAGGTAGTGAATTATATAGCTTGTATTGTCTACTCTTAATTTCCATCTATCCTATAATTTAGCTGATGATGCAACTCTTATCCCAAAAGCAGAACATGAACAATATTTTCCAGACAATATTCTCTATCTACCATCTATTCACACTCATCCAGGTTTTCCCCATGAACTTTCAATGAATCCATTCACTATTTCAATGCTGCCATATGCTAAATAAATCATAACTGTTTCTAACTTTCCCTTCATACATAGTTTTGCACATCAACAAAGTCATGAGAATGTGACAATTTGAACACCTGAATTTTCTCTAACACAATACTCTAAAAAGCAGTTGCTTATAATTAGGTTTAAAATGATTTTCCTTAAGAATTCTTTTGTACTAGCCTCAAAATAAATTGATACTAAGAGATGGCTGTCACACAATACAAGGCAGCTTGAAGAATTCCAACATGAAACATGAAACTATTTCCAAAAGAGTAGTAGTGTTGTCAGTTCTTCATCAAAAACAGTAACAATCTTAGGACTCCTTAAAGTAGTGGTTCTCAACCTTCCTAATGCCACGACCCTTTAATACAGTTCCTCATGTTGTGGTGACCCCCAGCCATAAAATTATTACTAAAACCATCGAAAATATGTGTTTTCCGATGGTCTTAGGCCAGGGGTCCCCAACCTTTTGGACTTCAGGGACCACCAAGTTCATAATTTTAAATTTCGCGGACCGCTAATACGAATCCAGTGCACTGCTTGCTGAAGCACCTGGACTCCCAGTGATGGGATGGGGTTCTTCAGGTACTCTCACTTCTCTCTCTCTCTCTCTCCCACTCTGTCTCTCTCATTCTTTCTTTCTCCCTCCCTCTCTCTCTCCCCTCCTCTCATTCTCTTTCTCTCTCCCTCTCCCCCACTCTCTCTCTCTCCCCCTCTCCCACTTTCTTTCTCATTCCCTTTCTCTCTCTCCCACTTTCTCATTCTTTCTTTCCCCCACTTTCTCATTCTCTCTCCTCCCTTTCTCATTCTTTCTCTCCCCCACTCTTTCTCTCACCCCTTCTCATTCTTTCTCTCTCCCACTCTTTCTCTCATTCTCTCCCCTTTCTCTTTCCCCATTTTCTCTCTCCCCTTTCTCTCTCCTCCCCTCTCTCATTCTTTCTCTCTTCCTTTCTCTCCCTTTCTCTTTCTCTCTCTCCTTCTCTCTCCTTCTCTTTCTCTCCCCCACTCTTTCTCTCTCCCCCTTTCTCTCTCCCCCTTTCTCTCTTTCTCTCTCCCCCTCTCTGATTCTCATTCTGATTCTCTCTCTCTCTCTGATTCTCTTTCATTTTGTCTCTCTCTCTCATTCTCTCTCTGATTCTCTCTCTTTCATTCTCTCTCTTTCTCTGTCTCTCATTCTCTCTCTCTCACTCTCTGTCTTTCTCTCTCATTCTCTCTCTTTCATTCTTTCTCTTTCATTCTTTGTCTCTTTCTCTCTCTGTCTCATTCTGATTCTCTCTCTCTCTCTCATCTGATGAGCCAGCCTTGGGGCTGAGAGGAAGTCAAGCATCTCCCTGAGAGACCGAGGTGCGCGGAGCACCAACAAGGGCCAGAAAAAGTTGCATGAACATTTGTATATTTGCACCAGCTGGTGGCCAAAGCAGCCCTCCTCTCCTGCCGCTTGGGACTTGGAGCGTTAAATGGTGACTGGTCCGGGGAGCAGCCGGATTTTACTCTCCATTGTGGATGCCAGATTGGCCCCCTGAAAGCTCTCATCTCTCGAGGAGCCCAACCAAAGTTTCCCGCACCACTTCAGGGAGCACTCCTCAAGAGACGAGAGCTTGCAGGGGGCTGATCTGGCATCCGCAATGGAGAGCAAAATCTGGCTGCTCCCTGGACAAGACACCATTTACCCCTCCGAGTCCCAAGCGTCAGGAGATGAGGACTGCCTTGCGCCGCAAATATACCAAGGCGGAATCCTGATGCCACACTTACAGCGGAGAGAAGAAACCGGATTTTGCTCTCCATTGCAGACACTAGATCGGCCCCCTGCAAGCTCTCGTCTCTCGAGGAGCCCGACCAAAGTTTCCAGCGCCGCTTCAGGGAGCGAAGAGACGAGAGATGAGAGCTTGCAGGGAGCAAATCTGGCGTCCGCAGTGGAGAGCAAAATCCGGCTGCTCCCTGGACCAGATGCCATTTACTCCTAAGAGTCTCAAGCGGCAGGGCAGGAGGGCGACCTTGCGCCACTGGCTGGCGCAAATATACAGAGGTGGAATGCTGTTGCCATGCAAATGGAAGTAGTGCTTTGCTCCCGCAGCTTCCAGCCATCGCAAACGCTGCTTCTTCCCGCTTGTGCCACCCCCTCCCCCATTGCCACAACAGCACCATTCTGGACAGCAAGGGCTGCGCTCCTTTTTCCATATTGCACCACCTGCAAAAATACGAAAATTTCTCTGGTTGGTGACCACTGTCTTAGGCGATCCCTGTGAAAGGGTCATTCGACCCCCAAAGGGGTCGCAACCCACAGGTTGAGAACCACTGCCTTAAAGGATAACTCAGTTTATTATTGTCTATATTTTAATGGCTCACAGTCCATTTCATCAGAGAAAATATCAGTTATTATATATTCTATTATTCACTCACCCTTGTACTGATTATGCTAGGAGGGAAGGTCAGTAATCATAACATCCTGATTTCAATAATGTGGATTCAATTAAAAAATGATGCTTCAGCACATCTGGGACTATGAACATAGTACCTATTTAAAAAATATTTAAAATACCTGAATAGTTTTGAAGTTTGTACACTATGCTGGGAAAAGTTGCAACTATTTTAAAGAGGTATTATGTTTGTGCTCCTTCATTCTCCAAAGAACACATTTTGAAACTGAATTCAAAACTCTGGTCACTACTAATAAATATACTGTGCAACTACCAAAAATTACTTGTTTCTAGTTACTATACAGTATTTATTAGACTTAAAATAGTTCATAGTTTATGACAGATTTTAACCTGACTTTTAATATTTTGATTCTTTGAAACTCGTTCTTTAGCTAAATCAGTTATTTTAAAATCTATTCATTTCTCAATCATCTACTTAACTGGTTAAGTGACTTATGAATATTAAACGTATCAAGCCTATTTAAATTATTAAACGATAGAATAATGCAATGCTTTAGTTTCCCTTGAGATAATGGTTTTATGTTTGATAAGTACAGATATACAGTATCCAAACAATACAAGTTGCTTTCCAATCATTATCTTACTTCTTAGTAGGTAAGCTACTGTTCCAGGCTCATTATTATCATGTTTTAAATTTAGATCCTGTGCCTATTTCCAATAATCATATAGAAGCCTAATTTTACTGGTTTTGCAACCAAAAGCAAGCATGATTGTTCTGGAAATTAGAAAATGGAAGCCTTTATTTAAAGCAGTATTTGAAAAAGAAAAAGGAGGGGTTCTTTGCAAATTAAATTGTCAAATTAATTTACCCTGCCCTCACCTATTAATGAGAGGCAGTTTATTGATTAATTTATCTGAATGGATACAACTAATACAAAACACAACTGCTATATTTGCATCTGCTCTATCCTGATACCACTATTTTGCTCTATAATTTGTCTGAAGAAGATGAATCTTTCTAACTTCATGGAGGAAATACAAACACAGTATAGGTAGATGAGACCAATTAGGATAGAGGTCTTTAATAATAATATTAAATAATAATAAATGAAAACAATAATATACTCTTGAATATCTTGATGTTACTCTTACACATGTGACAGAAAGCTGAGTGCAGGGAATCAACTCTCATTCACTAACTCAGCTGAACCCTTTTCAAGATCCCTTTACAAAGAAAAGGTGTCAGACCTGGAACCCATCTTTCTACCTTTGTGCCTTCAGGCTTCAGGCCTGCCACAAATTCTACTGTGGGAAATTGGGAGGGGGGATTGTATAGAGTGAAGAAGATATGTAGTCAAAATAAAATTCTTTATAGAAAGTCAAGGCCATTGTGCCCTACAGCTGTGTTGAGAAGAATGAGGAGGTATCTTCTGTTCCAGAGGGTACCTGATTGGACATGTGGTGGACATGTGGGTGAGGGGCAAGGTCTTGAACTTTCTTTTGGGTGTGGAAAACCCAGAAGTTCTCAGATTCGGGTTTTCCCAGCTGTGCCAATATGACATCTCTAATAAAAGTTAGCTTTGAGGAACTTCAAGCCTCAGAGTTTGATTTCATTGGGGTTGTTACTTGGAACCCTGACATAAGGAACATTCTGCTGACTTCCATCCCATTCAGAATTTTTGTGGCTGAGTGGGAATCACAGTCCTTTATGTTGAATATTATATACTACCGAGAATCCTAAGATACCTTTAAGTCAATTTATACAGTAGTATGACATTTTAGTATTAAAATGTATGTGTGGAAGACACAAACAATACTTCCTTAAGGCTCTTGTTTCAAAGAGATCTACTTAGTTATAATAAACAAACACCAATATTCATTTTGCCCTGGTTTAAATGTCATGAATAGAATTAAAGAGAGAGCATACTGCCTCTAAATGATATTCAATATCTCGTTATATTCAACTGATAAAGTGAATAGGATACATCCCTGAGTAATCTGAATTATTTTACTAATAAAATGATCTGGCTCAATGGCAGACCATTATGTATTTACACAAAAAGAAGAATGATGAGACTTGGAAAAACTACCTCAGCACAAAGCGTACTGTACAATTTACATAAGTCTATTTGTTTGAAAACTACACAAGAAATCTGCAGCTCAGTCATATGGTTTGGTGATTCCAGAACCAAGTTCTCATAAAAGGGCACTGCAAGCTTCCCTTACCATTATTGTAAAGAGATTACCGAACACTTGTCCTTGTGTTGTTAAAGCAAGAAATACAATTGACAAGACTTCATCCAGCCTGATAAGAATCTATGCAGGTTTAATAACTAGGACCTTATACCCAGAACAGACACAGAGACCTACATTTTAAGTGAGAGAAAATCTCATTAGTTGAGATTTCCTTCCTTATAACTACACAAGGAAGGGCATCTCAACTGAACACAATCACCTTGGAGAAAACTGTATACGGAGGTAGCTTTATTTTTCTATGAGGTATAGTAACCACACTGGCTATTTTTGTCATTTCTCCTTCTTGTAACTGAACCAAATGGTTACCTCTTTATCTTCCTCCTGCAACATGTACCAAATAGTAAGTGCATAAGATATACGAACATTAATAGTATATCTGCTATTGGCTCAGCAAGCAAAATAATACTTTTATTGTCTTTAACCCATTTCTTATGTTCTAGGGCCCCTTATAACACTTTGACTGTTATGAAACACTATAAAACTACCTTTATGAAACACAATTGCTATCTTCATATAACATATAATATCACAAGCCATATTATAGTTTTAATGTGATGGCCCGATTCACACAACAGGTAAAGACAATGGATAAATTCCCACAGGAGGCTAAAGTACAGATTCTGCGAACTTAATTTTAGTTGAGCACAATGTGTTATGCACAAAATGATAAATACTATATGGTACAGTGCAGTGGTGGGTTACTCCCGGTTCAGTCCAGTTCTATAGAACTGGTAGTAAAACTGGTGGGAGGCTCCGCCCACCCACCACATCATCATGGGTGATCTGTGCATGTGCAGAAATGTGCACATGTGCTCCCGTTGCAAACCGGTGGTAAAGGTAAGTAGAATCACCTGGTACAGTGGTTAAGTTCTAAAACGAATGGAGCAGACTCAATTCACAGTCATGTTGTGGAGTGCCTTTAAATAAGTGTTGACACCTGGTGACTGCCTGCTGTTTTCTTGGCAAGGATTTTCAGAAGAGGTTTACTATTGCCTCCTTCCTAGTGCTGAAAGGAAGTGGCTGGCCCAAAGTCATCCACAATTTCCCGTTCTGGTGCCTTTACCATTACACCAAAGTGGTTCTCTTATATCCATCAGTAATCATCAGCAGTAATATTTGGCTAGGCTCTAAAGAATTTATTTTGTTTAAAGAATTCACTGATTCTTGCTAATCTGGTCAACATGCTGCTCTTCATGTTTAAAAGTTTGAGATCCAAACATGTATGGCGATATATCCTGTTGCTATTCATTATAGAATATTCTTCATAGGAAGTTACATGTAGTGCCAATTTTACTGGTTTTTGGGTGCCAACCAAAACTTTTAAAACAACTATTTATATTATTTCATTGTTACTGTCCCTCAAACTTTTTTCATTTTATATGGTTCAATCTCTTACTTGAACTTTTCTCCCTCAACTTGTCTGGCAAATATGTAGATTAAAAATGAGGAGGAAGGGGGAAGAGACCCAGGTATCCAGTGTCTTTACGAGAAGGCAAATATTTTATGTATTTTACAATATTTCAGACCTTTCCCAAACCGTTAGGCTTTGATGTGTGGGTTTGATTTACATTTTGATTCACCTAGCCACAATTTATTGAGTAAATCACAACTTGCTGGATCCCCACAACATCCTAAACCAAAGACCAGGACTGACAATCCATAACAGTTCATATCAAGGACTAGACTAACTACAAACATGGATGGCTCCTATGGTTTATGTTTAAATGTGCATAGGAGTACCTAGATTTATACTGCATATATTCGGATCTCTACAAGGCAGCAAAGTGTTAAAAAAGACTTTCCTGTAGCTCAGCGCTTCTCAAACCTGCCAATTTTAAGAAATGTGGGCTTCCAACTTCCAGCTGGGGAATTCTGGGAGTTGAAGTCTACCCCTCTTTAAAAGTTTGAGAAACACCGGTCTCTGCTACACATTTTGCAGCCCGCACAGGAATAACTAAGTGTGTATAGTAAAGCTTTTCTTTCTCTCTATCAAAAATCACTGTCAGTATTGCTGTTTGATAAAAGTGGGACTTCAAAGAGGTCTAATTACTGGCTTGGCCGCTTCCTTCCCTCACCGTCATTCATAAGAAAGGAAAAGGACAAGGGGGGGCCCTAATGGAGTCCTCCGCCCAGAAACTGGCCCACCTGAGAGGCCCCGGGGAAAGGAGCTCGGCCCGGTTCTGGCAAAGGCGGAAGAAGCCGGCTCAGCCAGCCAGCGAACCAGCCGGGATTACCCACAAGTAGGAAGCGATGGGTGCGGTGAGAGAGAGAGAGAGAGAGAGAGAGAGAGAGAGAGAGAGAGAGAGAGGAGCCGCGCATGCGCGAGAAAGTCGAGAAGGCGCGCGGGGTCTGACTGACTGCCCGCTCGGCCACCCATCCACCGTTCCATCCCGAGCGACGTCGCCTCAAGGACACGCCGGCCTGTAGGACCGCCCCGGCCTCCAGGAAGGGCGGCGTTAGCCGTCGCCGCCCCGATAGTTCCTCTGCGCCAGTGGCTTTCGGGGGGCCCACTTATCGCCTCAGGCCTCCCCCCACCTCACGGCCCGTTACCTGCCAGCGCCTCTTCGGTGTTCTCCGACGCCCCCCGCGCGCTCGGCTTGACAGCGCCAACAGCAGGCCCCGCCTCTGCCGCTCACTACGTCATCACGCACGCAGGCCAGCCCTAGAGTTAGAAAAGGAGGGAGAGATCTCCTGGCCTGATCTTGCAAGGGTGGGGGTGGGGGAGTTTAGGAAGGGAGACAACTTGGAGATCTTTGCGTGGGAGGCGTCCGAAAAGTCAGAAGAAACCTTTCCGGCGGTTCCGCTGTGGCTGAGAGAGCTTAAGAGACGTCTCCATGAAGTCATCTGGAGCTGAACTCAAGTGGAAGATTTTCACAAAGAGAAGTCAGAACCGGTTGGACGCTAGATGGGACACCAACACGAAGCCCCGAAAAGTGATGGTCAAATTTAATGGGTTGTCGGCTTTTGTAAGCTGTAGCTCACTTTTGTGCATCAGATAAAGTCAACTACTGCTCATGAAAACATACTTTTTAATAAAATTGGTGAGCTGGGAAAGATGCTGCCAGACTCCTGACTCCCCCCTCCCCCCGAAATGTAAGCTATTCAATGCTCTCCCACAGTATATGGATGAGAGATCTTATGAGAACCTGCATTGTCATGTTGGAAGAAAAATTCCAGGTCCAGTTCTAAGCTGTAAGAAAAGTGCTGGAAATAAAATGAAGGCTGAAGACTGATTGGAAAGAGGGTCAGTTTATTGATGAAGCAGAACCACCAACCACATGTGATTCTGGGACAGCTGACAAAATGGGAGTTGAGAGTGGGTGGGTTTTTATACCTTCTGGATTCCTATGGGGCCATGTAGGGGTCATGGCTGGCTATATAGGCAAAAGGGAAAATGCAAATTCTACATCCGTGATGGCGAACCTATGGCACGCGTGTCAGAGGTGGCACGTAGAGCCCTCTCTGGGCACGCATGACATCGCCCCAGCTCAGCCACCTGGTTGTTGGGTTTCTAGCCCTCTGGTGCACACAGGCACACATGCCTTCCGGTTTGGGCACTCTGTGCCTAAAAGGTTTGCCATCACTATACTAGGTGTTTGTCTGAGCTAATTTTGTCAACCTTTTGTTTGTTGCTTGTTTCTGTCTTGACCCAGTTTCTGTCTTGACCCAGTCTTTCTGAATAGATTACCAAATCTGCATTTCTAAAAGCTGGCTTCTCAATTTCTGCTTGGGGCAGGGCTGGTTTTTGCCTCAAGATTTTTCTCATTTTGGGAAAATATTCTATCCTGCCTTCCGAAAATATTTCATTGGGGGGGGGAGTCCCCACAGTCAGAATTATATTCCATAATGTAAGTATTAAACATTACGTCTAGAAATCAATCTCTCCCTCTTCCCCCTTCTCTCACGGGAAAAAATACATGCTCTTGCAGTTTCCAGTTTTGCTAAATTCCACAGCTGTAGAGGCGGAGGCAGTTTGAAAGAACAAATCTTTTCCCCAATTTACAGAGGAAAACCATGTATACTTATGTTGACTTATCCAGGGAGTCCCACTATGCATCAGTGAGTAGCTCCTCTGGAAATATATTCCTGTTAGGTTTTACTCTGCTTTTGTGTGCAACTCAAGGAACATTTTATGATCCCAACAATGTCCCTTTGAGGTTGGACAGGTGAAACACTAGCAACCAGGAGACTCCTTAGTAAAACATTGCCATGAAAAATGGAGAGATATTTGCATATATAGAATAGAATAGAATAGATTTTTTTATTGGCGAAGTGTGATTGGACACACAAGGAATTTGTCTTGGTGCCTATGCTCTCATATTGTGCACCTCTTAATTTTTCTTGCAGGGGCAAATGATGGCTTTGGTTTAAACCAGAGGTAGAATATGGATCTCCCTAAAGTGGGGACATTTGAGTAGCAGAACTGGGTACTCTCATGAATCCAGGTTTTATAGTGGATGATGGAGTCCCAAATCCGGATGAGTTGGACTTCCAACTATCGCAATCCTCAGTCTATGAATGGGAATTCTGGAATCTGATTGGGAAAGGCTGGAATACGGGATACACTGTACATTACAACAGAGCGCACATGATTACAATACGATGCAACAGAGGTGCATCTACTTAACCTGGTAATTGAATTAACCAGAGTTCACACAATACCTTTAATTGGGTCATTTAGAAAATGCCTGTGTGCCTGTGTGTACCCATTACAGAGCTTCAGTAATTCTAATTTTGATTATTTTGGGGTGGTGGTGGTTTGATGTACAATAACGGAGGGGAAACTCATGCCCACTAGGGTTAAAACAATATGGCATATTATTTCGTGCAAATGCAAAACACTGTGAAATTCAGCCTTTGGATTCAACCCAACGCAGCCATCTCCGTTTACCCTGCACACTGAATCATAAACCAACTGGGCTGACTCCGCAGTTTGCAGGGCAGGCAATGCCCCAGAAGCCACACACTAACCAGGCTTGGCCTATTATAGTAATGATGATGATGAATGCGGGTTCAGATAGATGACCATTGAAGGGCCCTCTTTACTCAAAGTATTGCAAGCAAAAAATGTGTCTAATTAAGAAAGGAAATGTATCCAACTAGAAGGGGGACCAATTCAGTCGAATTCCTTTTGGCTAGGACAAACATCATAAAGAGGCCCCCATATGTCAGAAGATAGGAACAGACAGTGACATATAGCTATGAGAGGGCCAGGTCAAGAGGACTCTCATCCTTGAAGATTTCCTGTTATCAACAAGAGATACTTTAACTATCCACCCTTCACTGAACAGTTGAATTATGATTGTTTTGGTTAGGATATTGTAAAACTTTTGTAATTAAGAGATGTCAATTGAATAACGAATGTATCTGTGTAACCGGAACTGCTGTGTTAGCAGTTTCCTTTGTTTGAAAGAGTATAAGAATTGGGGTCTTGTAATGTATAGGTCATTCAGACTTCCAGATATGAATCGGACTCTGAATCTATTATTGCAATAATAAAATCTGATTCTGTTTGCCCTTTGGGATGACTCTCAATCTCTTCATTCCATAACAGGCCAAACTAAGTTCTACAGATTCAGAGAAGAAGGCCGGAGCGCTGGCGCTCCTTCCAGCCAGTTCATGAGGCTTGGCACTTTCTAGCTTGCCTTGCCCTGGGCAATGGCAATTGCAACTTTGGGAAGTCTTTGCCCAGAAGGGTTGTCCGGTTTCGGAGTAGGAAATGCCCGTCTGCCCCTTGGCAAGCCTAGCCCGGTCTTTTTTGCTCCAAGGCCACATTTTTATTATTATTATTATTATATTATATTTATATACCGCTCTACTCCCGGGGGACTCAGGGCGGTGTACAGACAAATGATAAAATACATATAATACAAATATTTTAAAGAATTGATTAAAATACAATTAAATAATTTGGTCTTAAACCTAAAATTAAAACTCTAAATTTATGAGATTAAGATTTAAAAATATAAGAGCAATTTTAGAAGAGGTTAGTCCAGGCCAGCCTGCTGGAATAGAAACGTCTTGAGGGCACGGCGGAAAGCGCGGAGATCTGGGATTGTCCGTATCTCCGGGGGGAGCTTGTTCCACATGGTGGGTGCCCCCACAGAGAAGGCTCTCCCCCTGGGGGCCGTCAGTCGACACTGTTTGACCGACGGCACCCTGAGAAGCCCCTCTCTATGGGAGCGTACTGGTCGGTGAGAGGGTACTGGTGGCAGAAGGCGGTCTCGAAGATAGCCCGGTCCTAAGCCATGGAGCGTTCTAAAGGTGGTAACCAAAACCTTGAAGTGCACCCGGAAGAACACAGGAAGCCAGTGCAGCTCGCGCAGGAGGGGTGTCACATGGGAGCGCCACATCGCTCCCATAACTACCCGCGCGGCTGCATTCTGGACCAACTGGAGCCTCCGGGTGCTCTTCAAGGGGAGCCCCATGTAGAGAGCATTGCAGTAGTCCAGGCGGGAAGTGACGAGGGCATGAGTGACCGTGTTTAATGAGTCCCAATTTAAAAAGGGGCGCAACTGGCGTATCAGGCGAACCTGATAAAAAGCCCTTCTGGCCACAGCCGTCAGGTGTTCTTCTAAAGATAGCTGTGAGTCCAGAAGGACGCCTAAGTTTCGAGCCCTCTCTGTGGGGGCTAATGACTCGCCCCCAATAGTCAGCGTTGGCACCAACTGACTATATCGGGATGTCGGAAACCACAGCCACTCGGTCTTGGATGGGTTGAGCCTGAGTCTGTTCCTCCCCATCCAGATCCGTACAGCCTCCAGGCACCGGGACATCACTTCAAGGGCATCATTGGGGTGGTCTGGGGTGGAGATGTACAGCTGGGTGTCATCAGCGTACTGGTGGTACTTCACCCCGAAACCACGGATGATCTCACCCAGTGGCTTCACATAAATGTTGAACAGAAGGGGCGAGAGAACCGATCCCTGTGGGACCCCACATATAAGGGGCCTCGGGGTCGATCTCTGCCCCCCTGCCAACACAGACTGCCACCGGTCAGAGAGAAAGGAGGAGAACCATCGCAACACGGTGCCCCTCACTCCCAACTCTTCCAGCCGGTGCAGCATGATACCATGGTCGATGGTATCAAAAGCCGCTGAGAGATCTAATAGGACCAGGGCAGAGGAACAACCCTTGTCCCGAGCCCTCCAGAGATCATCAACCAATGCAACCAATGCCGTTTCCGTGCTGTGTCCAGGCCTGAAGCCCGACTGGAACGGATCCAGATAAGATGATTCATCCAGGTACTGAGGAAGCTGTTGTGCTACCACACTCTCAACAACCTTCGCAACGAAGCGAAGGTTGGAGACTGGACGGTAATTAGCCAATATTGCCGGGTCCAGGGAAGGCCTCTTGAGGAGAGGTCTCACCACTGCCTCTTTCAAGGCAGCAGGAAAGACACCCTCACTCAGAGAAGCATTTATAATCCCCTGGAGCCAGCCTCGTGTAACCTCCCGAGAGGCCAGCACCAACCAGGAGGGACACGGGTCCAATAAACATGTGGTAGCATTCAGCCTCCCCAGTATCCTGTCCACATATTCGGGAGTCACAGAATCAAACTCTTTCCAGGTGGTATTCTCAAGACCTGCCTCCATCCTTTCCTCTGAATCTACTATGTCAGAGTCCAGGTGTTCCCGAATCTGAGCAATTTTATCATACAGATATTGAACAAAATCCTCGGCTCTACCCTCCAAGGGGTCTTCCCGCGCTTCCTGAAGGAGCAGGGAGCGGGTCACCCTAAACAAGGCGGCCGGGCGGTTATCTGATGATGCAATAAGAGCGGAAAAATAGTTATGTTTTGCCGCTTTTATCGCCACTAGGTAAGTCTTAATATGAGATCTTACCAGTGTTCGGTCAGATTCAGATCGGCTGGCTCTCCAACTGCTCTCCAGGCGTCTTTTCCGACGCTTCATCTCCCTCAGCTCCTCAGTGTACCAAGGAGCCAGGCGAGATCGGCGTCGAGTCAGAGGCCGCAAAGGCACGACTCGATTCAAGGCCCCGGCAGCCTCCCTATCCCAGGTGGCCACCAGGTCTTCGATCGAGCCATGTGCCAGAGCCTCAGGAAATGGCCCAAGCTCCTTCTGGAACCTATCTGGGTCCATCAGGCGCTTGGGGCGGAACCACCTTATCGGTTCCGCCTCCCTGCGGCGGGGTGTGGTGGTTCGAAGGTCAAAGTGAAGGAGGGAGTGATCCGACCATGACAAGGGCTCAATCACTATATCCCCTATCTCAAGATCACTCAACCACTGACCAGAGACAAAAACCAGGTCCAGCGTGTTTCCCTCAGTGTGAGTAGGGCCATGAACTAACTGGGTCAGGTCCATGGCCGTCATGGAAGCCATGAACTCCTGAGCCACCTCAGACGCCTCACCGACGGATGGCAGGTTGAAATCTCCCATGACTATAAGTCTAGGGATATCAACCGCCACCGCGGCTATAACGTTGAGTAGCTCAGGCAGGGCTGCCGCCACATAGCAGGGAGCCAGGTACGTAACTAGCAAGCCCATCTGTACCCCATGACCCCACTTCACAAGGAGGGACTCACATCCGACCGTCTGAGGAACAGTGGCCTCCTTCGGGCCAAGACCTTCTCTAATGATAACTGCCACCCCCCCCCCCCTCCCCTGTGACCTTGGCTGATGAAATGCTCGGAAACCAGGTGGGCACATCTCTATATGTGCCAGGGTTAGGCTGGCCCAGTTCCACATCGTACAGCGAGCCGCTTTTCTTTCTTTTTTTGTAATTTTGCGACCACAATTTTTGCCATTTCTCTAAGTCAATTCCATGTCCAAAATTTTCCCCCCAAGCAATCATTGTTTCTTTAACTTGTCCATCCTCCAATTTAACCTCTAATAGGTATCTATACAATTTTTAATTATGTTTTCATCAGTACCTGTTAAGATTTTATCTAAACTAGTCAAAATTATTATAAAAACCTTCTGTCTTAGAGTCTTTATCGTGTCTAGACTATATTTGCAAATAAGAAAATCAATTCATCTTTATACCTTTACTTCCAATTCTTGCAAAGATTTAAGTTCACCCTTTTCATTCAGTAATTCACTATATTTAACAATTTGTTCCTTTCTAAATGTTATTGAATGTGAGAATGCTTCAATAGTTGATAACCAGACCGGAATTTTTAAATAATGTTGGTTTTTTACCTTCTCCCAGTTTAATAGCAGAGCCTCTCGCATGAAATGTCTTCTAAAATACCCCTGTGTTTTTGTTTCCTTGTACCATAAAAAGGCATGCCAACCCAATAACAAATCATGCCCTTCTGAAGAGGGAAAACCCACTTTCCCAAATGCAGGAGACAAGACCACAGAAGTTGGAGAACACAGGTTTATTTGCTAGTAAAGGTTCGGAGCATTCACATGTCAGATTCTGAACCCTGGGCTATGCCCAAGGTGAACCTTTTATATATTTTGCAATTCTAGCATGCCAGAGGCATTACGCTTCTGACTCTATTTCCATATATGGGTACTTTCTTTCTTTTTTTTTTCAAATAGTCTTTATTTACATTTATAGTTAAAAAGAAAACAAAAAAAAAAGAACAGAAAAAACACGACAAAACAAAACAAAAAACATAAAAGGATATAAACAATACATTAATAAACTAACATTTTATGTAATTCCATATAATAAATTCATAATACAATCCAGGGGAGACAAAACCGCCTATTTGAGTTTATAAAGCAATCAAATCTATCCAACCTCATTCTATATATGCAGTAAAATATTTCTAATCTATGCAACACCTGTTTATATTAATCTGATTGTTGTCTTCTTTTCGATAACCAAAGATACCATTTTTCCCAAGAAAGACATGATGACATTAGGTCTCTATCTTTCAATTTTTTCATCAGTCTATCTGCTTCCTCACAGTCCAATATCTTTTTTATTATTGCTTCATCTGATGGGATATATTTATCTTTCCAAAACTGAGCAAATGTTATTCTCGCTGCTGTAATAATATGTAACACAAGGTACCATGAATCTTTTTTTATATTTTCCAGCCTGGAACCAAGCAAGCATGTCTCTGATCGCAATTCAAACTCCTGATTTAAAATTTCCTTTAGCCATTTTTTAATTTCCCCCCAAAATTTAATTGCTTCTGGACACGTCCACCATTGATGATAATAAGTGCCACGTTCAAATCCACATTTCCAACACTTGGCGGACTGCCAGCAAACATTTTTGCCAATCTATCTGGCGGAAGATGCCATCTATATAACATCTTACAGATGTTTTCCTTGTATGTAGTAGATACTACCAGTTTCATATTTCCCCACCAGATCTCCTGCCATTTTTCTAAATGGATTGGGTAGCCAAAATTTTTCCCCCAGGCAATCATTGTGTCCTTTACTACTTCTTCGCCAATCTATTCTCATCAACAGTTGGTAACATTTAGAGATCATACCCTTTTCCTGACCCATCAGAATTTTATCTAGCTCCTGCATATCAACGTTTATGCCACTTCTATCTCAATCACTTTTATATTTTGATTGGACCTGCAGGTAAGCCCACCAATCTAGTTGAGATCCCTGAGAATTTAGCTCCTGTCTTGATTTTAACTCTCCTTGTGAGTTCAACAATTCTTTGTAAGTTGACTTTTTCGCGATATTAAATAGTGTAGGATAGGTCAAAACTTCCAAAGGTGATATCCAACAGGGTATTTTGATGTAATATTTCTTACTAAGCTTCTCCCAATTCCGAATTAAAATATTCCTAATATTTTATATTGGTGTGTTAAATCGAGTGAACCATTTACTTTGGGGGGGGCGCTATCCCGTCAAAGTACCGCATGCCACCCTTGTTGCAGATCGTGGCCTTCTATCCTAAGAAGACGATTATTACTAAAGAGTGATCCATTCTTTAATCCAAACTAGTAATAGTAATAGCGGCTAAATAGTAATTCTCCCAACACAGTAGACCAAGACCCCCTCTTTCTTTTGTCTCCTGCATCATTTTCTTTTTGATCCAGGGTTTTTCCCCCTGCCATATATATTTAGTTACTACCCAGTTTAAGTCTGTAAAAAATGTAATTGGAAGGTTCGCTGGAGCTGTTTGAAAAAGAAAATTAAATTTTGGTAGAACATAAGACTTTATTGTTGCTACCCTTCCCAAAAGTGATAATTGAATTTTACCCCACTTATCAAGATCTTTTCTTACCTGGCAAATCTCTACTCCATACTCTTCTGCTCCTCCTTCCCCCTTCCTCCCGTCTCGTTTCCTTTCCCATAATATACTCGTGCTCCTCCCTCAAGTTTCCAATCATCCCTCTGATCTCCCTTTACTATCTCTTTGTCTCTTTCCTGTTCACTAGATCCAAAAAATTTTTCACAAAAATCCTGTGCATCTTGTAGGTTCTCAATTTTTACCTTCCGGTCCTGCCATTTTTACCTTCCGGTCCTGCCATGTCACCTGAAGTCCCTCAGGGAGCAGCCATCTATTATTTATTTATTTGTTTGTTTAAATTTCTTCTCCTTTTGGAGGAGACATTGTGGTACATTGTATTTCCTCAGTTGCGAAGGTTATAAATTGGTAGTTCTGTCTCTGCTCCTGTACTCTTCTAGGTATTTGTTTCAAAATTATAATCTGGCAGCCTTTGTACGTGACATTCTGGTCTCTGGCCTTGTGGAGAGTTTCGTCTCTAAGCGCCTTTTTAGCAAGCCTCACATGGATTTCCCTAGGCAAATTGTGGTGTCTCGCGTAGTTAGTATAGACACGATAGGCTTCATCAATATCACAATAGACTTCTTCTTTTCTTTTTCCAGCTACTTCCGCTATCACTTCCCCCACAATCTCGTCTAAACGTTCCTCTTTTTCCTCCAAGGCGGATTCCACGCCTTGGAGGATACCACTTCCTCTTCCTGTCAGGGAGTTGATTGATCCCATCCTGGCTCTGGGATAATCGCACC
>WNWU01000047.1:24214-81995 GCA_012654045.1 Ptyas mucosa | reverse complement strand
ATAAAGATAACTCTTACTATCTAATTAATTGGCTACATCTTGCCAGCATTCCTGCCTCACCTCTTGGCAGGAGAAGAAAGGAGTAAAAAGAAGGATAATGGAGGCTAGAAAGGAATGCACGCTTGCGCACTTAATACTGATAACAAAACTTGGCAAAACTACAGTAAGCCTATTAGACCAAAAATGACAGCTCAGCTGGGAAATACAAGAACGCAGTGACACTTCCAGCTTTCTGACTGCTTGCATGCATCTATGTTCGCACATCTCTATCTGGGCCTCCACTCTTTCAGTTGTTTTTTCCACTTTTGTCAGGTGATCTTCGTGTTTGGTCAAAGTTAGCTGCATCTCCCCTAGCGTTTCTTTTATTTGTTTTATCTCTCCTTTTAATTCACTCATTTCGGTCTTCAAATCATCAAAATTTTTAGATGTTGATTCTTGGTTTTTCTCCATTATTTCCTGAATATTTTGAAATATTGCTTGGATTCCCTGCATTGTAACAGGTTTCTCTACTGTTGATAAGCTTTCAGATGATTTCCTTACCCCTGAGGGAGTTGTAATCGGAGAGGATGTTGCTATTGAAGCTACATGTTTCTTCATCACCTTTGTTGATGTCACTGTGGTAGACATATTAGCCAGACAGAGGAGGTTTTTCCAGACTATCATGCACTAATAATAAAAAATTTGCTTGGAATTACACAATCAGATCAGCCTTACCTATTATTTAGTTCTCTTGTTACGCTTCCACCTCTATTATATAACATTTATCCTACAAATCTAAAGTTTAGTATTAATTCACAATTAACCTGTCTACCAATAATTAATTACAATATGTATTTACCAAACCCTACCTTGTAATAGATAAATCACTCTTAATATAGTCTTTATCTTATGTAATATACAAGCTATATAATAAACAAAATTATAATAAATAGCAAATCAAATAGACAGTTAAATAGCCAATCAATTAATCATCAATTGTTGTTTGTAATTAATAATGGTTGATCAGTAAATAGAATAGTTTCAATTACAATTGATTAATATTAACACAATGAATTTTACAGTGGAGCAAAAAAAAAATCAATAGAGATTCAAAGGGATATTAAATCCGAACCCTATTTCAACATATTGAAATAAGAGAGCTAAACAGGAGAGAGCTCACTGTAGATAATCCTAGGGAGGAAGGGGGTCAGGAAGAGAGTCACCCCCTAGTCATCGCCATCAACTTCAAAGTTATTGTTTCAGGAAGTCATTACTCTTTTATGCAAAGTTCCTCTCGACTGTTGCCACCGCTACACCAATTCCACTCCAACCCTCCTTCATCCCTATACAAAACAAAACTATCAATTCTTAAGAAGTGAGAATTCACTCACTAAATTGAATAAAATAAATAAATAAATAAATAAATAAATTCCACTCCAAGGGAGGTAGGAGGAATGAGGTCTTCTGTCTTGTTCAAATCACTAGTTCCAAATAAGCAACAAAGTAAAAGGTATAATAAAAGAAGTTTAACCAATCCACAAAGGCCAATTAGGGAGTGTCGTTCTTCCGTTTCACCAAGATTCCACAGCAGCGAGAAAGCTAAAACGCAAATAAATATAAGCTTCCTTCACCTACTATCTTGGCTGCCGCTATTTTGTTGGTTTACTACATGATCCCGTCAGTGTCAAAACTAGTCCCAACTTTTCCTTCCTTTTCTTTTCTGTTCAGTCTCGTCTCCCCGTGCCAGTCAAAATTGCAGCGTCATCGGCTTTGGGGCCGCTATTCTGTGGCCCTCTTCTTGTCCTCCAGATCCTTGGGACCCAAGCTTCATTGTGGCGAGGGGTTGCACCCTCCTCCTCACCTCCAAAGAAAGCCCTTCCACTCCTTCAGCCCCTCTGGGGCTGAGAACAGCAAAATAAAGCTGTGGAGTCTTGAGAAAAACACTCGGTATAGGAGAGCAAACACTGCACCAGTCTTTCTGCCCTGACAGCTGCACCGGAAGTCATATATGGGTACTTTCTTACACCTTCAGTTGTCTTCGTCTGGTGACATATTGCTTAATATAAGTTCACTACAGAAATGATATAGAACATAGGTCATTAAGCTCATCACTACATTTAACAAGTTCCTTATTTCTGTTCCTTGTACTTTCCTGAGGTTTGCAACGTAACTTCTATTCCCATGTCAACACTTCTGAGAGCAACATAATACTGTGAATAATACAATACATAGATTAATATGATTTATAGTATAAGACCCTCCTGTCTCATTCCCCCCTTTGGAACTCCACCTAAATCCCCTGATTACTCTGGAGTTTCATAAACAGGGAAGTCATCATCCATCGAGCTAAGTTTCTCATACTCCCACCAAGCCATCGCCTGAGCTTTTTATTCATGAGTAGAGAGACAGAGTGTTAGAAATTGTATGAACAAAAATGGGGAGAATGCAGGGTAAAATTACACATCCAGCAGCTATTAACCCAATCAATGCCATGATAGCTTGCAGGCCTGGTAGTTTAGGGAACCAACCTGAAAAGGCGTCAGCTAAATTAAATCTTTTCCAAGTTTGAACCGGGACGTGAGCTATTTTGACCATTTTATCAGTTATTTCCTTAATGACCTTGCCACTGTCATCGATCTCAATACAGCAATTAGACAAATTAAATTTACCACACACACCTCCTTCCTTGGCTAGGAGGTAATCCAAGGCTAAGCGGTTTTGCATGATATACGTTCGAGACTTCACGCTCTCACAGCTAATTTGGTGAGGCCTTTCACAGTTTCATTAGTAATTATTTCTACAACAGCCTGTAGCCTAATCAAGCGGTTTAACAGGTAGATGGGGATCTGATACGCGTAGGTACCATCCTCTGCCCAGGTGGTTGGTCCATACACCTCAACGATTCTCTCTGGTGGCCATTCATCATCCTTCCAATGACCTATTTTAATCTTTTTCAACCAAGGAAGTGTCAATGGCTGACCTCTTGGACCGGATGTTTCCAACTTCATCATACACTGGTACCCTGGCCGAATTCTGAGGACAGAGGTTTACAGGAACCCAAGGAATATGTAGGAGGTGACACTTTATAGTGGAATTATATGCCAGTATCGAGTCCCTTCACAAGGGGGAGATTATTGGAAGAGCAGTTAGGGAGTTTGGTACTGCTATAAATAAAATGCTTACCCGAGGGTAAGGTCACAAAGCATTCAGTACACAGAGGTATCTTGGAGCCTACCACATTCTGCATGTTATGGATCCCCCCTTGCATACTCGAAGGGGTGTCTGGGCTCCAATATTCCCCATGCATTACCTCTGGGTAATTTACAGTGTGGGTAGGGGCAAGCACTCTTTCCATATTCTGACTATTGAGTGCAGCTTGACATCAGTCTAGGGGTTACTCCCTCATTCCCCCCTGCTCCTGAGTCTCTGCCCCCTCCTACAAGGACTACAATACATATAGCTACACAGATTCTGTCAAGTTGTTCAATTGTGGGATCGCAATTTCCAGGATAAGTTCCTTTCGTCGCCCGTGCGTTGGGTGTTAGCCTCCGGAGTAACACTTGCAGGGGTTTTCTTCACCTCTCCCATTCGTAGAGGGGCAGCTCCTGGAGTGTCACCAGAAGGGGAGAGGTTCCCTCTAGTCCTTTGAAGAGTTAGTTTCCACATAAACTTGGACTTTTTCTTAAAAGCACAGAGAGGAAAGAAAAGTTGAACTCCATTCTTCACCCTGTCTAGATGGCCATACCATACTGGGCAAAGTAATTTTTCTTCCTCTCAGTGGTGTCAACTCATTTCTAACAATTTAAAATTCATATCTCTAGAGATCAGGCATTTAACACTTGCAGTTACCTTGAAGGTACACAAAGACTTAGACATATACACTAGTCATTATAGATGCACAGCAACAAATGATTTTTAACAGAAATCACATCAAATTAGTCAATTCAAATTCTCTGAGTCTTCCCATTTAGACAGGCTTTACCTTTTTATTACCTGCTAAACCCCAGGTGGGAAGAACAATAAACAATTTTCTCTATTCTTAAGTCTTTCAGAGTTCTCTTTTAAGAATGGTAAATTATCAGAATCTTTATAACACTGCAATATTTCTTTTCTCCTATTATGGGGTCCTCCTACCACACACAACAGTACACACTAACTATATCTTCTTTGGTCAGCCCCAATGTGTGAATCATCTTACTGTATGGTGGGGCTTCCCATCTTCTAAATATTTTTCTCTAAAGACTAGTTGGGTCTTTTTACAGTTTTGGGATTCTTCCTAATTATTTTAGTGACCTTCTCACTTTTACTCAAAGTTACATCCATTGTTCTATCTCCTCAAGCACTGGATTGTCTCTGGCCTGGGGATGTTCTGTCTCTTTCTCGCTTGGATCTCCCAGATGACGCTGGCCTACTTTTAAAGATCCCCAATCTTCTCCATCCATTTTAGATCTCCCAGCAGATGCTGGCCTATTTTTAAAGATCCAAAATGTATAGAGTCTTTTGTTCACACATCATTTGCACCTTGCCAGGGCTCTCATGAGCAAGTTAGAACTCCACTTTTTCTTTTAAAGACCTTTATTTAGCCAAATTGGTTTTCCTGTGTCATCTCTACTAAAACCTTTCTTGGTCCTTGTTGATATGCACTCAGGCCATCCAGTATATGTGCAAATAAGAACTAACATTGCACGATGTGGACCTGACCTTGGTATATCTGTAAAATCAATCATCAGGGTTTCAAATGGATAACTTCCTGTGGCTTGATGTCCTTGAGACAGTTGGGGCCCTTGTCTGGGATTATTGGCTGCACAGATTTCACATTTCATACAGACATTGGCAGCAATGCTGTGGATTTTATTGATGTATACTTCACGTAACAGGGCCTTGGCCAATGCAGTCTTTCCCAAATGTAATTGCTTATGGACTTGTCACACAGCATCCCATGCCATATGTCCCGGGACCAAAATGCGCTGGTCGGGAAGAATCCACCATCCATCTTCCAACATCACCTCAAGTTCCTTAGTTTTTTGCAATTCCTCCTTAGAATAATTAGGTTTAATTTGTTCATCCGGGACCCATAGAGTTAAACAGTTAGCCTGTATAGTTAAAGGCTTCAGCGCGGCTCGACGAGCTTCCTGGTCGGCCTTATTATTGCCTTGCTGTGTCTCTGATGCTGCCTTCTGGTGCCCTCTACAGTGCATAATGGTGACTGCTTGGGGGTCTCAAATGCTGTCCAACAGGCGTAAGATCTGGGGCCCATACTTAATGTCCTTTTCCCTAGCCCTAATAAGGCCACTCTCCTTGTATATGGCCCCATGCACTTGCACTGTAAAGAAGGCATATTTAGAGTCTGTATAAATGTTGACACATTTGCCTTTCACAAGTTCCAAAGCTCGAGTCAAAGCATGCAATTCTACCAGCTGAGCACTTGTACCGGGAGGGAGGGCTTAGCTTCCCATACATCTTCAAGAGTTACAACAGCATACCCAGCTTTCTGTATTCCTTCCTGCACAAAACTGGTGCCATCTGTGTATAGGGTAAAGTCGGAGTTGGAAAGCGGAACATCAGTCATATCTGGACGGCTGGCATAGGTTTCCTCAATAGTCTGAATACAATCGTGAGTAACTTTTAAATCTGGTTCAGGCAGCAATGTGGCTGGATTCAATGTAGTAAATTGTATTAACTTGATCATGGGGTTGTGTGTAATTAAACCTTGGTATTTCAGCATGCGGGGCTTGGTCAACCACAAATGTCCTTTGGTTTCTAAGATAGCTTTGAGGGCATGGGGGGTGTAGATATCCAATTCCTGGCCAAAAGTTAATTTACTAGCTTCTTGTGTTAACAATGCCATGCCTGCCAGGGCTTTCAGATAGCCAGGCCACCCTCTTACTACAATATTCAGCTGTTTCAACAGATAAGCAATGGGGCGATGCCAGGTTCCCATTTTCTGCCACTGCTACATTCTGTTTAGTGTTGACAAACAGCTGAAACGGCTTGTCTAAGTCAGGGAGCCCTAAGCCGGGAGCTTGCATTAAAGCGTTAATACCATACCTTTAAAGCACATAAGTGGTTTTAAAATGCTTCAACATACACTCTAATGGAATAAGGGGCCCACTTCCACCCCCTCCCATAGTCCTCCAGGGCACCAGACAAGACAAATGAGGAAAAGGGTATGAGAGAAAGGTAAGGGGTCCGTTCCTCTTGGGATAGCACTTAAGGAATTTTGTTTCACACTTTCATGTCTGACCCAGGGAGCCGGATGATCACGGTCTCTGATGGGAACTGCGAACTCCATTCGCTTTCTACTGGCCCAGGGTGCTGGACATTCAACAGTCACCTTTGGGAACTGCCGTAGACACTCACATCAAGCGCACTTGACAACCTTCCCTCCCTTTTACCTCATAAGAGAGGGTACCTTTACCTCTTAAGAGAGGGTGATCAGTCCTCTCCTCCATCCCTGCTTTACAGGGAGGGATTATTCTATTCCCCAATACTTACCTGCAGGCTTGTTCTCCTGTCCTCTGGCCAGCTGGAACTTGGCCTGGTCTCCATTCCCTTTCCAAGTGGTTCTTGGAGGCATCAACTGCCGCTGCCGGAGCCCTGCATCACCAGGAAGTCCCTCGGAACAAAGTATCGGATGGTGCCTGGGAAGTTCTCTCTAACTCAACAAGGCCCCCAGTAGAGGGGTGACCCTCCAGAGAATCCCAATGACTGGTTGTGTCCCATCTGGGGTGCCAGAAATGAAGTGGGAAAACCCACTTTCCCAAATGCAGGAGACAAGACTACAGAAGTTGGGGAACACTTTACTTGCTAGCAAAGGTTTGGAGCATTCACATGTCAGATTCCGAACCCTGGGCTACGCCCAAGGTAAACCTTTTATACATTTTGCAATTTTAGCCATGCCAGAGGCATTACACTTCTGACTCTATTTCCATATATGGGTACTTTCTTACACCTTCAGTTATCTTCCATTAACACGTCTGGTGACATATTGCTTAATATAAGTTCACTACAGAAATGATATAGAACATAGGTCATTAAGCTCATCACTACATTCAACAAGTTCCATATTTCTGTTCCTTGTACTTTCTTGAGGTTTGCAACATAACTTCTACTCCCACGTTAACACTTCTGAGAGCAACATAATACTGTGAATAATACAATACATCGATTAATATGATTTATAGTATAAGACCTTCCTGTCTCACTTCTAAAGTCAATAATCTGGCACTTCTTAGCGTTATCCATTCCTTAACCCACATCAAACTTGTCGCTTGATAGTATAGTTCCCAATTAGGCAAGCCAAAACCTCCTCGTATTCTGGCATCTTGTGACAACTTTAGTTTTATCCTCACTTTCTTACCCTGCCAAATATATTTCAACACTATTTTATTCAAATCTTCAAAATAATCTTTCCCCAATCTGATTGGAATTGTCTGGAACAAGTATAGGATTCTAGGCAGAATATTCATCTTAATCGTTGATCTCCCTATCAATGATAGTTGTAGATTTCCCCACTTTGCCAAGTCAGTCTCTATCTGTTGCTTAAGTTTATTATAGTTATTCTCTTTGAGTGCACTGCATCTTGCTATCAGATGTATCCCCAAGTATTTAACTTTATTTGTGACCTGCATCTTCGATGTTTCCACCAATTCTTCTTTTTGTTTTATTAACATATTTTTTGTCAAGATCTTCGTTTTGTCTTTATTTATTTTCAAACCAGCAACTTTTCCATATTCTCCTATTTTATCTATCAATTTAGTTATTAATTCTAGTGGATCTTCAAGAATAAAAACCAGGTCGTCAGCAAATGCTTGCAATTTGTATTCTTCTTTTTGAATCTTCATTCCCTTTATATCTTTATTTTCTCTAATATTTCTATTTAGCATTTCTAATGTTAATACAAACAATAAAGGTGACAGTGGACAACCTTGTCTCGTACCTTTTTTTATTTCAATAGACTCTGTGAATTCTTCATTTATTATTACTTTTAGCGAGCCGCTTTTATGTTTTCAGCTGTGCTAGAGATCCACTGGGCTGAGCATAGCTGAACTTTACTCAGTGTTGGGCATGGATTTATTTGACTTGATTTGCAAGAAATGGAAAGGACTTGTGAAAATTTAATGGCTCTTGTGTACGGATATTTTTAGAGATATCAGTTATATAAATATATGTATGACGTATATTTGCAGTTAACATATTAAGCTTTAAATCGCTACTCTTACCAGAAGGAAAAGGATTAAACATACTCCGTGCAGTCAAAATATCTAAATAAACTTCCTGTTAGTCCTTCTGGTAATAATTGGTGTGCTCCAATATAGAAAGAGGAAATTCTTTAGGCATTTTTAGACAGTTGAAGGATAACAGATGCTATACAGTGCATCTGATAAGGTTACCTACCTGAAATGTCTGCAACAAAAGAACCTAGCTCAGAGAGCACCAAGGACCCTGTTAAATTGGGCGAGTGAGGAGACAGGAGCCAAGTCTGTGTGAACAACAGCTCTTTATTTCACAGTGACAAATCCAGCAATGAACCCAGTTGATTTTATATAGTTTCTTGGCTAGGGTGCTAGGCAATCAACACTGAGGGTTTTCCTGCTTAATTTTCCCTCCAAAAGTGAATACATAACACTCCTCCCCTTCCAGAAGGCACTTAGGCAACTATTTACATATGTAATCATGCAGGTGACTAGAGCGTTCCCTGATTCTAGTGGACCTGCGCAGCTCAGTCTGAGGCGGGGTTCTGGGCTGGTCGGAGGGACTCTTTATCTCTCCCTGCCCAATCAATGGAACCTCCTGGATTATTTTCGGGGCATTGTTTTCTTTGACTGCGATGGGCCTCTCGAGAGGGCAGCACTGGACACTGAAGTCATCCGGTAAGTTCTCCGACCCCTTCAGGCTTGAGTCAGCTGTCGGGAGAATTGTTTGTGAGTCAGGGACTGGAATTTGTTGTTGGTTTTTAAAAAAAATTTAATTTATATGCCGCCCTTCTCCGGAGACTCAGGGCGGCTTACAATGCGCTAAGCAATAGCCTTCATACTTTTGTATATTTATACAAAGTCAGCTTATTGCCCCCACAAACTGGGTCCTCAATTTACCTACCTTAGAAAGGATGGAAGGCTGAGTCAACCTTGAGCCTTGGTGAGATTCGAACCTGCAATAATTGCAGGCAGCTGTGTTAATAACAGGGTGCTTTAGACCACTGTACTATCCAAGGCTCCAAGGTTGTTCTGTTCGTTGGGCCCTGCTTGGGCCAGGCATTTTCTAAGTTGGTCTATGTGCCTGCGCCAGACCCTTCTGTCTCCCATGTCTATTGTGTAGGATTTTGGGCCAGTGACTTCAGCAATTTTGCCTGCCACCCAAAGGGGACCTTCCCCATAGTTTCTAGCGAACACTGGTGTCCCACTGACAAATTCCCTTGTTTTCCCCTCGGGTTCCTTATACCCATCTGGGGAGTAATTTGGATGTAGTCGATCCAAAGTACAGCGGAGCCTCCGGCTCATTAAAAGCTCATCCGGGCTTCGCCCTGTGGCCATGCAGGGGATTATGTGCTGTAGCCAGGAAGGTGTCGATTCTGGCTTGCCAGTCTCCAGGGCCTAGTCTGGCTAGTGCTTCCTTAGCAGCTCTCATGAACCTCTCAACCTGCCCATTGCTAGCCGGATGGAAAGGTGCAGTGAGAGCATGCCAGACCCCATTTTCAGCCAGATAGCCCTCAGATTGTGTGGAGGTGAGTTGAGGCCCATTGTCGGACACCAGGACATCTGGTAGTCTCTGTGTTGCAAATAGTTTTCAGAGGGCCTTGATTACGACCTTTGTAGTGGTAGAATGCATTAAGACTATTTTGAGCCATTTTGAATAGGCGTCTAAAATTATGAGGACGGTTTGCCCGTGAAATGGTCCGGTGAAATCAATATGAATTCGTGACCAGGGTCCCCAGGGACGTTCCCAATCCTTTATCAGGGCTGTGGGGGGAGCAGACTAGACTCCTGGCTGGGGAGACACTTAGCAACCCATTCGGTGATGCTATCATCCATTTTAGGCCACCATACATAACTCCTTGCCAACCCCTTCATCCTTACGATGCCCGGGTGCCCCACATGCAAGGTTTCCAACACTTTTTCCTGTAAACAATGTGGTACAACAATATGATCACCCCACAGCGGGCATCTGCTGAAGGCATCGACATGCCCGAGGCTCCGGCTGGCACGATGGACGAGGCGGTAGGAGTAGGTGGCCAGGAAAATGGCCCACCTAGTTAGACGAGGAGACATGGCTGCTGGCGTGGGGAGGTCTCCTGCCAAGAGTCCTAGGAGGGGTCCGTGGTCTGTGACAAGCTTGAAAGTCCGCCCGAACAAGTATTCATGGAATGTCTTTACTCCTGCTACAGCTGTTAGGGCCTCCCTTTCCAGCTGGCTGTAGTTTCGCTCAGCGCTGGACAGGGTGCAGGAGAAATAGGCAATAGGCGCCTCTAGGCTGTTCGGTAGTCTATGGCTCAAGACGGCCCCTACGCCAAATGGGGACACATCACAGACCAATGCAAGGGGAAGCAGCTCATTATATTGTATTAGGAGGCTGTCGGCAGATAGAAGTTTCTTGACAGCCTCAAATGCCCCAGCTTCCGCCTTACCCCAAACCCATGGGGACTTCTTTGCTAGCAAGTGGTGGAGTGGCTCGGCTATTGTTGCTTTATTTTGAAGGAATATTGAATAGAAATTTAAGAGTCCTAGGAATGCTTGTAGCTCTGCCTTGCTTTTAGGGGTTGATGCATTCCTAATAGCCCGAATTTTGCTCTCTGTGGGGTGGATGCCAGTTCCGTCTATTCTGTATCCCAAGAATTCAACGACGGGTACTGCTACCTTGCACTTGTTTTGTTTAACCTGCAGTCCCACGTTCCTGAAAATTGTTAGCACCTTTCGTAAACAGTCCCCCAATTGTCTTTCGTCTGCTGTGGTTATCAGGACAACGTCAAAATAGGGGACTACCCCAGGCAGTTCTTGCAGCAACTGCTCCATGACATTGAAACAGTCCGGGGGCTACCCTAACTCCAAACTGCAGTCTCAAGCATTTAAAGGCACCTCTGTATGTAATGATAGTCTGTGCCTCTGCGGTAGCGCCATCTACCGGCAGCTGCAGGTACACCTGCACAAGATCAAGTTTAGCAAAGATCTTGCCAGGGCCCAGCGAATGCAAGAGATGCTGTACAATGGGGACAGGATAGGCGCTTTGTTGGAGAGCTTTATTGAGGGTGCACTTGTAGTTGGCACATATGTGCACAGACCCGTCAGGCTTTAGCGGGGTGACAATTGGTATTTCCCATTTAGCATGGTTAACCAGAATTAAGATTCCTTGTTTAATCAGCTTGTCTAGTTCTAAGTCTATTTTTGGTTTGTGAAGTGCACTCGTTGCGCCTTAAGTCTGATGGGGGCTACACTGGGGTCTAGATTGAAAGATATCGGGATCCCCACATACTTGCCCAGACGATCGGTGAACACATCCTGGAACTCGCGTAGCAGGTCGTCCCATAAGCTGCTTCGAATAGCATTGATTCCGGTTACCCACATTCCCAAAGCCTTAAACCAATCTAGGTTGAGGAGGCTTGGGAGGTTTCCATTGACTACTGTGAGGGGTAGTCTTTTGTCATGCTGGCTGAACTTGACCTGGAATATGCTGTAGCCTTCTACAGGGATACGATTTCCATGATAGTCTTTTAGTTTCAGGCGCTGGTGCTTCAGCTGGTGCCATTTAAAATTGGGAAGGGCTGTGTTGGCCCATGACATGATCGTTATGGATGAGCCTATGTCAATCTCCATCTTGCATGGAGCGCCCTCGATCTTGACGGTGATGTGCAGCTTCTTTTCTGGTGAGGTGGTTGCTTGGCTTCGCATGTTTGAAAGGCCTCTGGAGTTTTAAAATACGTGCCTTTCTTGGGTTGACTGCTCCGGTTTTTTCTCACAGGCTGCTGCTGGCCGGCATGATTAGTGACAGCTCTTTGTTTTTGGCTGGATGGCTGGGCTGCCCTGCACACCCATGCCAAATGTCCTTTCCGGCCGCAGCGCTGGCAAATAGCTTCTCTGAAATGACATGTTTGCCGCTGATAGGGTCCCCCACAGCTAGCACAAATGTCCTTTCGGTCTCCCTCATTGCATTTGTGCTTCTCAGTCTTAAAGATGTTTTTGTCTGTCTCATCTTCGCTGTCAGTCTGGGCTGCCTCTCTGTGCACTGGGAGTGATTTTGGTGTCGCCTGGGGCTGCGCTGGTCGCTGCAGGGTCTCAGTGGCTTTGTTGGACGACTCGTGAACTCTAGCCTCATCTAACACAATGTGCAGGGTCAGGTTGGTTTTGGCGAGCAGTTGTCTCTGGAGGCGAATATCTCTAATGCTGCAGATGAGTTGCTCTAGGAGTGCATCATTGAGGTCTCGCTTTCGCAGTGCATTGCGGCCTTGTGCAGGGCGGCCATGTAAGCACTGATCGGCTCTCCCTCTTGCTGTAGCCTCTGCCGGAACTCGTACTGTTGTACAAGTTTAGATGGTATCGGGGCATAATGTGACTTCAGGGTGGTCTATAAGACCTTCCACAATACCGATTGAACCGGGGTTGGTTCAGAAAGTGACTCCACCATGTCGAAGACTTCTGGGCTGCAGTGCTTAGGAAGATTATCGAATAGCCCTTGTAGATCGTTAGCTTCAAGGAAGCATTCGAACCAGGTCATGTACAATCTCCACTTCTCCTTCGCAGGATCGAAGGGTGACAGTGGAGCAAAGGCGGACATCGTGGTTGTTGTGCTCGGCTTGGCAGATTTTCCGCCTGGATGGATTTGGGTTGTCAGATCTTTCTGATACTACCTGTCTACCTCAATCCCACCTTCATCGCCAGTGTTAAATTGGGCAAGTGTGGAGACTGGAGCCAAGTCTATGTGAACAACAGCTCTTTATTTCACAGTGGCAAATCCAGCAACGAACCCAGTTGACAGCTCCCTTTATATAGTTTCTTGGCCAGGGTGCTAGCCAATCAACATCAAGGGTTTTCCCACTTAATTTTCCCTCCAAAAGTGAATACATAACACACCCCACACCACAGTTTAGCTCTGAACTACAAATATTTTCTTCCATTTTTTTTACCCTTGTTTGTGGCTAGCATATTGACAGGACAAAGCCAATAGGCTTATTCAAAGGAACCATGATTTTAAAAAAGCCATAGTTTATGTAGGGCCAGCAGACCTGGGCTTAAAAATCTGGGTGACCTGTTCATGGCATCAGAGAAGGTTTTCTTTATCTCTCTTCACTGCCACGTTTGCAAAGCCACATCTGATAGTCTTATGTATTTGTTACAATCTCTTGAGAAGAATCTCTTGTAAAGAGATTGCTTTTATTTTCACTTTGATTCATGAGGGGGAGCCAGAGGACAATCTGTTCACAAATCACAATGTCTCAACTCCCTCCCCCATCCAAATAGTTCTAAGACGACTATTTCTTCATAATATGAAAACAAAGAGAGATTTTACTTGGCACCAGGCTTTGTGATTTTATTTTAAAATGATTCCTGGCTTACCCCCAAGTCTGCCTGGGTCAGGAATAAGAAGGTGGCTTGTCTGCTTGGTTCTGTGATCTTAACATGTTTTCTTTCCATAAATGCCCAGTGTGTAGGGGGAAGGCAAGATTCTTTGAAGCCTATTTTTTAGAATGTCCTAAGATAGCTTTTCCGAAACCAATATCGTCTGGATGTCTGTCAGACAAATTGTTTGGAAACCAAGATTCAAGCTATCTTAATAGGTTGGGAAAGGTTCAGGTTGTGACTATAAATGATGCCTGCTCATCACAGGTGTAACTTGTGACAGTCAAAAATTGGGTCACCCACATGATCAACCTGATTTTACAACCTTTTTTTGGCGGCAGTTGTTATGTGATCATTAATGAACCAACAGCTCGCTATGGTTCAGTTTTGTCAAAAAACTGAGAGGAAATGTCGATTTTCAGCAAAACCATTATAATACACATGACCAAAGGATGTTACATGGATTTAATGTTGGATTTACAAAAGGTTTCTAAAGCCTTGAAGAAATATTTGAGAAGTAAGACAATTTTTTGGCATGGAAATCCAAATCTTAAACAGCAATCTGATGAAAAGATCAAGATTGTCAAAAAAAAAAAAAAAAAAAAAGGAATATATTGACTTGTTCGACCAGTTTTAAAATAAATATGTCTATAAAATTCTGAAAACCCTTAATGAACTTTCTGCCAGTACTTAGACAGAAATGGATGATTGTTGGATTTGTGAATGGATAACGGTGGGGATATTATGGGAACAGTGAAATGTGTATATAATCTTATGGGTATGGGGAAATATTATATTTGCCTGAACTTGTTGCAGGGAATATTGGGAATCTGGTCTTGAATATTCCTTTTTCTAAATATTTTTTCTTTCCTTTCTTTTGCTTTTTTCTTTCTGTTTTTGCACTTTCCATTTGTTTTCTATTTGTTTTCTCTTTAGCTTTAGTGTCAACTCTTGAAAAAACTCTAGCTGAAGCCATAATTTTCTTGCTTCATTTCTTAGTTACCCCCTTCTTTTGGGGAAGGTGCACGTGGTTCCAGAGTAGCTTGTTAAAACTGGTAGTCGATTCTGAACTGAGACCAATAGCTTCAGTGGCACCAAAGCTCACAGTGGTGGAAGGAGAGACCCATTATGAAGTAAAGTGGATTTTAGACTCGGCTTCACAAGGGGAAGTTGCAATATTTAGCGCAATGGAAAGGGTATGCTTTATCAGAGGCCATCTGGGTTAAGGGCACTGACGTGAGAGCAGACCGGCTAGTGAAGAAATTCCATGATAAAAACTCTCAAAAACCCAAAATGTCAACAAATGGGGGGGCGGGGGGGCGGGGAGGCAGGGGGATAACTGAAAGGAGTTTAATTTCTGTTTGTGATTCATATCCTACAGGTGCTCTTTTCCATGTAAGGGGAGCCGACTGTCAACTCTCAAAATGACTCTATCTGAAGCCATAATTTTCTTGCTCCATTTCTTAGTTGCCATGGTGGGTGGGGGGACTTATGGAATGTAGAATGTTTTCCTCCAATGTTCCAGACATAATAATAATAAGGCTCTTGAGAACCAAGGCCAGATCAATGTGCCTTAGCAACAGCAGGAAGGAGGGCTGAGAAGTCCATCACCTGCTTGGTTGGCTAAAATGACCTGTGACACAAGGGGGGTGGCCAGATCTATTCTTTAATTATACCAAAAATCACTCCCTGCTTTCCGCCCATGCATTCACTAATCGCATGCACAGTTTGTTAAGTGCACATGAGATATCTCAGGGTGGGGAAGGCCATGGGGGGACGGGGGCTAGTGATGGAACAGGCCCCCAAGGACTCCCCAACCCACTAAGGTACCTCATGCTTCCCCTTCCCTTCTTGCACGCTGGACTCACCTTACAAGATCTGTCTCCTCTGTGGTGGTTTCTGTGCTTTTGAGGGGGAGGAGAGTTGATGGAAGCTCCTGGGTGCCGCAATATCACATAAATTCAGGCACCTATCCTCTTTTGCAGAGACTAGGTGCCTGAACTCTCATGAGATCAGTGACCCCAGAAACTTTCATTCTGGGCAGGAAAAGTGTTAGCAGTATCTTTCTCCTGCTCCTCCCCCCCAGCTCCTTTCTGCCACCAACAGAACACTTCGGCTGGAAAAGTGAAAAGCCATCCGCTCCGTTTTTAAGCACCCCTTTTGCTAGGAAACAAAGCTTCCAGCCCGCATCAGTTCTCCATCTGGGCAAAAAGTGTTTGGGCGCCTATGGGATTCTTGGAAATGGAGCAGATGGATCATTTTCTAAGCATCCCATAGGCGCCCAAACACTTTTCACCCAAACAGAGAACTGATGTGGGCTGGAAGCTTTGTTTTCTTGCAAAAGGGTTGCTTAAAGATGGAGAGGATGGCTTTTCACTGGCTTCTGAGTGAAAAGTGTTCTGGTGGTGGTAGAAAGGGTGGGGGAGCAGGATAAAGGCACTGCAAACACAGGATGGGAGGGGGAGAGAATTGTGAGGAGTGGGGAAGGGAAATTGGGTGAATTTTGCAGAACTCTGCAGTTGTTTGTAAGGGCAATAACACATTTGACCCCCTCCCTCGGGTTCCGCCTGGTCATTTCCTACATCATTTTATTTATTTCATACCAGTGGAACCTGAAAGGGGTTGGTGGGGAGAGTTCATTGGGATCACAGCCTACTATAGATCCAACAAAGAAGAGGGCATCAACCAGTTGCCAAAGCACCTGACCGCAGGACAAGAAGCAATCAATGGAAACTAATCAAGGAGAGAAGTAACCTAGAATTAAGGAGAAATTTCCTGACAGAACAATTAATCAGTGGAACAACATGTCTCTGGAAGTTGTGAATGCTCCAACACTGGAGGCTTTTAAGAAGAGATTGGATAGCCATTTGTCTGAAATGCTATAGGGTTTCCTCCCTGAGCTGGGGGTTGGATTAGAAGACCTCTAAGGTCCCTTCCAACGCTGTTATTCTGTTATAGTCTTGATATCCCTATCACCTACTACTATTAACCTACTCTACTGATGAGGTTTGTTTGAAGCTAACTACAAATGAAGTTGTATGATCAATCAATCAATCAATCAATGTGTAATCATCCAAGAGTTTCATAGCATTGCTTTTATGTTTTTTGTAATGGTATATGACAAATAAACAAGTTTAATTTATAAACAAGTTTAATTTACTTGGTTTATCATAGCCATTTTACAAGAACGTAGGCATTGTGTGAAGTCTCATCTTCTACACATCATAACTTGAGGCATATCTATTGAGGAATCTCAGGGAAGCAGTCAAGGTTTACAAACACACCATGACAAATTGCCCTATCTTTATAAACATTTGTTTATATAAAGCCCTGGTAAGTTAAACAGTAAAAGTTGGCAGAAAGTACATTGAACTTCTTATTTTATAGGAAGGAAACTTCCTGTTAAGTTTGCCTAAACTGTGCCTAGCCCTGAATCTGCAACTTATTAATCAACTTTAACCACTGGGAAGCTGTTAAAACCTTACGCAAAACCATGACAAAACTCAAAGTGAAAGAAAGCATAGAGTGGAACAGGACTCATTTGATCAGCTCAGGTACTATTTTCTTTAGTTCCTATTATCTTTCTTTATTTTTTCTTTTTTAAAATGTTCAGATCTCTCTCTTCAGGTATTGTTAATATTATTATTTAGTTCCCATTATCTCTCCTATTACCTTTTTCTTTTTTAATGTTCAGATTTCTCTCTTCCATTTATGCAATCATTTTGGTTGTGAGACGAAAATCAAGAGTCCTCTAATTTTTCCCAGCAAATGTCGCCCTACCCACAGCTTCTAACCCCCCCAGGAAAAATAGCAGTTTTCTTTGACCTCTTAGTTTGGGAATGTTTAAATGGATTTTTTAAAAACAAAACAATCAAGGACATTAAGATTGGGTTTACCCATTTTGTTTCTTACTTCAATAACAAATAAAAGCCTCAATGCCTATCAAATTTTGATGTTTGCTGTTCAGTTTCAAGGTGCACAGTTCTAATTTCCCACTCTTGCTACAGGCAATCTTGGGTTAGAGATGACAGTAGGCAGTTTGTTTGGAGAGAAATTCCAGAATAGGACCATTACTTGTCTACAATAACCAAGAAGAAAAATCTACTCATGTCATGCAAAAGGGGAACTTAAGTTAGCAGAACCGTTTTCAATCCTTCTCTTGGAAATATGAAGGTCAAAAGTTATTTAGATAGGCCAGAAGTTAGTTTTTCTAGTTTTATGGAAGGCAAGACTGTTTCAGTTGACTGTGGGCATGTCCACAAATCTAGATACTAAGCTGATTTCTTTTCCTGTAGCTTTTTAATTCAGGCTCTTTTCTCTTTTGCCTCTCCCCCCCCCTTTTCCTCTTTTCTCCCCTCCTCTTCCCCTTCCCCTTTACCTTTCCCCTTTTCCCTTTCATTCTTTATCTAAAGCATTTAATTTCCCTACTCCCCCTTCTGCAAAGCCATAGTAAGAAATACAAATCTAAACAATCTTAGGACAACAATAAAGCAGTGCATTGCCTTCATTCTCTTCTTAAAAACCAGTCTTCCTGGCTCTGGTTTCTATCCATAAGCAGCAAAGCACTTGATCTCTTGTCATTTTTTGCTTAGAATGATTGTGGACTCTAATTCTCTTCTTATCATGAATGTAATGCTAATCTCTTCCAGTTGCTTCTTCTAGGATTGTAACTATAACTACAAAAGAGGCATCTAATCGCCTGAAAGGTGATCACAGAGACAGACAGCAGTAATTGCTTGAGTAAATTACTCAATAACTATTGAGATGGAACCACAGAAGAGAACTGTGGATGAGGAATTGGAAGATTTATTCCATGAATTTAAAGGTAAATAGTAACTTTAGGATTGCAATCTAAAACCTTCTTTGGCTGTGCATGCCCACAGTTTCATTGCAAGATGAACATATTAGAACTGGGAACTTGATAAATTGCTACATTGCAGTTTCTTAACAATTGAGAGATTTAGACTAAATGGGTCAAGGGAAATAGCAATATGCATATTTGTAATTATATTCAGTGTCTTTGCAATTTGCAACCTTGATTTGAGCCATGAATGTGAAAAATGTTTGCAAGGTGATGCATAATAAAAGCCATCGGGATTGACAAAATCACTACCAGTCAATTACAAAAGGCAGCTTTCCTTAGAACAGGTTATATCCTGCAACAATATCTTTAACACCATCAGACAATAACATCTGCTTATCCCAACTTCTTGGGAAGGACTTGACAGGTAGATAAAAATGCCAAACCCAGTCTAAATGTCTGGCTGACTATGCAATTAACCATAATAATAATAATAATGGACCTTGGAAAGAACTTGACAGGTAAACAACAGTGCCAAATCCAGCCTAAATATCTGGCTGATTGTGTGACCAACCATAATTTATTAAACTTGCTTGCTTCTGAATCCCAATGACTGGGTGGCTCACAGCAATCCAATCAATTACTCTACGTTCAATTCAATAAAACATAAAAAATAAAGATAAAGGATGGCAAGCATGTGGGGTCTCTCTCTTCTCATCAAAGGCCTGGATGAAGAGCAGATTTTCCTAACTCTTATACAACAGCAGAGTGGTGAACATGCAGAAGCAGGAAGGGGAAAACTCATTAAATTATATACAGGTAGACCTTGATTTATAACAATTAAGCCCAAAATTTATGTTGTTAGGTGAGACAGTTTTTAAGTGAGTTTTGTCCCATTTTAGGACTTTTCTTGCCACAGTTGTTAGGAGAATCACTGAAATTGCTAAGTTAGTAACATGGTTGTTAAGTGAATCTGGTTTCCCCATTGACTTTGCTTGTCAGAAGGTCACAAAAGGTGATCACATGACCCCAGACTCTGCAACTGTCATAAATATGAGCCAGTTGCCAAGTGTCTGATATTTTGATCAAATGAGTATGGGGATACTGCAATGGTAATAAGTGTGAAAAGCGATCATAAGCCACCTTTTTCTGTGCTGTTGTAACTTCAAACAGTCACCAAATGAACTGTTGTATGTCAAGGACTACCTGCATTTTCTTCTACTGACACCTGCTTTCTATGCTAATATCTTATGTATTTTCATCATTTTAAATATTTCTATTCACTCATAGCAATGTCTTCCAGATAAAAAAGCTGTGAAAGACCCATGGAACTTTAGAATATGGGATATCGAACAGAAATATTTCTTCTTTGAGAACAATGACCTGATAGCAACCTCTAGGTTGGATTCTAGGACACCAGGTATTAAAAAGCAACATTAGTACTTTAGTAATCCTCAAACTTTTCTTTATGCTGTTTGCAAGAAGATAATTGGCCAACTCTGATCACAGTAATAAATTCTGGATGTTCCAAAGTTGCCTTTTTCTAACTGGATTTCCTTAGTTTTTTTTCTTTGAAAAACATTTTTGCTTCTTACCCAAGAAGCTTCTTCAGTTCAGTTTCAAAAAAAACCAAAACAAAACCAAGAAGGTCCAGTTACCTTTTGGAAAAACACTTTTGGGACCACCATGACCTGAATGATTGAGAACCTCCATAGATATGTAAATTCTGGAGTTGCATAACCAAGGGTTTATGACTTCTCTTGTTATGGAGAACCATGGAGCTGGTGAGCCTTTCAGTTGCTTCTGCACCACATTCTTGTCTCTGAAGGAGATTTGCCCAGATTTGTCATCTAGATGCTTCTGTTTATTCCTCTCCTAACATTTCCAAACAAAGTTGCATCAGCTTTAGAAATTACTTGGTGCATGCATTTCCCAATCAAGGAAAAAAATGAAGGAAATGGAAGTGTGGGTATAGTGTTGGCATGATAAGCCAAATAATTGTAAATCAACTTGAAATTTTGATAAGGCTTGAGAAGAGCCCTAGTGGTGCAGTGGTTAAAGTGCAGTATTGCAGGCAAACTGCCCACAGCCTGGAGTTTGATCCTGAAGGGGCTGAAGGCTGACTCAGTCTTTCATTCTTTCAGGGTTGGTAAAATGAGGACTCAGAGCATTGGGAGCAATATGCAGATAATGCTTCTACCTTGTAAACCACCCAGAGAATGCTGTAAAGAATTGTGGGCAGGTATATAAACCTAAATGCTATTGTTTGTCAAGTGCCAGAGAAATCAGGAGGTTCAGGCAGTTCAAATGAGTATAAAGATTTATTGCAACCTTAAGCTCTCTATAAGAATCTGATCTATTAATGGTCAATGGAAATAAGTGAGAATAAGAAAGCATTGAAGGTGGGCTGGACTTAGATCTCTTTTGGGTATACAGGGACTCAAGACTTATAATATATTTGACCCCTCCTTCAGGCTCAGTCTGGTCATCAGGAGATCACTATTGGTAAAGGCTAAAGGTTAAAGACTAATACAACAGTGGACAAGAAGGGTGATATTTCAAATTGTTTTCTAGTGACTTTTTCCAACCTCAGGGGATAATATAAAGAACTTAATATTTATCTCCCTGGTTTTATTGAAGACTTATTATGGAAACAGTCAACTAACTAATCAAAGTCCAAAATAATATTTCTGGTATATATTGCAAGAAATTCTGAGTCCAGAACTATAGAGAGCAATCTCGCAATTAAAATACAGACAAGTATTCCAACATTGGAGACCAGATGATATTTTAAAATCTAATCCAAATAGTCTTGCTGGAAATCTCACTGTGCAAAAAAGAAGAAGAAAGAAACAACAAAACTCCTAGAACCTCTTGATTGACTGTTTAGGGAAATAGCAATTACATCAAATGACTGGTGGGTTGAAACATGTTACTTTATCTTCCTAGTCACTATAATCTGAGACCCACATCTCTTGTGGGAAAGGAATTATATAGTCCAGATGGATGATCCAAAGAGAAAGATCCCCAGTGCAGAAGGATCAATGCTTCTTATGATCAATAAAGGTCTTGTTACAGTATTTATATGTTATTAGTATTGTAAATGTAGTAATGGGCGCAAGTTGCAAGCTACCATATGATCTGAAAATTTATCAGCGTGGGCATAGAATAACGCAGGACCTAATGAATACCTTAAAACTAATATTTGCTTTATGGTTTATTTGATAGCTTATAAAAGTTTTATTGACATTTTTCTTCCAACAGCTTCTCATTCAAAACTCCACTTCCAAATAAAGATGTTTTTCTCTATTTTTGTTGACTCATCTATATTGTTCTGCAGAGCAGTTGATGGCTGTGGTCCCCAATGTCAACTTAGATTTAAAAAACCGACCCATCTTTATGGGACTCACTGGTAAAACCAAGGCCTTGAGCTGTCTGAAGTCAACTACTGGTGAGCCTCAGCTAATGATATTGGTGAGTTTCATATTTTAATTCCTGAAGAATAGCATACTTATTCTCTCCTATTATACTTATAATTAACATTACCTATATACTGCATTAAAAACTACCACAGTAGGGATACTACCAAAGCATATATTAGGGGATTAGCTATATACAGAGATGGTATTCAGCTGGTTTGCACCAGTTTGGGAGACCTGTTAGTGGAAATTTGGTTTGGTTTGCCGGTCGCCGGTCCTTGCTCGCTCACCCTGCCTGCCCAATGCTTGACCGCCCCGCCCAGCCATTACTTGCAGAATCTAGCCACATACTTCTGCTCACTGCTGCTGGCAAAGGTAAGGCCGAAGGGCATGGACCGGTGGGTGGGCGGGGGAAGGAGAGTTGGCGGAGGGGTGATACTAGTGGCAGGTGGACCAATGCACGCAGGGAGGGAGGGGAGCATATGTGAGATTGAGGCACCAGAGCTCTTCCCGTGTTTTTCCCCAAGCTGGCCTGGCCTGCGAGGGAAGCACATGGGAGATCCCAGCTGCACTTTGGCCAGGAGAGGCAGGGAGAAAGGCCAATGGTGCTCACTAATAAACTGAGGCTCCTAAGCGGGGCTGAGCCTCCCCACTCACAACATCTTCACCTGAGGGCATCACTGGCAGCCGTTTCCTGTGCCAGGAGGTCTGTGCTCTTCTAGCAGCGCTCGGCCTCCTCGATGCACGGAGGCAGGAGGCAGCAGTTTCTTTTGCTGCCTGCGAGGTGCACCATGCTCATGAGTAAATGTGCTCAAGAATAAATTGCAGATTAGAGGCAGCCAGCAGAGAGGGCGACAGGGGTGTGTATGTGTCCCTCTGCAAGGACTTGGAGGCAGACACCGTGACTCTGAGGAAAAGAGGAGGCAAAGCCATGGTTGTCATCTGGGAGGGGACCATGGTGGGACATTTCACATGCCCCTGTCGCCCTCGCCACCACTACTTTTGCTCTTGGCTTCTCTGCATTCTTAAAGTCGATCTTGAAGACCTGGAAGATGTTTCCTTAGATATTCCTCATCTTTAAGAGAGGTAGGCTAGTCCCTGAATACATGAGAAGTCTTGGGCAAAACTCTTCCAAAGTTCAGCCAAGTCTTCTCCTTCTCAGCCTTAATGTGTGTGAGCAAACACGCACACCAAGAGGTATGTGCACCGTGAGTATTTGCGACTGTGTGTTTGCTTTGTGATATGAGAAAGAGAGAGACAAGAGAGGGGGAAAGGAAAGAGAGAAAAGAGACACAGAGAGAGGGGGGGATGGAAAGAAAGACAAGAGAGAGTGGGAGGGAAAGAGAGAGAGAGAGACAAGAGACAGAGAGAGGGGGAAAAGAGAAAGACAAGACACACACAGAAAGATGAGAAAAGAGAGAGAGGGAGGGATGAGAAATAGAGAGAGGGAGAAAGAAAGAGAAAGAGATGAGAGAGATGAGAGAGAGGGAGAAAGAAAGAGAAAGATGAGAGAGAAATGAGACAAAAAGGGAAAGGAAATGACAGAGGGAGAGGGAGAGGGAGAGGGAGAGGGAGAGGGAGAGGGAGAGGGAGAAAGAGATGAGAGAGAGAGGGAGAGAGTGTTCTGCCCCAGCTACGGATCCCAAAGAATGTAGCACACACAAACTTCAAACAAAACTCAGTTTACTTCAAACACAGTCTTTTGAAAATGCAGGCTATTAATAAAATGTTCTTAACAACCTGCAAGAAATTCCACAGATAAGCTAGAGTCTTACTAGAGTTGGCAGAAAGCCCAGAAGTCAGGTTTGCAGAGAAAATTCAAGCTCAATGATCAGCGAAAGAATGGACGAACATACGTTGTTTCCTGCAGCTTTTTACAAGCTGTGTACAGACTTAAATAGGCTAAGGGAGTGGCCAATTAGCCCCAAGACTTACTCTCAAGGAGACCTCCTCCTGACTAACCACTCCTGCCTTTTGGCAGCTCTGCGTGCTCGTGCATTAAGAAGAGGCTCCTCCACTTTATCCTCTGCACTTAAAGGAGCCTCTGGAAGTTCTGAAGGCCCTGGCTGAATCTCTGCCTCTGGCACCACAACTTCTTCAGCTCTTCACTGTCTGACTTGAGCGCTGGCTGCACAGGCTGCTGGTGTGACACCACATCAGCCTCCTCGTCATCAGGATCAGCAACAATCTGCGCAGGCCACTGGTGGGCCACAACAGAGAGGGATAAAAGAGAGACAGAGAGAGAGATACCTGTTTAAAAGAAAATTTAAAAATGGCTCTTTGAGTGTTTAAGGTTGCAGACCCCTGAGTTAGGCAAACACCATGGCCATTAAGTGAACACTGTGGTTGTTAAACAAGTCCAACCCAAAAGACAAATTAAGAATAATGTAAGGTTTATTTTAGATACGCTGGAATATTATGAAGTACACTTTGAAAAACAAATGGCATTGATTTTCTTAGATGCACAGAAAGCATTTGATACGTAAATTGGCAATTTATGTTCCAACAATTAGAGTGTATGGACTGTGGGGAGAAGTTTATAAACATGATTAAGATAATATACTCCAGACAAATGGCAAAAGTGATAGTGTATGGGGACTCGATGGCAAATTTTAATATATAAAAAAAGGCACAAAGCAAAGATGTCCGCTGTCCCAATTACTATTCATATTAACACTGGAAGTGTTAAGTAGAGGCATTAGACAAGATCCAGAAATAAGTCTGGAAATAAAAAGAGAAAAATACAAACTACAAGCATTGTAGTTGGTACTTGTACTAGAAGAACCATTGGAAACTGACCCTAAGCTAATGGGAAAAATAGAGGAATATGGAGAAGTGGCAGGATTGAGAATAAATAAAGACAAAACATAAATACTAGTTAAAAATCTTAAAGATAAATAGAAAAAATGACAAAGAAAACAGACCTTCAGGTAGTCAAGATAGTAAAATACTTGGGAATCTACTTAACAGCTAGATGTGCAACAATTAAAGAAGATAATTATACAAGGTTAATACAACAAATAAAAGTGGACTTGGAGAACTGGAAAAATCTGCAGTTGTCAATGGTAGGAAGAATATCAACCATAAAAATGAATGTACTGCCAAAGCTATTGTTCTTATTTCAAACAATTCCTATAAAGGTAGAAAAAAGATATTTTGATGAATTAAACGCAATAATGAAATATGTTTGGCAAGGAAAAATAGTGAGAAAAAGACTGAAAATATTGCAAGAATCAAAAAACAACAGGGACTTTGGTCTGCCGGATTGGGAGCTCTACTATCAGGCCTTGGCACTAACTTGAGTGAAGGAATGGATAAATCTTAAAAATAGAAAATTGTTATTGCTGGAGGGACATGATTTCCAGCTGGGATGGCATGCCTTTCTGTGGTATGACAAAAATAAAATACATAGATACTTTCAAAGACATTATGTAAGGAACACTCTACGTCTAGTATGGGAAAAAGTTAAAGCAAAAAATTATATGAAAATACCAGTCTGGATTTCAACAATGGAAGTATTGAAACATCCAAATGTGGTAAACTTGGGAAAACGTATAACATATAAAGATATTTTAAATGAGAAAGGGGAACTTAAAAGTAAATAGGAATTGCAAAATCAAGGGGTGGCCCTCGCATCGTAGCCACACTTGCAAATACAATCCAGATATGAAAAAGATGTAAAGATATATGGTTTCTGTAAAGAGCCAACAATATTTGATCAGATACTATTAGGTGTGGATGAAAAGTTAATAAAGAAAACATATAGCTATTTATTAAGCCTTAAAATGGAAGATGAACAAGTGAAAGAAACAATGATAACATGGGCAATGTTTTTTGGGTATACTAGAGAATTAAATAAAAGGCAATACTTTGGAATAGAAACTATAAATTGACAATGGCAACTAAGTACAAGGAAAGCCTGTATAATATGTTCTACAGGTGGCACTTGCCAGAGGCAAGGCTAGCAAAGTTTTTTAAAAACGTATCTGCCAAATGTTGGAAATGCAACCAGATGCCAGGCTCATACTACCATACTGTAGTAGATCTGGTCAACGGCAAAACATTTTTGGATGAAAATACATACATGGCTAGAGAAAACATAGAGGCAACGTATAGATTTAAAGCCAGAAATATTCTTGTTAGGTATATTGCCGGAAAAATATAATAAAGGGAATGTATATTTAATATTGCATGTTTTGATGGCTGCGAGAATTGTATTTACACAACATTGAAAAAATGAGGAAATATAATAAAAAAAAATATTAGATTGTGTGGAAATGAATAGGTTAACATTAAAGATAAAAGGTGATGTGGGTGCTTCATCACTGGAGGTTTTGGACGGCCACTTGTCTCAAATTGTATAGGGTCTCCTGCTTGAGCAGAGGGTTGGACTAGAAGACTTCCAAGGTCCCTTCCAGTTCTATTCTATTCTGATTGATTTTCCAAAGAAAACATAGACACTGTCATTGTCAAATCAATACTCCCCACCCTTGTTTATGGTGATATACTTATCACAATAAAATGAAATTGTAGCCTTAGATGTCTGATGAAAAAATGATTTGTGGTGAAGATATTTTTTTAATGAAGTGTTTCTGATTTGTTTGGTTTCTGTTATTGCTAGTTTACCTTGGCAAGATGATTAGCAATGAATTTCTTCTTAATATGGGAAAGAAATAATGTAGAAATAAATACAGTATAGCTTGTAAACCGTGTAAACGGTAATGGCTAATCCTACTTGGGAGACTACATTTGGAAAATAAGCTACAATGGGAAATTTTCAGAATAGAATTTTAACTTGAACTTAAATTGAATAAGAATGACTCCCTTAAATATACTATATCACACAGCAAGGCAGAATTAGATATCTGGAATTAGGACTCAAATAGAAACTAACAACAATTACTAATGTTTGATACCAAATTCAAATATGTAAACTGTGCCCAGCAGTTGTAATACAAATGGAATTGTATTCATTGCTATATCGATGAGCTGGGTGGCATATAAATTAAACAAACAAACAAGCAAAGACCTGCAAATAGAAGTAGACTGACTGTGGAAAAATAAAGCAAAGGCAGTACCAATAGTAATAGGTGCCTTGGGTGCAATCCCAAAACAACTAGTCTGAACACCATCGGAATTGACAAAATCACCATCAGTTAATTGCAAAAAGCAGTTCAACTTGGAACAACTTACATCCTGCGATGATACCTTTGACACCAATAAAGAACAACATCTGCCTATCCCATGTCCTTAGGAAAGACTCAATAGATGGACAAAAATGATAAATCCAGTCTAATCATCTGGTTGACCATGCGATCAACCATAATAATAACAAGAAAAAGAACAGGTGGGATATATCACTAAAAATTTACTTGTTCTTTTTTTAATGCTGTTTTAAAACTGAAATGTAGCTGTCTTTTGTTTGCTTGTTTTACCATGCTTTACAAATTTCTTTGTATTTCAATATTTTTAACAATTAACGTATCGATTAAAACAGTAGTAGCTAATCCTACAGCTCTCCTAACCAAGCCTTGTATTTGTTTCAGGAAAACGACATCATGGATCTTTACAGAGACACTAAGGAATGCAAGAATTTTTCTTTCTATGTTTTCACTAGAGGCAGTAAATCAACTTGCTGCTTTGAATCTGCAGCATTCCCTGGTTGGTTCTTAAGTACCTCAATTCACCCAAACATGCCGGTTAGTCTTTGTAAGCTAGGAGGTCCTGAGATCATTTTATTTCATTTTGAAAAAGTTGCTTCAACTCCAAAGTAAAATTTTGATGAAAAATAAATAAAGAGGAAGGCAGTAGTGCAGGCCTATGTTGCCAGCGTATTTTGTATGTAGTAGAATGAAGCTTTAGTCATGATAAAGTAAGCAATAGTAATGATTTGATTAAAAATGAAATATCTAGTTGTGAGTAAAGTCAGGATTGCCCTCTTAGTGTTGTTTTATTTCTGGCCTCCAAGGAGCATGGAAGACGTAACCTGGCAGTGCTGATGGAAGAGGTGAAGCTAAAGTTGATTTCTTGTCTGTAACGCAAACTGGATGGTTTAGTTTAGATTCAATAAGAACAGAAACAAAAATAGAAACTGAAATAAAAACCAGCATTTTGTTGCTATTTCAGCATTTGGTTGCCAAGTTTCAATAATGTCACTTGAAGGAAACTTCAAGATCTTCTTTTAGATTCAGGTAGAAAACGTGTAAGGAGCAGAAGGCTGCATGGAGGCTGTTCTTCTCACAGTTTAATTGGCACCTGGTAGGAAGGAAATATTTTGAGCAAGACAATAAGGTATATTATACCCTTGAATACCCTTGTCACGGTAAAGGGCCTGACTGATATTTTTCTATCTTGGAGAACAATAAAATGGAGAAATGCTTCAATTTTATAGTTTGTCTCTCCCAAATGAGCTAATTCTTTTCATACAATATGCTTAAAGCAAACTTGCTACCAACCAAGTGAGATTACGAGCAGAGATGGTCTCCAAGAAAGGTGGCTGACCCATTTTCTCTCTCAAAACACTTTTGTCATGCACAGAGAGATATAAAACAGACTTACCGTATATACTCGTGTATAAGCCAACCCGCATATAAGCCGACCCCCCCAATTTTACCCCCCAAAACTGGGAAAACTTGTTGACTCGTGTATAAGCCGGGGGTGGAAAATGCAGCGGCTACTGGTAAATTTCAAAATAAAAAAAGACTGGTCAAAAGTGCGAGGACCTGTCAGAAATCACTTTTTTCAGCCCTCTGGGTAGTCCTTTTGTGCACATGGACTACTCAGAGGGCTGAAAAAGTAATTTTTGACTGGTCCTCGCACTTGTGACCAGTCCTCAAACTTACGACTGTCCTCACATTTTACGTTTTTGCCCTATCTTGTCACCATGGTGAAGAGAAGCAGTTGTGAAATAAGTGACATGGTTTTAAGAATGCTGCATGGGCATAAATGTGAGGATGGTCATAAGTGTGAGGACCAGTCAGAAGTGCGAGGACTGGTCACAAGCGTGAGGACCAGTCAAAAATAACTTTTTCAGCCCTCTGAGTAGTCCAGGTGCACAAAAGGACTACTCAAAGGGCTGAAAAAAGTGATTTCTGACAGGTCCTCACACTTTTGACCGGTCTTCGCACTTCTGACTGGTCATCATTTATGCCCATTGTAGCATTCTTAAAAATGGTGTCACTCATTTCACAACTGCTTCTCTTCACCATGGTGACAAGATAGGGCCAAAACGTAAAATGTGAGGACAGTCGTAAGTTCAAGGACTGGTCACAAGTGCAAGGACCAGTCAAAAATAACTTTTTCAGCCCTCTGAGTAGTCCATGTGCATAAAAGGAGTCCATATGCATAAAAGGAGAGGGAGGAAGAGAGGAGGAGAAGAAGAAAGGAAGAGGAAGTAGGGAGGAGAAGAAGGGGGGGAAGAGAAAGTAAGAAGGAAAGAAAAGAGGTGGTAGGTTTGAGGAGAAAGATTGCTGTACAATAAAAAAGATGAAAGGGAAGAAAACCAACCCCAACACATATAAAGATATTAAGATAAAGAATGAATTGTTAAACTTTAAAGAATAAAAGAGAACAAATATGAATAAATAGCAATAATTAGAAACACACATACAAACATACAATGTATTTTCTTTGAACAGAATATTTGGCCGGTTCACAAATTTAAACAGTGTTTAGTCATTTCACTTAAATTTACAATTTCTATATTTCCTTTTTGCCATATTTATTCCTCATCTATTTTTAAAAAAAACCAATATTACCCTTCATCCTCATCTCTTAATCAAATTCAATTTTTAATTAAGATTAAAATCAAATCTTAATCAAATTCAATTTTTCACTTCTATTCTATATTATACCCCTTCCCATTGTCATCTATTTTTATATCAATCCTCACATTGCTTAATTATGTAGTATTACAGTTGTTTAATACAAATTCAACATTTTAATATAAATCAATTAGTTATATAACTATCTTTTTTGTATATTAATCAATATGAACATGAATATTCCAATTATTTCCATGCAATCCAATTTCTTACAAATCAATTAATTATATTTACCAATAATAATAAACCAAATAATTTCCCCCAATATTCTTCCAAACCACAACTTAACCATTTCTGCTTTCAACACAATGTACAATTAATAATATCTCAATTATTATAATTCCCTATTTAAATAGAGCTTTTTTTTCTTTTGTGTTTTAAAATCTTGAACTCCCCTCTTTTGCCATTTGCCATAAATTTCCCATTGTTTGCACCAACCTTTTTTGATGAGGAAAAAGAAAAGAAATGTGCCTTAGCAAACAGCAAAGCCAACAAGCTGTTTTAGTTTCGCTTTTGGTTTCAGCAGAAGGAGAAAAAAAAATGTGCTCTTTGCAGCAGGCACCTTTTTGCAGCCGGCACCGATCTTCTCATTTCTTTTCTTTTAACCCTGATCAGCTGTGGGGGGGCCTTTGAAGGCCCGGGGCAAGAATTTAAAGGTTTTTTTTTCCTCTAGCCATCAGCTGGAACTCAGGAGGCAGTCGCAATAGATTGGGAGTGGGCGGGGTAAGCAAACCCCGTTCTCCCGCTGTTTCCTAGCTTGCAGGGAAAAAGTCATTTTTTTCGTGACCCGTGTATAAGCCTAGGGGGCGTTTTTCAGGCTGAAAAACGGGCTGAAAAACTCGGCTTATATGCGAGTATATACGGTAGCTGTCTATGTCAGAAAGCACACAATTTGTGAAATCTGACCATTGTAAGACCTGTTCCTCCGCAATTAGGAATCCACATAGTTTAAACGCATGCACACACACAAACACTTGAAATGCTTCTAATGAGAATTCATCTCCAAAACGATAAGGGGGAAATACAACTAAGCATTCTTTCATGCTTTCAGATGAGGAAATTCTTGCAAAACAAATGTTTTGCATTGTCTAAATCATTCCTTAAAGAAGAAAAAGCTTAACACCATACCGTTTATGGAACCATTTCCCATTCACTTAGAAGGCACACCCACCAGTGTCATTGAGTGGCTATAAATGGTGTAAAATCTGGGAGGTGGACACAGAGAAGGATTCTTCAGCCAAAGAAAAATTGTTACACCAGGACAGGTACAATCTTCTTAATTATACTTTTGGACATTCTTTCCATGTCTGTTTCCATGGCTAAGAAATTCCATAGTGCTAAATTCTTTCTTGGTCAATTTTGCCATCTATTGTTGTGGTCATCTGAGGACCAGATTAGAATATGAATTAATTTTCTGGAGTTTTTCATAACTGGGTTCAACTTTTGTGAGTTGCTATTCTCTTTTTAAAAAATCATCACTCTGCTGCTTGATTTTAATCAGTTTGATCTTGAGGTGCTATTGCTGAATTTGCTATTAAACCTTTTTGTGTGTAGGTCTCTCTGTCTCTCTGTGTCCTTTGCAGAGAAAACTAATCAATTTATTAAGCAGATTTGACAAAACCTGATGCCATGATATGCTACAGGACTATTTGTTATTCAGTAAATAAATTTCATTTTTCCAACTTTTCATTAGAAAATAGAATCTTGAATGGGTGATGGCAAGATTTGGGGGAAATGGACTAAACCTTTTTTGCAATATAGATTCTTACACTCTCCCAAATAATAATAAATTCTTACACTCTTCCAAAGTCACCAGCTTAAGGTAGGGCTTGAACTCACAGTCTCACAGTTTCTAGCCTGGTGCCTTCAGCACCAGACCAAACTGGCTTTGGAAATGATATGGAAATTTTTATACATCTCCCAAATGGTAGAAGAAGCAGAAGGAGAAGGAAGGAGTCCTGAGTGGTGCAGTGGACTAATTCACTATTATTAAGATCAGGTGCCTGCAATTACTGCAAGTTCGAATCCCACCAGGCTCAAGGTTGACTCAGCCTTCCATCCTTTCTAAGGTAGGTAAAATGAGGACCCAGATTGTGGGGGCAATAAGCTGACTTTGTATAAATATACAAAAGTATGAAGGCTTAACGCATTGTAAGCCACCCTGAGTCTCTGGAGAAGGGCGGCATACAAATCAAATTTAAAAAAAAAAGGAGGAGGGGAAGGAGAAAGAAGGAAGAAAGAAGAAAGAAGAAAGAAGGAGGAGGAGGAGGAGAAGAAGAAGACCTTGATTGCATCTAGACTTGAAAGAGTTAAATATTTTCTCTCCCTCTGAACAAAATAAGAATGCAATCTCAGATGCTTTATCTTTTCAAGAATTGAGTAATGCATCTTTGCTCTACTTTTTACCATTTGCTTTCTTAGCTAGTTTCTGGTCTTCAATTCCTTTTTAGAACAAGCCTATCTTGATACAGGGTGTTCTGGTTTTTGTTCAAATTATAAAAACTATGCATCTCTCTATGTTGCTGAACTTTATCTTACTTTGAAGCAGGAAAAATCCAGAAGCAACATTAAAAGCTGTGGAAGAGATTTATCATGTTTAAATAACTACATTCCAAAATGTCTTCCTGCCCCCCCTGCTTTTGGTTGGTGATCTCACCCCACCAACCCATGGTGCATGATACTAACTCAACCATTCTGTATTGTTGCTTCACCTAACAGTGGCTCTTGAATCCACCTTCAAAGTCTTCCCTATTTAAGAACACAAGAGAGATACTGGTATAGGTAATTTCACTGTTTAAGAACATAAGAGAGATACTGGTATAGGTAATTTCACTGTGTGAGAAGTAGGGAATATGGCATCCAAATTCTTCCCAACAAACCCTCCTAACAAATGAATCAAATAGATTAATCAAACCAAATAAGGTTCTTTGAGAGAAATACTTTTGTTAAACAATACATTTGTTTTGGAAAGGAGCTGCATTAGGAAGAAACATGAGATGGGGATGAATCTGTGGAGATTATAGAATAATCTACAATAGACTAGATAATAGAAGATTTAGAAATACTATAATATGAACGATAAGGATAGAAAAAATACGAGTTTAAGAGATTCAGAAAGAGTAAAGTTGATGTGAAAGAAGCCAAGGATTTTCATGACACTCAGCAGCAGAGATTTTATGGGAAGTGGGAAAAAATTCATGATACACAAATGTAAAAAAAAAAAAAAATAGTGTCCAGAAACACCAACAGATCTCTTTCCAGCAGAAAAAATATTTCCATTTGGTGTCCTAAAGGTGCTTTTTTCAAGAGACAACCGGACTTTCTTTGTTTTTCCTTGAAGATGTTTTCCTTCTCATCCAAGAAGCTCCAGAACAAAAGCTTCTTGGATGAGAAGCGATATGTCTTCAAAGAAAAACAAAGAAAATCCAGTTACCTTTTGAAAAAACACCTTTGGGAATAACCATGTCCCGGATGATTGAAAATCCCCATAGACATTTCCATTTGGTGAGTGTTCAGAATGTGCTGAGTGGTATCTCTATTCTCTGTCTCTCTAGAATCACACTTTATGATGCCAACTCCCTTTAACACTTTCTCTTAAGGCAGGAGTATCAAGTGTGGAAAAATTCTCCAAGAATCCAAAGCAACAACGAACCTGGAGTAACTGGGACAAATAGTAGAAATGGAGATCCAGAAGAATAAATGCCATAAGAAGAGCTGGGATGAGGAAATGAAGGAGTTATTCCAACAGTTGAGACAACAGCAGGGTGAAAATTACTTAATATTTTTCTGCTTGTTTTTTTCTAAAGATATTCCCAATTTAATAATGTAAAATATATTTATCATAAAATACATATGGACTTATGATCCATAAACTAAAAACTAAAAGAGAATGGATTTATGAATCTAAAATCTATATGTCACCATAGGATTAAGAGAGTTGATGTACTGATGTTGGGCTTTAACAACTTAGAGTGATCACACACTTTTTTCCCCTGATAGTCTCAGAATTGAATATATCAAATGTAATAATAGGAAAGATGGAACAGACATTTTTCTTCTTCTGTTCAATCATGTTTTATTCTCAGAGACTGACTGGACAGGTTCCTGAAGTTTTATTGGCAAGATTTTTCAGTGGTTTGCCATTGCCTTCTTCTTAGAGCTGAGAGAGTGTGGTTGGCTCAAGATCACCCAGCTGGCTTTGTGCCTAAGGCAGGACTAGAATTTACAGTTTCCCAGTTTCCAGACTGATGTCTTAGTTGATAGGACAAACTTTAAAAATCCCCAGTAAATCAGTGGTAGATATGCACCTAGCTGAACCTGGCTGATCTGGAAATGCTAAGTAGGATTATTAGACCCAGTTAGTATTTGGATGGAAACCACCAGGAAACAGCAGTGCTGTTGGCTAGATTGGTAAATCCAAAGCCAGTTTGGTCTAGTGCTGAAGGCACCAGGCTAGAAATTATGAGACTGTATGTTCTAGTCCCACCTTAGGCTGGTGACTTTGAACCAGTCACTCTCTCTCAGCCCGCCTCACCTCACAGGTTGTTTTTGTTGAAATAGAAAGAAAAAGAAGAATTAGGAATGTCTATTTGTGTGTGTGTATGTGTGTGTGGGTATAAAAAGATGAGATCAATCAATCAATTGAAATCTCAGCAGTTGCAGATTTTGAGAAATATTAAAAAGACAGGATAAAATATTTCCCCTGGAAAAGAAATAAAAGTCCTAAGGGTGACTGAAACTCAGAGCTCCAGCTCCCTGTCCCCAGCAGATATTGGTGCCCATTAAGAAAGACTGGTCCAGCCTATCTACAAGACAAAAGACTTCCAGCTCCAGGGTGATGGGGTTAAGACATGACCCTCCAGGACATAATAGGATTAATCCATCTAGCAGCAAAGTTCACCACATGGCACAATCTCCTAAACACATTGCATCAGCTAAGCTTCAACCAAACCTGGGAACTCCGCATAGTCCCATGGGAGTCTGACAGCAGCCAATAGAATACATGTTCTTGCACAGGAACAGGAAGCTCAAGTTCAAAGCCCAAGGAAATGCATACACTCCCCCCTCAACTCCATGTGGTCAGCTGCCCAGGACCATCCATGTGGTTCTGCTTCATTATTAAACCATCTTTCCAATCAGCCTTCATGTTTCCAGTGTCTTCCTCCTGGCTTGGAACTGAACCAGATGGATATTTCTTCCAACAATTCCATACCGTTGCTAAGAAAACTACAAGAATATGCCCTTAAATCACCAGGAATCAAGCTTGACTCATCAAATTTTTATTTGTATGCATGAACAGGATTATTAAGTAAAACAGTTGCTCTTACCCTACAGGACAGGCAATGAGAGAAGTGACCTCCTACTGTGGCTGCTAGAAAAACCAGTTTTGCAAGCTGGGTCAATTTGATTGAAACAAAAGAAATTCAATAGCAGTAAAGCTCAGGAGCAGTTTGGCCTTGCCAGGTTCCCTACCAAGGGCAGGCCAGGAAATTGTGGGAAGCAAGAAGCAGAACAAAGGAAGAGGATGAAAGTGTGTGTGTGTGTGAGAGAGAGAGGGAGGGAGGGAGGGAGGGGGAGAGAGAGAGAGAGAGAGAGAGAGAGAGGGAGAGAGAGAGAGAGAGAGAGAGAGAGAGAGAGAGAGAGAGAGAGAGATCTCCAAAGCAAATGGACCCCAAATAAGAGTCAACTTTTAACAGCAAAGTTGGGGATAGTTTCAACTTTCAGGGTCAGATTTAGAATTAGAAATCTTTCAGGTGCCTCATCGATACCAATGGTGGACATAGCTCTTCCATCCCCATTTTTCATCTAAACTTTACAATCTATACTTTACTTTTCATTTATTTGCATCCCACTTTATTATTTCTACAAATAACTCAAGGTAGCAAACATATTCAACTTATTTTCCTCCTCCTATTATCTGCATAACAACACCACTGTAAGATGAGATGAGTTTTAGATGGCCCAAAATCACCCAGCCAACTTTCATGCCTAAGGCAGGACTAGAACTCATGCTCTCTAGTTTCTAGGCTGGTGCCTTAACCACTATCCAAGTATTAGCAAGAAGTAAAAATAAATATTGCAATATCACTACCCAATTAAGTTATGTCATGTACACATGAGTTCTATATTATATGGTGTGGAATCCAGTATTCCTTTGGCTCTTGATCTTCTCTTGAAAGGAAGGTGGGGTTTTTTGGCCTGAAATAAGAAGAAACCTTATGTAGAATTTCTGGAGGAGGTTTGAATGAACAAAATAAATTCATACATAATGCACAGATAAATATGACAAACAGGTCATTCATCATGTCAAACAGTGATGTCCAGAGCCTATTGGCCTTTTCCTTGCATCATTGAGCTGCATCCTCCAAATTAAATGGGGCAGTTGAGAAATGATACATCTGCTGAACAGAGTGCTGAACCAAACTATGGTAACTGACCATACTTTTCCTTTGCTTGTACGGTTTAAGCAGAATGAATCTGTGTAAACTTATGTGTATCTTTTCCATAGCATATTCTCCAGATCTGAAAATGTCACGTCTGAAACCCTCTAAATCACCTTATGTGCTTGAGCCTCTAAGATTAAGGGAACCCCGCTTGTTCCGAATTTGGGATATTAGCCAGAAATTCCTCTTTATGGTCAACAGCATGCTGATAGCAAACCCCCTGGATTTCAATTCACCAGGTACAAAACCCTGATAGATAGATTTATATTATCTTCTCCCAGTATGATTGATGGAACATTTATGGGCTTTTTGTTAGTTCTCAGAATTTGCTGGGAGACAGCGCAAAACACCTATTGTGAGGAGGAGGAGGAGGAGGAGGATTTATTTTGATCCCTTAACAAGAGGGATCAACTCTGACAGTGAGAACAATCAACCAATGGAACAGAAGTTGCCTTCAGAAGTTATGGGAGCTTCATCCCTGGAGGCTTTCAAGAAGAGACTGGACTGCCATTTGTCAGAAATGGTGTAGGGTCTCCTGCTTGGGCAGGGGGTTGGACTAGATGACCTACAAGCTCCCTTCCAACTCTGTTAATCTAATCTAATCTAGCAAGTTTTTTACAGTTAGATAAACCAAGTCTGGATTCTCCTGCCCTCTGTTGCTTCTTTTTACTGATAATCAGAAGGGAAGGAATAAAGCCATGGCTTTAAAATTAAATTGTACAAAGAATTCTACTGAACATTATGCAGCTTAAATGTTCTCTAATTGTTCATTTATGAACTCTTTACTATTAATTTAACATGCATATACACTGGTCTATTTCAACAGACCCTACCTACCCTTATTTGGAATTAAGATAAGGTCTAAAACATTCTCTTTCTTTTCCTCTCCCTCTCATTGGAAAAATATAATTTTCATCTCTCCCACCTGCACTCATCTCCTTATCATGTCTGCTCTGCTTCTGAGAGTTTTGTCCCATTCTCCTCTCAATAGCATATCACTACTCAGTCCAATTCAGAACCTTCAGCCAACATTTCCTCCTTCCTAAAAATCTTCTAATGCTGTCATAGCTTTGGTTGCCAGCCATTACACCTCCAATAAAGGAAAATATTTGAAATATGGGGTCCCTGGTGCTCTCTGAGCTTGGCCGTTCTCCTGCAAATGTTTCATTACTCAAACTAGGTAGCATTATCAGTGCTCACTACACCTCCACCTTGCCTTCTAAAAGCCCCACCTTCTTTCCACAAGTCCCTTTTTAAAGACTGCACCTGTGCCAGCTCAGTAGCATTCTTGTCCCTCTCCTATGAGGAAATCTTCCAATGGAAATGAAAATAGCTCCTGGTTTCAGTTTCTGCTTCTCATTTAATGTCTGTTTGGGTTTCTGGGTAGCTACATGATGGGATAGTAACAAGCATGGCAAGGCATCATTGATCATAGGACACATTTTAAAATTGTGGGTAATGGAAGTGTCAGGGGTTAGGATCTTTTGTGTAGGTACTGCAGTACCATCTTATTACAGGTTGTCCTTAACTTATGACTGCAATGGAGCAAAAAAATTCTGTTGCTAAGTGAGACATGTGTCAAGTGAATTTTGCCCCCTTTTATGATCTCTCTTACCACAGTTTTTAAGTGAATCACTTATTCAGTCAGTAACCCAGTTCTTAAGTGAATCTGGCTTCCCCATTGACTTTGCTTGTTGGGTCACAAAAGGTGATCACATGACCCTGGGACACTGCAACCATCATAAATATGAGTCAGTTGCCAAGGCTCTGAATTTTCATTATGTGACCAGAGGATGCTGCAATAGTCATGTGAAAATATAAATCACTTTTTTTAGTGCCGTTGTAACTTTGAACTGTCACTAAATGAATTGTTGTAAGTCAAGGACTACCCATACCTGGCCTGCACTGATGGGGTTTTATATGGGTTTTTCAACTCTTATTTGATTTAATTAGGTATTTTAACTTTGTACAATGGTTTTGTGGATTTTATTGTTGTGAGCTGCATTGGAGATAGGGCAGTATATAAGCTAAATAAAATAAATAAAATAAAATAAATACTGAGAATGAAACTAGCTATATGCTCAATTCATCTACCACCTGCAATTCTAAAGAGGTCTCAGATATGTTCCTATTGGATGCTAAAGAGTTTACAGGTAGTCCTTGACTTACAAAAGTCTATTTAGTGATCAAAGTTATGTTGGCACTGAAAAAAGAGGCTTATGACGGTTTTCACACTTTCCCATGACCATGTGATCATAATTCAGACACTTGGCAACTGGCTCATATTTATGACAGTTTCAGTGTCCTGGGACCTTTTGCGACTTTCTGACAAGCAAAGTCAATGGGGCATACAGATTCACTTAACAACTGTGTTACTAACTTAATAACATCAATGATTCACTTAACAACTGTGGCACAGAGGGGTCGTAAAATGGGGGGAAACTCACTTAACAAATATCTCACTTAGCAACAGGGGTCAATTGTGATTGTAAGCTGAGTATTATATTATTGTTCTATAATTAGCTTTACGTCAGTGGATTTTTCATCCAATTTTCTGAACCAGCAGAAGAAGTGTGTGACTTTAATCTTGGCTTTTGTCTACCATTCTTCACCAGAAGTGTGGATGGCTGTGCTCCCCAATAATGCCTTAGATCCAAGACAGCAACCCATCTTTATGGGTCTCAACGATGGATTGCATACTCTGTCTTGTACATTGTCTAGTGAGGGTCAACCTCAGATACACTTAGTGGTGAGTTGTAATCCTAACTTGGCATTTTCTCTTCTGTGTGCAGCATTTATGCAGCACACACAACTTGCTTATTATATTAACTCATTTTTAAGGTTTTCCAAATATAATGAGCCATGCACCTAGCAATAGCACTTAGACTTATATACCATTTCATAGAGCTTTACAGCCCTCTCTAAGCAGTGTACAAAGTCAGCATATTGCCTCCAACAATCTAGGTCTTCATTTTACTGACCTTGGAAGGATAGAAGGCTGAGTCAACCTTGAGCCAATGAGAACTGAACTGCTGGCAGTTGACAGAATTAGTCTGAAATACTGCATTCTACTCACTGAGCCACCACGGCTCTTATCAATTGTGTTGCGCTCACTTGGCATATTAAGTCCTCCCCCTCCCAAACACAATAACAAAATCTAACCTTAAACCAACAAAATCTAATTTCCTCTAAAACTTGCATTAAAAACAACCGCTAGAGTCTTCACCTAAGTGAAGTTGCTAAGTGGAAATGCTGAATTCCAAGACATGGAGAAGATTGCAAACCTGAGAGATTCTTTTTTTAAAAAATTTGATTTATATGCCGCCCTTCTCCGGAGACTCAGGGCGGCTTATAATGCGTTAAGCAATAGCCTTCATACTTTTGTATATTTATACAAAGTCAGCTTATTGCCCCCATGATCTGGGTCCTCATTTCACCTACCTTAGAAAGGATGGAAGGCTGAGTCAACCTTGAGCCTGGTGGGATTCGAACTTGCAGTAATTGCAGGCAATTCTTAGGAACATTGTTCTCCCCTTTCACAACATTGATTGCTACATTTTGAAATTGGATAAACTTTTCCTCTTCTAAAGCTTGCCAGGTGGGGAGAAAGCTTTTCTTTGATTTTAATTTTTGAAAAAATATGCTTATAGAATGGTTCATTGAGGGTTGAGGGCTACTGTGAAGTCTTAAATGTGGATTTGGCTTTCTTTAAATTGAAAAGACCCAGAAGAAGCAGAGAGCATAAACTCTTGTGATGCATCATGGCTGGTCTCCTGAGCAAAGTGGGAGATATCTGATTACATGGTAACCACATTATGTTCTTTATATTGTCCTTCCATGCTTTCAATTTGTTTTGTTTTTAACAGAATCCACTTACAGCATTAAGCTGTCCAGCATTGAAACACAAAACCTGGTTCAAGGGCTACTAGGTCACTAATTACATGTTCCTTATGTTTGAAAGTGCAATTTCAATTACTACTGTGGCAATATTTGTTATGAACAGTTCCTGAATCCATCTGCTTCTCATTTTGAGAGGTTACAGTTGTTAGTTCTCCCAAAGGTGCAGTTTTTCAAAATGCAACTAGGCTGTTTTTCTTTGGAGACGTTTCCCTTCTCATTTAATCTCCATTGGTGAAGAACTGGTTTCTGAAAGGCCATTCACCAGCTAATTTATTTTGTTCCCAAGGTCAAGAATCTGTGATAATCTTGGGTAGCTGCTCTCTACTAGATTTTCAGATGATGCTTGCTCTGGTTCTTTATTTTAGTTCCTTTCTCTTTGCCTGATTCTTTGGGACAAGATGGGCTACGCACAATCTATAGACCACATGGTTCCCCCTTGCCGTGAGGCTGGATCTGGCCACCCTTCTAATTATTCATAAGCTTTAGTTTAGCTTCTCACTAGAACATCATGAGAAAGGTGGGGCTAGATGAATCAAAAGTTGGAGTTAAGATTGTCGGGAGAACTATCAACAACCTCAGATATGCAGATGATACCCTCTAATGGCAGAAAGTGAAGAGGAACTAAAGAGCCTCTTGATGCGGGTGAAGAAGGAGGGTGCAAAAGTTGGCTTGAAACTCAGCATTAAGAAAACTAAGATCATGGCATCTGTCCCTCTCAATTCCTGGCAAATATATGGGGAAGAAATGGAGGTAGTGACAGATTTTATTTTCCTGGGCTCCAAGATCACTGCAGATGGGGACTGCAGCCAAGAAATTAAAAGACACTTGCTCCTGGGGAGGAAAGCTATGGGAAATCTAGATAGCTTACTAAAAAGCAGAGACATCACCCTGCCAACAAAAGTGCTTATAGTCAAGGCTATAGTTTTCCCAGTTGCAATGTATGGCTGTGAAAATTGGACCATAAGAAAGTCTGAGTGCCAAAGAATTGAGGCCTTTGAACTATGGCGCTGAAGAAGATTCCTGCGAGTCCCTTGGATTGCAAGGCGATCAAACCGGTCAGTCCTAGAGGAGATCAACCCTGACTGATCTTTAGAGGGCCAGATCCTGAAGATGAAACTCAAATACTTTGGCCACCTAATGAGAAGGAAGGACTCACTGGAGAAGAGCCTAATGCTGGGAAAGATTGAGAGCAAATGAAGAAGGGGACGACAGAGAATGAGGTGGCTGGATGGAGTCACTGAAGCAGTAGGCGTGAGCTTAAATGGACTCCAGAGGATGGTGGAGGACAGGAAGGCCTGGAGGGATGTTGTCCATGGGGTTGTGATGGGTCAGACACGACTTCGCAACTAACAACAACAACAAAAGAACATGGTAGGAAATCAGAAAGAAAACACTATGCTGAATTGGCCAGCTTTGCTTGGACTTTTATCATCCCAAGAGGAATAAGGAAGAAGTTGGACACATTGATAGGCAAAGGACCTGCTTTCAGGCTTTTTTCCCCAGGACCTCAAATCCTGCAGTCAATTCCAGCTAATCTATTGTTGCAATATTACTTCTGAGGGGTCCTTGCTGCTCTCTGAGCTGGGTTGTTTTCTTGCAGATATTTCATTACCCAAACTAGGTAACATCATGCACTGATGATGTTATCTAGTTTGAGCCATGAAACATCTGCAAGAAAACAACCCAGCTCAGAGAGCAGCAACGACCCTTAATTTCAACCCTGAGCTACAAATATTCTCCTTTATGAATATTGTTTTTAACACTTTTTTCATGTTTTCTTAGGAGAGAAATCTTATGGAGCTATACAATCAAAACCAAAAGTTTTTGGACTTCAGTTTTTACAGCAAGATGGATGGCAGCTCAGAAACCTGCTCTTTTGAATCTGCCCAGTTCCCTGGTTGGTTCATAAGTACTTCTTCTGAACCCAATAAACCTATCAATCTCGGTCAAAAAGGAGGCACAGACATTACCCTTTTTTATTTTGAAACAAGTGAGAGGAAGGAAAAAGCGGAACTTGTCATCACTAGAATTATTTAAGAGGAATGCCTACTTCAGGTTTTATGGGAAATGTAAGTTTGTTAGTAAGTAAGTTTAGTTTTATACAGTTGAGGCTGTTTTAAACAGATTGAGCAAATTTTTGTGGAAATTTCTCAGGTCATAAGGCACTTAAGCAATGCCCGCTTTTTCATTTATCATCATTATTCTTTGCTAAACAATAAAAATAGAATAATATCCTGTGGTTATGTTTATTATTTGTTAAGAAACCCCCTTGGACCCCAACAATAAACCTTTTTGTATGTGTATGTGTGTGTGTGTATGAAAGGAAGAACAAATGGAAGAAGAAAGGAAAGAGAAAGTTGCAATAATGGCATATACAGGTAGTCCTCAACTTACAACCACAATTGAATCCAACATTTCTGTTGCTAAGGGAAGCATTTGTTAAGTGAATTTTGCCCAATTTTATGATCTTTCTTGCCAAACTTGTTAAGTGAATCACAGCAGTTGTTAAATTAGTGACACGGTTATTAAGTGAATCTGGCTTCCTTGTCGACTTTGCTTGTTAGAAGGTTGCAGAAGGTGATCACATGACCCCCACTGCAACCATCAGAAATATGAACAAGCTGTCAAATAGTCGAATTTTGATCACATGACCACAGGGATGCCACAATGGTTGTAAGTGTGAAAAATTATCACTTTTTTCAGTGCCATTGTAACTTTCAATGGTCACTTAATGAACTGCTGTAAGTTGACAACTATCTTTATACATTTTCTCCCTATCTTTCCACTTTGTATTTTCTCAAACATTTTAAAGTTTCAGTCCTCAAAAAAATAAATCCAAGGTGAATCGCTCCAAATCTATTCTGTCTACCTTTCCTTCTTTGCTCCTTAGTAGACATTCTGGATTTTGAAGTCCTGACCTAAAAGGAATTCCTCTAGAAAAATAGAACACCTCCAGTGTTTTATGTTCAGAAGAAAAAAACACCCCTGTGATTGTATTTTGCCTCAAGCAAGAGGTGAATAGTTGAGTGTGTTAGTATTAGTCATATTATATTTGGGCATGTAAACCACACCCACTGGTTATAAAATGTAACACCAGGCTCAGAGGACATCACAGAAAAAGAGGTATCCATCAAGGCTCACAAAGTGTCCACATTTGCACAGGTATTCATTTCTCATTTCTCTGCTTGGAACTTTGGGTGCTATATCCTCTGCTTCATGGGCTAAAGAAGATGTAAGGGAGGAGATTTGGGATTTAGCCATTTCCCCAGATCTCTTTCTAATCAGTTAGGGAAAATGCTTGAGCTATTTCCTTCTAGTTTCTTCTAGGAACATCAAAGCATTACTGTGACGATATATCAGTAATGAGGAAATACCTTTTGCCATCTGAATGGCTTGGTAATGTGAGAAGATGCTAAATGTCACTAGTGAGGGTACAGCCTTCTACAGATATGTTTACCTGAGATTTCTGTTGGCAACATTGATTCAGGCACCTTGTTTCACAAAGTTTTTAAAAAGCCAACTCAAAAAATCCAGTATTTAGTCTGGATCTATTCTGGTTAGTTTGAAGAGTTTGATTGCAAGCTCTCTCTCACTCTCTCTCCCTCCCTCCTTAATTCTGCAATTTCATTATCCTATGTATTAAAAATAATTTAAAAAAAACAAACTAAGGGACATTTTTTGGAGAAGGCAGTAAAATTCCATTACTGTTTTATTTATTATAGTTCTAGTTCTGATGGTTTAATGAATTTATTGCAAACGATCTCTCTTTCTCTCACTACTTATCTCTATCTATCATCTATCATCTATCTATCATCTATCTACTCTGTCTCTCTCTCTCTCGGATGCTATGCATTAAAAATAATTAACAACAATTTAAAGTTTTACAGCCTTTGCAAAACACACAACTAACTCTTGCTGAGGATTCTAGAAAAATCTGAAAATTTGGGAAAAATCATAGAAATGGCAGGAAAAGCTGAAAAGAAGATATGGGATGAAGAAATGAGAGATTTATTCAAAACATTTGAGCCAAAACCAGGTAAAAAAAGCACTTCTTTTTTGTCCTTCAATGCTCTGGAGATGTTTCCAAAGCATGCCTATATTCCAAATAACTTAGACAATGTAGAAATAAAATTTGTTTTTCCTATTCTTTACAAATGAAAAATATGCATGCATAGTCAGGGATATCAATCAATACTTAACTAGTTAAGTATAACCAACTAATGTTTAATTTTGGGTCAGATTTTAAACAACTGCCTGCTTATATAATATTACAAGTTTCTGCTTTCACATCTAATGTTTATAAGAACGTAGTTTGAGACACTACATTTCCTTAGGAAAGTGGGTACAAACTCAGCTCTGGACACAGTCTAGCTAAGGCTGCCTTCTTGTACACATTTAACTATATCTCCTGTTGCTTTCAGGCAGAGGAGTATTAAAGGTATAAATGCCCAGGTAGTAGGTGATGAATCTCTGGTATTCTGATTGTAATATGATGGTTGGCATCTTTCTTGATGTTTAATTTTTTTTTTAAATGATCTTTTCATTGTTGTGTTATTGTATCAGCTGCCAAAAGTTGTAACAGATTGGAACGGCCTAAATCAAGTAACTAACTAACTAACTAACTAACTAACTAACTAACTAACTAACTATTGTTGGCAAGGGAGGGTCGAGCAAAGAGAAGGAAGGAATGGCAAAGACAGAATTAATTTAAACATGACTAAAGTTTATCTTTGTCCAGTCAACCACACTTGGTTAAAATGAAGTTAAGTTTCTTTTGCGGTAAAGCAAATTGTGGATTTTTACCATAAAATAGTATTTAGCTGTGACTAATACATTCTTGTTCTGAATATTTATTTGTTATTAAAATGGCATCCTATCTTTCAGTCCATAAGAATGAAAAATACAAATAATAAAACATTGAAAACTTCCAATACGGGCAGTTCTTGACTTACAACAGATCATTTAGTGACCATTTAAAATTACAACTGCACTGAAAAAAGTAACTTATGACAAATTTTCAGTTAGGACTTTTGTAGCATCCCCACGATCATATGATCAAAATTCAGATGATTGGCAATTGACTCATGTTTATGATGGTTGCAATGTCCTGGGGCCACGTAATCCTCTTTTGCCATCTTCTGCTGAGCAAACTCAATGGGAAAGCCAGATTTCACTTAACAACAGTTTGACTAATTTAACAACTACAGCGATTCACTTAACAACTGTAGCAAGAAAGGTCATAAAATGGGCCAAACTCAATTAACATTTTACTTAGCAACAGAAATTTTGGGCTCAATTGTGGTCGTAAGTCGAGGACTACCTGTACAAGTAAGATCAGAACTATAATCAGTATAAAAATCAGTCCTAAGAACAATTAAAAGTGCAGTGGAAGAGATAAGATTTAGCCACATGGAAAAAGTTTCTTCACCAAGAAGCGTCTCTTCCACATGTTGTATCAGTTGTATCCTTCTGTGGTAGTTACACCTTTTAAGCTAACTGGAACACTGTAGCTTTAATCATTTATTTGCCCAAATATGGGGTTTTTTTGCTTACATTATATGAATGCAGAAATTTTCTCCTCAGAACCTAAACCCAGTGAATTTTATTCTGTTGGCGAATCAAGTCCACGTTTGTTCAGATTTTGGGATATCAGCCAGAAGATTTTCAGCCTGATGGGTGACGATAAGTTAGTAGCAAGTCCAAATGATTCAAATTCAAAAGGTATAAAAAAAGAGAGTCTTTAAAAAAACAACAACCCTGAAACAGTTCTATCCTTCTTTGGCCAAAATGATTAATGAAACATCTCTGATGTCCATAAAGGGCCTGGTGGCGCAGTGGACTAAGTGCTGTTAAAAGTAGCACTTAAGTTGCCAGCTGCCTGCAATTACTGCAAGTTCAAATTTCACCAGGCTCAAGGTTGACTCAGCCTTCCATCCTTTCTAAGGTAGGTAAAATGAGGACCCAGATTGTGGGGGCAATAAGCTGACTTTGTATAAATATACAAAAGTATGAAGGCTATTGCTTAACGCATTGTAAGCCGCCCTGAGTCTCCGGAGAAGGGCGGCATATAAATCAAATTTTAAAAAAAATTGACAATGGAGATGTCAGAAATAACTGTCTACTGGTAACCAGTTTGGTAAAGCTGCCCTGAATTTTCGGTTCAAAGATTTACTGTGGAACATTTCATGCTCTAAACCTGGGTCCCCAACATTCTACATGTGTACCTCTGTGTGCCTTTAGATACTTAGATTCTTTAGATGTTTGAATTCAGATAATTAAATAATTAGAGAAATCCACAGGGGATAGATTGGTACTGGAAAGTAATCTTTCCATTCTGTGTTCTAATCGTTAGAAGTAGAAATATACACTACAGTAAATTTTTGGCATTGAAATGCTGCCATGGAAAGAACCATAGTATTTCTCCCAGTTCCAAATTTCTCTCAGATTCAGATGTTCCTACAAGAAATCAGAAGGAGTCTGGTGGCACCTTTTCCAACTAATACATCTTATAAAAAAGCATAAGCTTTCATGAACTGTAGCTCAGGTACATAAAGCAGCTAAACTGATGTATCTCTGTTCATTTCTGCATCTGATAAAGTGAACCGTTGACTTCTAAAAGTGCTATGCCTTTTAGTAAAATTGTTAGTTAGGAAGGTACACGTAAACTGATTCTTTGTTACCACTGATTAATACAGAACTCCCACAATATCTAGAGTGAGAGATTCTTTCGGAAACTTCACACCTACAAAGGCCTTATCTCAAGTTGAGGACTTGTAGTTCTTCTATTTTTTCTTGTTTTGGTATTCTTATTCTTAACCTGGCTTCTCATCCAAAACATCCCAACTAATAGAAAAAAAAAACACTATGCCATTTTCTCTTGTCCTCTTATACTGTTTCTTCCTGTGATCCTTTTCCAGAGCAGTTGATTGCTGTGCTTCCTAACAATGCTCTAGATGTAAGAAAGCAAGCTGTCTTTATGGGTATCCAACCAAATACTGTAATAAATTGTGTGCAGTCTGAGGAGGGCCAAATCCAGCTCCAGTTAATGGTGAGTTATACATATTATATTACACTTATACCTTAATTGGGGAGGACAATTTTTTTTGGAAAATTATCCTTGTTAGACAAACTGTTTATGTATAGCACCATAGAGTAAACAAAGGGTACAGCAGTCACCATGTGCTTTACTGCTCAACTGTTTAACTGTAACAGGAAACTACTTAGAACAAAGGAGCATAGAGTGTGCGCACACACACACACACACACACACACACACACACAGCCATCTACTGACTGAATACTACTGCAGTTGCCCAGAAACACATTCCAACAATGAATTCCAATACTTGTTTGTCCTTTTATGGTGTATGATTTGTACTATTTCTATTCTGTACTAGTATTAAAAAGTCTGAAATACTTTTCACCAATGGAAATCTAGAGATGGTTAAATGGGAATTATCTTCCTGCATCTGATCACTTTTTTTACAAAGTGATATGGTTGGAAAAAGAGAGAGAGAGAGACAGAGAGAGAGAGAGAGAAAGGAAGGAAGGAAGGAAGGAAGGAAAGAGAAAGAGAGAAGTTTCTGTAATCATTATTTTTTACAAAAGTGCCAAATATAGTAGCTTCAGCAATATGTTGACTTACTATATGTACATACAATTTATACATAAACAATTCTATAAACTCCCATGACCTGCTTACATTTGGCATAATTGCTTTATCGATTTATCAGCTAAATATTTGTGGTTTTTTGAAAACCACTTTTAATAATAAGACAGTCAGAAAGGAAACTTTGCTTAAAAGAGCACACATGGATGTGGACAATGTGCCTTGTAAGGAGCTACAAATTATTTAAGAAGAGTTTTGCAGCTGTTGGAAGAAAAATCCATTTGGTTTAGTTCCAAGCTGGAAGAAAGACACTGGAAACATGGAGGCTGATTGGAAAGATGGTTTATTGATGAAGCAGAACCACATGATTCTGGGCAGCAAAATGGAGTTGAGAATGGGTGGGTTTTATACCTTCTTTGGGCTTTGTATTTGAGCTTTGTATTTGAGCTTCCTGTTCCTGTGCAAGAACATGTCCTTTAATATTCTATTGGCTGTTGTCAGATTCCTATGTCATGTAGGGCAGTGGTGGGTTTCAACCGGTGTTACCACTGGTTCACTTAGTGCGCACAATTTGTACACAATTTGCACACAATTTACACATGATTTGCCAGGTTTGAAGTTTGGACTGCTCTGGGATGGTGCAATGAAGAGGTTTGTGTTCTGAAAGGGTGTTGGGTAATTCCTATTGTGGCTTAATGGCTTTCATCCTGTATTGGATCTTGGGTGCGGTGCTGCTCCTAATCCTACCATTCTGCCTTTGTTCTGACTTTGCTGCAGGGAGTTTCAAAATATCCTGTCTTGAATGGATTTCTGCCGGCAGTATTTGCTTTGCTTATGGATAGAGCTATCTATATACTTGTCTTCCTCTTTCAATAAGCTCTTTATCTCTTTAAATGTTGGCATCTGCTGTGGGCTATTAAAAAAAATCTTGGGGGCTGCTTCCTGCTTCTAAAAACATGTTTCTCCACTTCTCCTTTAGGGAAATATAATATTTTGCCTTTTTTAATATTTCTCAAAATATTTCATTCTTGGGGGGGGGTGCGTCCCACACAGCCATGACTTATTTCTAATGATGCTGTCTAATAAAACCTTCCTGTTTTTAGAGTGGAGACATTATGTATGTAGCAAAATGAGAAGTTTTTGAACTTCAGTTTTTACAGCAAGACTGATAGCAGTCGAGATACTTGCTCTTTTGAATCTGCAGAGTTCCCTGGATGGTTCCTAAGTACTTCTTCTGAAGCACACCAACCTATTGGTTTGAGTCAAAAAGGAGGACCTGAAAACATCCTGTTTCATTTTCAAAGAATATACTGAGTTAGAAGTTTTATTTTCAAAGAGAGATAGAGAAGATTGTTTTGCTCTATTTTATATGTTTTTTTAAAAAATTTGATTTATATGCCGCCCTTCTCCGGAGACTCAGGGCGGCTTACAATGCGCTAAGCAATAGCCTTCATACTTTTATATATTTATACAAAGTCAGCTTATTGCCCCCACAAACTGGGTCCTCAATTTACCTACCTTAGAAAGGATGGAAGGCTGAGTCAACCTTGAGCCTTGGTGAGATTCGAACCTGCAATAATTGCAGGCAGCTGATGTTAATAACAGGGCTTTAGACCACTGTACTATCCAAGGCTCTTTTTTTGTGATGGAAATATTTTTTGGCTTTTGGTTTTTTTTAAAAAAAATAGATTGTGGTTGTGTTAAAGAAGCAGAAGGTGGGATCAGAAGTAGAGATAGATAACAATTTGCCTGATCCAGAAAATCTGTTGTACTTGATGATCTTTTGAAGAAAATACCGTAAGGGTTGAACCAAAAATCCTCAGGCCAGCCATGACACCTGTTATGTAAACATGGTAGAGATATCTTTACCTCACAAGACTTAGAAAAGCATGGGTAAAATATTATTACCTTGAAAACATGAGGGAACAGACATAGAATTTAAAGCTTGGGGTCAACATATTTATAGGAGTTGATCTAGTGTCTGTAAAGGAATCCTTCCTGAGGCTGTGGCTAAGAGAGAACAGTGATTTGAAACTTGATACTCAATGCTTTGTACACCTGTGCACTATATAGACCTGCAAAAATGGGTTCCTTGATGGGGATGGAAAAACACCCATCAAGAGAGAAAGTAATAATGAACCACAATAAAAACAAAAGTGTTGGAAGTCCGTGTCTGGTTTTCTGTGAATTTTATTTAGATTTTTTTAAAAAAGGGAATGCACATGCACCTAATACTATCTCTTGGAGGCAGATAAAAGTGAAAGTTGATAATTAAGGAAATAGAACCAACAAAATATGAGAAAGAATTGATTAGAATTATGATTATAATGGGTAGAATTATAATAGCTAGATACTGGAAATTAGATGTGAATTTTAGAATAGAAGAGTGGTATTGCAAAATGTGGAAATTAGCTTTAAATGATAAAATGACATGCGATATTAAAATTAGAAATGGTAACTATAAAGAAGATATTTTCTGGAAAATTTGGAAACCATTCGTGGAATATGCCTTTGGAAAATTGGACGCTTTGGTACCTGTACCCCGAGAACGTGGATTTTGGCGATCATGAGGATATATCCGAAGAACCGAATCTTCCTTTCTTATGTATAGCACAGGGTGAAGTATTGTATATGCTGTTTGTAATGTTATTTTAAAAATAAAAAAAATTAATAAAAAAAGCATTTTTTTACAACCTTTTTTTAAAATTATTTTTTAATTTGATTTATATGCCGCCCTTCTCCGGAGACTCAGGGCGGCTTACAATGCGCTAAGCAATAGCCTTCATACTTTTGTATATTTTTACAAAGTCAGCTTATTGCCCCCACAAACTGGGTCCTCAATTTACCTACCTTAGAAAGGATGGAAGGCTGAGTCAACCTTGAGCCTTGGTGAGATTTGAACCTGCAATAATTGCAGGCAGCTGATGTTAATAACAGGGCTTTAGATCTCTGTACTATCCAAGGCTCTTTGCTGAATAGGTTGTAAAAATGCTTTTAAAAGTAAAAAAAAGGCTCTGAAGATCACAGGCCACAACTGATCCCCCCCCCCCCCCCCCGCGCGCTGTTCTAGTTACCACATAACTCCTTTTGGTGTGTATTTGGTGTATGGTGCACACTGTGCATGCATGTGCGCAGCACACATTTGGCACACAGCACGCATCCGCAGCCAGCGAACCAGTAGTAAACCAGTTCAGATTTCACCACTGTACTATACTATATTATACTATACCCATGATGGCGAACCTATGGCAGGGCCTTCCCCGATCTCTGCAGGTTCTGCCTCTCCGTGGCAGGAAAGCAGGAGAAAGCTAGCATGCGATGGGGGGAGAAACTGCAAAAATCTGAGGAGGCACGGAAGGCAGGAGGCACTCAATCAGGGGAGGAACTTTGGAGATCGTGGAAGACAGGAGGCAGCTCTTTAGCACAGCTGAAGCACAGCTCTTTAGCCAGATCTCTCCCTCGTACAAGCGCGGCTCAAGAACGAACAGTTTAGCAGGAAACTTTGGAGTTGCCTGATCATTAGCCAAGCCATCTTGGCAGCACCATGCACCAGGCGGGGAACAGCTGTCTCACCAGGGAACGGCCGGTACCTAGTTGTCTTCTGGTAAGAGGTATGCCGGCCCACTTGGAAAAAGTGGGGGGGCGCATTGGGGGGGGGCATGCATGCACAGTGTGGGCGTATGTGTAGAGGGAGTGTGGGAGTTGTCATGCACACATACGTAAATGGGGGCGCGCATTGCATTATGGGTTCCGGCATGTGGGAAAGCGACAGCACACGTGCGCTTAGACTTTTGGCACGCAATGCCAAAAAGGTTCGCCATCACTGTACTATACTATACATCAGTGGATCTCAACCATCCTAATGCCACGACCCTTTAATACAGTTCCTCATGTTGTGGTGACCCCCAACCATAAAATTATTCCTAAGACCATTGAAAATATGTGTTTTCCAATGGACTTAGGCGACCCCTGTGAAAGGGTCGTTTGACCCCCAAAGGGGTCCTGACCTACCGGTTGAGAACCACTGCTATACATTATTAATTTATTTGATTCTTTTTATTAGTTTTATTGTTTTAAATGAGGTTTTATATTCTGTAAGCCACCTTGAGTTGCTATGGGCGAATAGGTGGCAATATCTCACCAGGCTCAAGGTTGACTCAGCCTTCCATCCTTTCTAAGGTGGGTAAAATGAGGACCCGGTTTGTGGGGGCAATAAGCTGACTTTGTATAAAATATATACAAAAGTATGAAGGCTATTGCTTAGTGCATTGTAAGCCGCCCTGAGTCTCCGGAGAAGGGCGGCATATAAATATAAATAAATAAATAAATAAAAATATAAATTCAACAAACAAACAAACAAATATGAAAATTCTCCAAGAGCCAAAGAGCCCCTAACTCAGAGCCGCTCCATATTGCTAGGGTTCAGTTTTAGATTAATGTTCCCCCTCTAGACCTCAACAGCCTCCAGGTACAGGGAAAAGGCAAAACAGAGCATTGTTTAACTCATGATGGGCAGAGATGTACAGCTGAGTATCATCAACATACTGATGATATCTGATGCCATGGTGATGGATGACCTCCCTCAGCAGTTTCATGTAGGTGTTAAACAGCAGCAGAGGAAGAAGCAAAAACCAAGGATCATACCTGATCAATATTGACTGAAAATAATCTCAGAGGAAGAAATGAACCAGGACAACACAGTGAGCTCCACCTACAATCCCTGCAGCCATTCCAAAGGATGTAATAATCAATAGTATCAAAAGTGACTGAGAAATCAATTAGAGTGAAATTGGATGCACTACCCTGCCATCTCATTTCCATTGTGTTACTGCCATTAAGATTCCCCCCCCCCTTTCATCATCTTCTGGTCCAATTCCCAAGTGGCATCAATAGATCCCTGTAATCTCCCACTACTGGAGATGCATTTGTGTGAAAGAAGGAGGAAACAAGCCAGCCTTTGGGGAAAAGAAAGGTGCGGTTTGTCTATCTGGTTAGGTTGCATTCCATCCACTTTCTCTTCTCCAAAGTGAGAAGCAGGATCTGGGGAGGAGAAGGAAGAGAATGTGGTTGACTAACACTCTGAAAGACACATGCTATAGATGGGTGCAGTACTGGGGAAAAATGGGTGTCTCCAATTGTGACCTCAATTTGCATGTCTTGGCTGTTTTCAACATCTAATTGCTAGATTGTCAGTGGAAGCATGAAAGGAGGGCAAGAATTTCCCACAGTAGGTGCAGCATTATCCACAAGTATCATGAAACTTCATCTTGGAGAAAATCTGGCAGAATTTGTAGGATGATGCTCAAACAGAAATGAAGCATCTCCTTCCTGTTTGAATGGGAGATATTTGCCATTAAGGAGAATCATTAGGTACAGTATCTCTTGGTGCCCACATTTTATGGCTCTTTGATCAGAAAGACATGTTTTATTGTGTTGATAGTAAACTTCTGTTTGATCAATAAAATTCCATTTGAGAGAAAGAGCCTCAGTTCAGTGGTGAAATCTAAAAATTTTCCCTACCGGTTCTGTGGGTGTGGCTTAGTGGGGGGGTCTGGGACTGAGTGGGCATAGCCAAGTCAACATCACTCACAGCCACACTCACTCAATCACATGACCCCCCACTAAGCCACGCCCACAGAACCCAGTAGAAATTTTAAATTTTTTTTTATTCTGCTTATTTTCCTCTGTCCTGAGATGCCTGCGGCTGCAGCCTCTTTTTTTCAGTGCACCTGGAGGTGCTTCTTGTGACGAAAGATGCAGCAGTTGCAGGCTTTTTGTAGCAAAAGTTACCGGAGCCGCTCCCCTTCTTAAACACGCTGCTGCCATCACCGTCCTGTTCCATGCGCCGGCCGCACATGTGCACACCGTTGCCTGCTGCCGCTGATGAATGATGAATGAAATAAACAGTGTGCGCTGCCCTGTTCTGGCCAATGCATGGAACAGGGCGGCGATGGCAGCAGCACGTTTAAAAAGGGGAGCGGTTTTGTAACTTTCACTACAAGAAGCCTGCAATTGCTGCATCTTTTGGCACAAAAGATGCACCAAAAAAAGAGGCTGCGGCTGCACGCATCTTGTAACAAGGGAGGGCGAGATGCGGGCTGGCGGGGAGCCCAGCGGCAATGGTTGCTACCGGTTCTGTCCGCTTCTTGCGAACCGGTGGTAAAAGTGGCAGGAGGCTCTGCCCACCCGTCCAGACATCATAATGGACGATCTGCGCATGCGCAGAAGCTTGTGCACGTGTGCACTCCCGTTGCAAAACGGTAGTAAAAGTAAGTACAACCCACCCCTGGACTAGATGATAACAGCTAGATTTCTTTTTAAGAAAATTACTTTGGAAAAGCCCTTGTATTTTATGGTTTAACTATAATTAGCTTGGTTTTCTATTTCACACTTTTTAAAAACATCTGTATGGCTTGTTTATATTTGTTCTGATTCTATTTTCCTTTCTTATATTTCAAGAGTTACTTTTTTTAAAATTAAAGCAGGGATACAATTTATTAAAACCATGAATGAAGGTGAATATACATGTCCCAAGATAATGTTGCAGCATCCAATCTGGGCCGGTCAATGGGACTAAAGGTTTTCTAAGTCATGCTTGGAAGACAAAAACTCTGGTCTTGGTGACCAACCCAGATTGGATCCTTATTAAAACCAGGTCTGGTAGGTTTGGGGGGGGGAGGGGAGACTAACTTAAAAAAAAATACAGCTCACAACACATTTTATAGTAAGTCAACACACACTGGTTTTTTTGAAATCATAAGAAAAATTAAAAACTTTATGACACCAAATAATAATCAAAGAGCTTGAGTTTCCAAATGTATTAGATTGGTGCGGAAACATGAAGTCTCTTGCCACCGAGCAATATTCAAAGAACTTTAAATATTTTTATTCTGGAATGACAAGATTCAAAATGTCTTAATAAACTCTCATTCACTACTCTCAAAAGAATTGCTGTAGTGAATTAACCTAGTTTGAATGGGTATACTATAGAGAAAAATAATGAGCAATAATTAATAATTCTAATTTTGATGGTGGCGTTTTATTTGGTTTGGGTTTTGTCTTTTCAGAAGAGGGAAAATTGTAGCACTAGATTTGGAATTTGGAATTTTGAGAGGAAAGTAGGTCTTTTTCAGCAGGCTTGGAGTACCTGATGCTATACAGTTTCCTAAATTCCTATAAGTCTCCATCTTGATCACTGATATCTACCTTCTGTTCCAGAGGTGGGTTTCGGCAAGCTCTGACCAGTTCTGGAGAACCGGTAGCAGAAATTTTGAGTAGTTCAGAGAACCGGTAGTAAAAATTCTGACTGGCCCCGTCCCCATCTATTCTCTGCCTCCCAAGTCCCAGCTGATCGGGAGGAAATGGGGATTTTGCAGTAACCTTCCCCTGGATTTTTTTTAAAATTTGATTTATATGCCGCCCTTCTCCAGAGACTCAGGGTGGCTTACAATGCGTTAAGCAATAGCCTTCATACTTTTGTATATTTATACAAAGTCAGCTTATTGCCCCCACAAACTGGGTCCTCATTTTACCTACCTTAGAAAGGATGGAAGGCTGAGTCAACCTTGAGCCTGGTGAGATTTGAACTTATAGTAATTGCAGACAGCTGGTGTTAATCACAATGCTTTTAGTCTGCTGAGCCACCATTCCCAGGATTGGGAATGGATTGGAGATTTTACAGTATCCTTCCCCTGCCACGCCCACCAAGCCAGACCCATCAAGCCATGCCACGCCCATCAAGCCACACCCACAGAACCGGTAGTAAAAAAATTTGAAACCCACCACTGTTCTGTTCCCTAATCAGTGGAATGACTTTCCTTTGGAAGTTGTAGGTACTCCAACACTGTTGTTTTAAAGAAGAGATTAGACAACCATTTGCCTGAAATGGTATAGGGTTTTCTGCCTAAGTAGTGGGTTGGACTAAAAGATCTCCAAGGTCCCTTTCCCACTTTGTGATTCTGTTATTCCTACTTTCATCATATGCTGTACTTCAGTATGGCTGTTATTAGGCTGGAAGCTTCCATGTTGCCATTAGGTTTTCCACTTAGGTTTTCCATTAAGCAAGCAGCTTCAAGAAAGCTAAAACACATTTAAAGATGCAGCAATAAGCAAACATGTAATTTAAAGGAAAAACTATGTATAGACTAAAAACGATTTAGGCCAAGAATTCAGTCAGTGAAACAAAATCCAGCTACAAAGGTTTTCCTAGACCAGGAGTCTCCAAACATAGCAACTTTAAGACTTGTGGACTTCGACTCCTAGAATTGCCCAGCCAGCATCACTTAAATCTTAAACTTGCCAAATTTGGAGACCCCTCCCTAGACCCTTCTCTGATGGTGGAAAGACAAAAATCCATAGTTGAATGCATCTAGTCTATGTGAGTGTTCCCTGTATCTATGGCTGGTATTCCATATTGTCTTTTCCTCAGGTGTTCAGGGATGAGAATAGGTCTCATTTTCAAATGCCCAGTCATACAGAATGGTTTCCTGGTGGTTTTTAATTTTTTTTTTGCCATTTGTGGATACTTTATTTGCTCTTTTACATTGTATTTGAGAAAATCAATCAACCAACATTATTTGATATTTTCCATCTTTTGTTTGCAAGGAATTTTAACTTAAAATATTCCCTTCTTCTGAAGAACATAGAGAAACCTGAAAAAGTAGAAAGGTTGGGGAGATGGCAAGTATGCCTCATAAGAAGACTTGGGATGAAGACGTGGCAGATTTATTTCATGATTCTGAATCAGGTGAGCAAAATGTAGTTCTGTTCATTTGCTGCTTTGGAAACATTGCCCAGTCATACATGTATCCTTAATTATTTGGCCATTGTAAAAATGAGCTTCATATGTTCAATCCTACACAAATACAATCTTCAGTTTTTTACCAGTAAAAAATTTATTAGTACAGTATTATCCTCTGGAGGAAGCTTCCCTATATCTGAACAAATGAAATATATTGTGTACATATGAATACAGAAAATGTTCACTTTATTCATTACTTCACTGTGTAGGTATATCAAATATAAGTAGTCCTCCACTTACATTCATTTAGTGACTCTTCAAAGTTACAACGGCACTGAAAAATGTGACTTATGGCCATTTTTTCACACAACCATTACAGCATCCCTTTGACCACGTGATCAAAATTTGAATACTCTGGCCATTGCATCATACTTTATGATGGTTGAGTGTCCTGAGGTCATGTAATCCCCTTTTGCGACCGTTGGACAAGCAAAGTGTATGGGGAATCCAGATTCATTTAACAACCATGTTACTAACTTAACAAATGCAATGATTTACTTAAAAACAGTGGCAAGAAAAGACATAAAATGGGGGAAACTCACTTAACAAATGCTTTATTTAGTTACATAAATTTTAGGCTCAGTTGTGGTTATAACTTGAGGACTATCTGTAGATGGTCCATGGATTATTCCACTCACATACTGTGCTCAAATTTGGATTCCAATCCAGTGATGGCGAACCTTTTTGGCATTGCGTGCCAAAAGTCTAAAAGCATGTGTGCTGTCGCTCTCCCGCGTGCTGGAACCCATAATGCAATGCGCGCCCCCATTTACGTATGTGCATGACAACTCCCACACTCCCTCTACACATGCGCCCACACTGTGCATGCATGCCCCCCCAATGCGCCCCCCCCACTTTTTCCAAGTGGGCCGGCATACCTCTTACCAGAGGACACCTAGGTACTAGCCGTTCCCTGGTGACACAGCTGTTCCCTGCCTGGTGCATGGCGCTGCCAAGATGGCTTGGCTAATGATCAGGCAACTCCAAAGTTTCCTGCTAAACTGTTCGTTCTTGAGCCGCGCTTGTACGGGGGAGAGATCTGGCTAAAGAGCTGTGCTTCAGCTGTGCTAAAGAGCTGCCTCCTGCCTTCCACAATCTCCAAAGTTCCTCCCCCCATGGAATCCTAGCGTTTTCCTGCCTTCCAGGATCTCCAAAGTTCCTCTCCCCATGGAATCCTATCGTTTTCCTGCCCTCCACGATCTCCAAAGTTCCTCCCCCCATGGAATCCTATCGTTTTCCTGCCTTCCAGGATCCCCAAAGTTCTTCCCTCCATGGAATCCTAGCATTTTCTTGCCTTCCACATCTCCAAAGTTCCTCTCCCCATGGAATCCCAGCGTTTTCCTTCCTTCCATGATCTCCAAAGTTCCTCTCCCCATGGAATCCTAACATTTTCTTGCCTTCCACGATCTCCATAGTTCCTCTCCCCATGGAATCCTAGCGTTTTCCTGCCTTCCACGATC